>JANAVB010007596.1:10423914-10923914 GCA_029216955.1 Iris pallida
CCCAAACCCATGGCCCAAACCAATACCCGTTTTAAACAGTAAACCCGATTTTAAAACCCATTACTGTGCGGGTTTTAAAGCCAATAGCACAAACCCAACCCGTTAATCCAATAAATATTAAAACCCATGTCCGACAGTTAGGGACACGAGTACACGAATCATGTGTCCATGGTGAGCACGACACACACGACACGAATCTCGCGTGTCCACGTACACCACTGGGTTCTTCGTGTTCAGGCGAGTCCACACACGTGTACACAATACACGACTCGATACACAGAAAAATGACACGTACGTGTCCGATAGGCGGTGGCTTTCGGGGGCGTTGCACAGCGGAGGAGGCGTCGAGTTGGTCGAGAAAAAATGGAGCTGGGTTCGTCTCGTCAAGGCGAACAAGTTGGTGGTGGTGCGCGGCCACGGCAATGTGGTGGTCAAAAATAGTATAGGGTTAGGATTTGGGGTCGGGGTCTATTATAGGGTCGGGAAGTCGGCCGAATTGGGGTTTAGATTAAGGTTACGGCGAGAATCGCTGGAGATGATGACGGCTGAAGGCGGTGGTCGAGTGACGTTTTTACAGAACCCCCCCCCCCCCCCCAAAAAAATGAGCTATTACATAATAACACACCGCCACAGAAATATGCAAAATCTAATTTGCACATATACCCCTCCGCTTTGCTCTGTACAAATATAATTTGCACAGACAAATCAAATATTGCATAATGGCTTTAAAACAATTAAAACAATTGCAAAAAGTATTTAAAATATTTTAATAAATTACAAATTAATATTTTGGCTTTAGAAAATCATTTAAAAATTATTTATAAATCCTAGAAAATTCCTAATAATTATAATAATTCATCTTAAGGATATAAATGCTATTTTAAAATTATAAATCCTTATTTAAAATAATAAAAATATTTAGGGGCTTACAAATCTTTTCTCCTTGAAAAATTTTGTCCTCGAAATTCAGAAGGATAGAAGACTCTACCAACATTCTAACATAGCAAGCAAAGCAAACAAATGACTAAGGCTACTATTAAGACTCTACCAACTTTTGTATTAACTTTATTTTCTTAAATTTGAATGAGAATCATATGGTAAAATATTTGCATATTGTATTTGTTACAAGTGTTGATGCAAGTGTCTGATACTCTATATTGTAGATAATATGGTGTGTGGTGTCACACAGAAGATCATATTATCAGTTCCCTATGGAATATATAAATGGTTCAAACCTAGATGGACTTGGACAATCTATTAGAAAGGTTGTAGTGTAATATGGTATTAGTCTATCTTGACTATAGGTTTACACTAGTACACTTTATGTGTATTGAACAGGACTACTTGAGGTTGTTCTCTTTGTACTGACTACATAAGGGAACAGACACCTCTGTTATTATGGATGCTTGTGTTCTTAATTCGGATATAATAACAGACATATATATGTTGTGTGTATTACTTTGACTCATAAAAGAGTGACATTCATTATGGGTCAACAACCTCTATGAATTGGGTAATAACATTGTATATATGATGGACTGTTGATTATAAAAAGAATCAATGTCCCGATACGTCGGGTTGATGATGTCCCCTTAAAGAGCTCATAAGGATTGTCATGTAAACCCTACAGGTGGATTATATCCGACATGACAAATAAAGTTGAGTGGTACTACTTAAGGATAAAAGATGTCGATCAATATTGTTGTCAGTAACTTAATCTGGTCGATAGACATTCGATATCTTAACATGGAGAGCCAAACGAGCATATAATAGAAGGAGCCCACAATCATAATTTGGGATTAGGAAGGTAGTGCAACAATAGCTCGTTAGTGGATCGAGCTATTATTAATGGGCCTGGGTTGTGTGTTCGGGCTGAACTCAGGACACCCAGATCCGTTAGGAGACCTAACCCTAATTTCTCCTCATGGTCCCTGTCGTAGTCTTGTATATATCCTCTATTCTCTGGTCGCCAAATGATCATTAGAACTAAGAAGCTTTCTCTAAATTTGTGATACACGTAAGAAGAGAAAGAAGGGACTGCCAATGAGAAGAAAAGGTTAGGAGATCGTCGTCCACACAATGTCCAACCCGAGGAAGGAATACGTGCAGAAGATCTTGGGGTCGTGACTGCTTGAGATTACTAGGAACTGTTGTCTTCTTTCCGTCGTAGGTATAATTCGTGAACCCTTGTTTCCGCCTATGAAGGGTTAGAACACGTTTATATCTATTTGACTTTCTATGAATCAATACGTACACCAAACTAGGGTCCAGGGAATCCCCAGTTCCATCAATTGGCATCTGAGCTACTTTGAATCTACGTATTGATTGATACGTCCATGTTGTCCAATAAAACTTGCGTTGTGTAATAGTCGGTAGGTGTAGATCTGTTCTAACTCGATTTTGCAAGCATCTTAGATCCAACTATTATGGTGCAATGCATGTTTTTGATTGTGTTGTTTTAAACCACGGACATGTCGTGGATGTTGTTGTTATTCTAAATGTAGTTAAAATCACGAGGGTTGATCGTGCTTATTATTTTAATTTTTTAATCTAGATTATGTGTGAACTCCTTCGGGAGGCATAGGATTGATGTAATTTTAATTATTTTTGATCAATCTTGACGGCGGGTGGTGGCTGTTTCTGACACCGGACGAGATGCTGGTTTTAACCAGTCCAGAGGCAGACGAATGATTTTCGATGAAGAAATCGACAGCCAAAACCTATAGTAGTTGAGGACGGAGCAGGAAAGATGACCATAATAGTTAGACATTTTTTTGCCCCGAACCCCGCGAACTGACCGGACAGGTAGAACCCCGAATAGATCTGCGCAGCGCCAGATTTTGGATTCAGATAGTTGAGGACGGAACAGAAAAGATGACCATAATAGTTGGATATTTTCTGTTGTTTGTTGTCATTTTGCTTTTTCTGATTATGCATGTTTATTATTATGTGGATATTTTTTCGAAAAACTAAGCGAACATGTAATGCTTATATCTCGTATTACGTATTGGGAATACGTGTACGTATTTCGGGTGCGTATTTTTGGTTTGTCTTAATTAGTTAGCCTTGGGTTTTATTTTGCATGTTGCATTAGCATGGTTCATCATGGCATTGCATTGGCTTGGTTTGGTTCGGTTTAGTGGGTTTGGCTTGGTTTGGTTTTATGTGGAGAACCACTCCCACCTACCACCACTTCCACCATAAATATCTATCCCACTCTCTCTCTTCCATTATTACTCATTTTTTCTTCTCCATCTTTACTCTCCACCTACCAGGAGAAAGGGAGAGCTTAGGCAAGTGCATCTTGCTTCATGGAGGAACCCCATTTTTATTGTTCCACTGTCTCTCTCATGTGTTTCTAACCCACTTTAGTAATTAGCATTTTTTATTTCCATGGTTAAATTCTTGTAAATCTAGTTTTGTGGTATTTTAGGATTTTCTTGGGTTTGATCTGTTTAACCTTGCTATTTCCAAGTTTTGATGGTTCCATGTTGTAAAAAAATTCGTTCTACCCCATTTTGACCTATGGAAGTCCAAATTTGGACTCCTGTGGGAAATTGGGTGGTGTGGAGAAGCCATGGTATTTTCTATGAACTTCTTCTCAGTTGGCAACAAATTGTTGCAGGCTTACCATTGTTTGGCCGCAGGAGTCTTGCTTAGCCGCATGGACATGGCAGTATTAATTGCTTCCTGACATGATAGCATTTATTAGCCAGCCGCATGTGTGCTTGAACACTTAGCATCAGTCGCATGAGAATGCAACGTTAATATATTATTGAAAGCCAGCCGCATGAGAATGCATTAATACATTCTCTACATGCATTTCGCAGCAATATCTAATGCATATCCAAATGCATTCCTTAATGCATTATTCTAATGCCTATTCCAATACATTATTTAATGCATTTACATATTCCAAAGCATTCCTTAAATGCTTTCAGTAGAATGCATTAGTAGCATTCTTTAATGCTTTCAGCAGAATGCATTTAGTAGCATTCTTTAATGCGTATTCCAAGTAATGCATTCAGTAGCATTATTTAATGCTTATTCCAAAGACATTTCTATAGCATTCGGCCAATATTTTATTGACTATTCTAATGCATGCATTCAATGCATTGTCCAATGCATTCTTCAAATGCACCAGAGAGCCGCATAGCATTTGTATTAGCTTGCATGCTATACGTTAAGGCATGCTTACATATTTATAAGCATCTGAATGCTTATGAGCCGCATGGCCCTTTTTTTGTAGTGAACCGCATAGGAGCAGGAATGGTATATTTAATGCACATTTTTATAGTGAGCCGCATATGCTAATGCACTTGTGAGCCGCATGGCCTTGGCCATTTAATATTATTATTTGCATGGAATCTAAGGTGAGCCGTATAGGCTCCCTTCCCCCACTATCTAATATTTTGGCCACGTGAACCATTAATTAGGTAGCTCACGTGAACCTTTTCTTATTGCATTTATTGTGGGGGGTCCCACATAGCTTCCTTTAGTTGACTTGCTTGCTGAAGTGGGAGTTTGCATTTAATGAGGGTCCAACTGTCTTTTGTCTTATTTGATAGTGACCTATTTATTGTTTCCTGACCGCATGGGGTCCCTCCCACTCTTGGCCGCATGCACAATTGTATGCTAGCCGCATATGGCTTGCTGGCCTTAAATGTTTGACTGATTTCATTTAAATAATTTCGGAGCCGCATGGGTGGCCTCCCACTCTCTTTGATCGCATGTTTGTTCTCCCACTTTTGGACCGCATGGGTCCCACTTTGATTGTTTAAATGTCTTATTTGCGTGAATTGGGGTCCGAATTTCTTCCCACTCCCAACATAAAAGTTATAGAGTTTCTCCTTGGCTTCAGGAATATATATAATATTAATATATTATTATTTAATTGTGCAAGTTTCTCTCCTCCTTGATAATTGGTATGACTTGATAGTGACCCGTCGTGGTGCACTCCCGACATGATTACTTGACCTGACAATTTGACATGATAACTTGACATGATAATTCTTGATAGTGGCCCACCGTGGCGCACTCTTGACATGATAAACCTGGCATGATATTTCTCGAAATGCTGTTGCGGCGGCTATCATGACATGACAAGATTGAATAACTTGGACACCGTGGACAATTGTGCTTGTACAAATGAACCCGTCTTATCTTGCATCATGTCTAGGACGGGGATCCCGGAGTACCACGGTCAGGGGTACCCACTGAAATCAACTAAGGCTAACAGCTAGAATAAATCCAGTAGTCATGAAGAGATTTTCCAGCTACAGGAAATCCCATTATCTAGGCGCCCCACTTAGGATCTGTAGCCTGCCGTCGAGTAGGGCACATTTCCAGTACACTGTTATGTGTTACACCCTCTAAGTCACCTAAGGGTACATGCATTTCCTGGACGATGTACCCACTTGAATTCAATCCTAATTGCGTCCGGATAGCCTGGATGGTCTGCAGGGCTTGTGGCTGTGGAACAATCTCACTGCATCTTGCTAGTAACTAGACCTGTGATAACCCTAGTTAGTTAAAGTATCAAGCCGTACTTATTGCTTGGCCGTGATTGTTGGATGGAGTTCAATCAGTCTAGTCTCGTCTTGATCCTGTACAAGATTGTTACATGTCCTGAATCCTTATTTTATCTTGCCGATAAATGGTGGGAAAATCCAAGTTTTGTTCAGATGAACGGTTACAACCCCGGTCCTTGTTTGGTTTACGGGTTGTAACCTGGTTATCTGAATAGTTCCATGGTTATCTCATCGTATATCACATGTCATGCCTTTTTTCTTAAATTACTGTCTTTTATTATGCAATTATTCTTGTGCTAATTTGCTGGTTTTAGTTCCTAAGTGAAGCCTCCTTTGTGGCACTTGCTCTTTCTGGGTCTGACCCAGCTGGTTTTGTATGGCCAGATACCAGAGCAGCTCCAGAGGATCTACCGAATCTCCAGCTACATGGTGACCACTAGACGGAATCCTGGCAACGAGTGGGTTCATTTTGGCTCTCCCACTCTATTGTAAAATTATTCTTTTGAGGCGTTTAGCTGCCGAGCAAGTGTTAGCTCGTGTACATCTTTACTTACTGTCTGCCTACGGGCTGTAACATGATTGGCAACCTAGGGTTGATCATGTATGACTAAAACTCTTGCTAGTCCTCACATTTTGTAACGACTAGCTTCATGATCAACTGAATACGTAATGTTTAGGACGCCTTACTATTGTATATTTGGTGATCTTACATCTTGTAATATTTACTTATTTTCTTGTGATTGAGACACTAGGCTTGTTATTGACCTTAAGAGACTGATGGCTTGTAGATAAACCCTCATATATCTAGACAGCCGTGACCGTATAGTAGAGTGGATCCCATTTCATTATACGTAGCTGGCTATGTCTGCCCCCGCTCTCCAGTATGCTGGTTCTGGGGCGTGACATGGTTTGAGTGGTGGCCCATGCAGGTCTTGTAAATCAAGATATGTGAGGGTTTACTGAATAGATGTCTCAATCAGTACACGCCCTTGATCTCTGCTCGTATCCCCTTGATCCCTAAAATTCTTGTCCTGATCATATGCTTGTAATCGTTGATCTGTCCTGGTCCTTCCTTATTGTTCCCATGTCGTCTTCTTCAGCGGCATTGAACCTGGACCTGCCGATCAGTAAGGCAGATCACCTCCCGTGGACCAGCAGCAACCAGAAGATCAGGCCCAGCACTCAGGAGCAGCCTCCCGAGTCGTACCTACTGGAGGAGAGCCGCCAGTTCAGCTATTCCAGCCTGCAGAGCCTGGTGATGGCACTTTGGTGGGTCTCATCAGATCATTGTTAGCTTCCCAAGATCGCCGAGGAGATGCCTTGCACCAGGCAGTGGAAGATGCTTTGAACAGAGGCGGTCATCCAAGGAACAGTACAGCGAACAGTTTCAAGCGCCTGAATCCTCCGTTCTTCGATGGCAGTGAAGATGCTATCGCTGCTGACGCGTGGCTCCAGGATACTTAAGTCATTCTAGAGGCAGCCAGAACCCCAGAAGACGAGAAGGTGGCCGTTGTGCGCCTACAGTTGTTGGATCTTGCCCGCAGCTGGTGGGCGGCGCAGGCCGTGGGATTAGTGGCCCCTATCCCATGGGCACTATTCAGAGAGAGATTTCAGACTAAGTACTTCGATACGGTGGCTCGGTACGATATACAGACCAAGTTCACCAACCTGAAGCAAGGAGGCAGAACGGTCGACGGATATGCGACCGAGTTTTTGAGGCTCAGTCGGTTTGCTCCCACCTTGGTGGCGACCGAGTTTGATAGAGCCCAGCGGTTCCACTAAGGGCTCCACTTAGAGATTCTACTGGCAGTGGAACAGTTTGAGCATCAGACTTTTGATGCAGTGTTGAGGGCAGCTAGGAGGCACGAGTATACCTCTCACAGGATCGTGGACAGGACCGGAGGTCGGAAGCGATCTCACGGCCAGATGACCCTGTCGACAGCACCAGCCCCGGCAGTCAGGGCTTTGACAATTGGATCTCCGAGGCAGGCGGCCTCAGTGACGTCAGTCACGTCCCCTCAGCAACAGAAGCAGAAGCAGTCTTCCGCAATGGGCTGCACTCATTGTGGGAAGCCAGGACACGTTGTTTCGGAGTGTCGCAGAGCACAAGGATTGTGTTTGGCTTATGAAGCACCGGACCACAAGATAGGGTCCTGTTCGAATAGAGCAGGTTCCTCCTCATCGGTCCAGACTAGTCCCTCGGTAAGGGGACCAGCCCCAGTCCAGCAGCAGCAGCAGTATCCATTGCCGAGGCCATTGCTGCCTCAGGCCCAAGTGTTTCAGCAGCAGTACCCGCCTCCGAGGCCATTACGACCTCAGGCCCTAGCCTTCCAGCTACAGAGACCCCAGCAGTATGCCCAGGTCCAAGCTCAGATCCAGAATCGGCAGAGAGGTTCCTAGCAGGATATCTTTCCTCTTTCTCGTGCCTTCAATTTTCTTGCTTAAATACATGATTGCATGATTGATTGCTTAGTATAGCTTGTCCTTGCCACTCTAGCCTCTTGATTAAATTTCGAGGACGAAATTCTTTTAAGGTGGGTAGAGTTGTAATGCTCATATCTCGTATTACGTATTGGAAATACGTTTACGTATTTCGGGCGCGTATTTTTGGTTTGTCTTAATTAGTTAGCCTTGGGTTTTATTTTGCATATTGCATTAGCATGGTTCATCATGGCATTGCATTGGCTTGGTTTGGTTCGGTTAAGTGGGTTTGGCTTGGTTTGGTTTTATGTGGAGAACCACTCCCACCTACCACCACTCCCACCATAAATATCTATCCCACTATCTCTCTCTTCCATTATTACTCATTACTCATTTCTTCTTCTCCACCTACCATGAGAGAGGAAGAGCTTAGGTAAGTACATCTTGCTTCATGGAGGAACCCCATTTTTATTGTTCCATTGTCTCTCTCATGTGTTTCTAACCCACTTTAGTAATTAGCATTTTTCATTTCCATGGTTAAATTCTTGTAAATCTAGTTTTGTGGTATTTTAGGATTTTTTTGGGTTTAATCTGTTTAACCTTGCTATTTCCAAGTTTTGATGGTTCCATGTTGTAAAAAATTTTGTTCTACCCCATTTTGACCTATGGAAGTCCAAATTTGGAGTCCTGTGGAAAATTGGATGGTGTGGAGAAGCCATGGTATTTTCCATGAACTTCTTCTCAGTTGGCAACAAATTGTTGCAGGCTTACCATTGTTTGGCCGCAGGAGTCTTGCTTAGCCGCATGGACATGGCAGCATTAATTGCTTCCTGACATGATAGCATTTATTAGCCAGCCGCATGTGTGCTTGAACACTTAGCATCAGCCGCATGAGAATGCAATGTTAATATATTATTGAAAGCCAGCCGCATGAGAATGCATTAATACGTTCTCTACATGCATTTCGCAGCAATATCTAATGCATATCCCAATGCATTCCTTAATGCATTATTCTAATGCCTATCCCAATACATTATTTAATGCATTTACATATTCCAAAGCATTCCTTAAATGCTTTCAGTAGAATGCATTAGTAGCATTCTTTAATTCTTTCAGCAGAATGCATTTAGTAGCATTCTTTAATGCGTATTCCAAGTAATGCATTCAGTAGCATTATTTAATGCTTATTCCAAAGACATTTCTATAGCATTCGGCCAATATTTTATTGACTATTCTAATGCATGCATTTAATGCATTGTCCAATGCATTCTTCAAATGCACCAGAGAGCCGCATAGCATTTGTATTAGCTTGCATGCTATATGTTAAGGCATGCTTACATATTATAAGAATCTGAATGCTTATGAGCCGCATGGCCCTTTTTTTTTGTAGTGAGCCGCATAGGAGCAGGAATGGTATATTTAATGCATATTTTTATAGTGAGCCGCATATGCTAAGCACTTGTGAGCCGCATGGCCTTGGCCATTTAATATTATTATTTGCATGGAATCTAAGGTGAGCCGCATAGGCTCCCTTCCCCCACTATCTAATATTTTGGCCACGTGAACCATTAATTAGGTAGCTCACGTGAACCTTTTCTTATTGCATTTATTGTGGGGGGTCCCACATAGCTTCCTTTAGTTGACTTGCTTGCTGAAGTGGGAGTTTGCATTTAATGAGGGTCCAACTGTCTTTTGTCTTATTTGATAGTGACCTATTTATTGTTTCCTGACCGCATGGGGTCCCTCCCACTCTTGGCCGCATGTACAATTGTATGCTAGCCGCATATGGCTTGCTGGCCTTAAATGTTTGACTGATTTCATTTAAATAATTTCGGAGCCGCATGGGTGGCCTCCCACTCTCTTTGATCGCATATTTGTTCTCCCACTTTTGGACCGCATGGGTCCCACTTTGATTGTTTAAATGTCTTATTTGCGTGAATTGTGGTCCGAATTTCTTCCCACTCCCAACATGAAAGTTATAGAGTTTCTCCTTGGCTTCAGGAATATATATAATATTAATATATTATTATTTAATTGTGCAAGTTTCTCTCCTCCTTGATAATTGGCATGACTTGATAGTGACCCGCCGTGGTGCACTCCCGACATGATTACTTGACCTGACAATTTGACATGATAACTTGACATGATAATTCTTGATAGTGGCCCGCCGTGGAGCACTCTTGACATGATAAACCTGGCATGATATTTCTCGAAATGCTGTTGCGGCGGCTATCACGACATGACAAGATTGAATAACTTGGACACCGTGGATAATTGTGCTTATACAAATGAACCCGTCTTATCTTGCATCATGTCTAGGACGGGGATCCCGGAGTACCACGGTCAGGGGTACCCACTGAAATCAACTAAGGCTAACAGCTAGAATAAATCCAGTAGTCATGAAGAGATTTCCCAGCTACAGGCAATCCCATTATCTAGGCGCCCCACTTGGGATCTGTAGCCTGCCGTCGAGTAGGGCACATTTCCAGTACACTGTTATGTGTTACACCCTCTAAGTCACCTAAGGGTACATGCGTTTCCTGGACGATGTACCCACTTGAATTCAATCCTAATTGCGTCCGGATAGCCTGGATGGTCTGCAGGGCTTGTGGCTGTGGAACAATCTCACTGCATCTTGCTAGTAACTAGACCTGTGATAACCCTAGTTAGTTAAAGTATCAAGCCGTACTTATTGCTTGGCCGTGATTGTTGGATGGAGTTCAATCAGTCTAGTCTCGTCTTGATCCTGTACAAGATTGTTACATGTCCTGAATCCTTATTTTATCTTGCCGATAAATGGTAGGAAAATCCAAGTTTTGTTCAGACGAACGGTTACAACCCCGGTCCTTGTTTGGTTTACGGGTTGTAACCTGGTTATCTGAATAGTCCCATGGTTATCTCATCGTATATCACATGTCATGCCTTTTTCCTTAAATTACTGTCTTTTATTATGCAATTATTCTTGTGCTAATTTGCTGGTTTTAGTTCCTAAGTGAAGCCTCCTTTGTGGCACTTGCTCTTTCTGGGTCTGACCCAGCTGGTTTTGTATGGCCAGATACCAGAGCAGCTCCAGAGGATCTACCGAATCTCCAGCTACATGGTGACCACTAGATGGAATCCTGGCAACGAGTGGGTTCATTTTAGCTCTCCCACTCTATTGTAAAATTATTCTTTTGAGGCGTTTAGCCGCCGAGCAAGTGTTAGCTCGTGTACATTTTTACTTACTGTCTGCCTACGGGCTGTAACATGATTGGCAACCTAGGGTTGATCATGTATGACTAAAACTCTTGCTAGTCCTCACGTTTTGTAACGACTAGCTTCATGATCAGCTGAATACGTAATGTTTGGGACGCCTTACTATTGTATATTTGGTGATCTTACATCTTGTAATATTTACTTATTTGCTTGTGATTGAGACACTAGGCTTGTTATTGACCTTAAGAGACTGATGGCTTGTAGATAAACCCTCATATATCTAGACAGCCGTGACCGTATAGTAGAGTGGATCCCATTTCATTATACGTAGCTGGCTATGTCTGCCCCCGCTCTCCAGTATTCTGGTTCTGGGGCGTGACAGTACATTAATAATGGACATAATATCAACTAGTAGAAAAATCCTCATTGTTAAATAACTAAGTGGGAGAGGAAATTTATTTAGCATAAATCTTATGGTCTCCATTACTGGTTTCTAGGTGATGTAATTATACTTTTGTGTTGGCTTTAGTGCTTTCCTCCATATCGGATGAGTATAATTATGGATCACCAGTACAAACTTCCTTAGGGATAATTGTAGAAAGTTACCTAGTATGTGTACACTTCTCCATCTGAAGGAACTCATTACAAGATAATGGACTTAGAATTAAGTAATAGTATACACTTAGACACAAATAATGGTATCCTCCCCATCAGAGTCACTGCTATTACTTGTATGACCAAAGCAAAACCAACAGATTAATTTTATTTGTCATAAAGTTATGTTGACATGATAGTAAAATTAATAAGAAGTATCTACCTGAACAAAGTTGAATTTGTATACGTCCACTATCGTGGCATGCTAAATTCATGATGTTCAAGGTGTTGGTAAATTTTTTATTATTATTTTGAGGGAATCAATATTTAATTAATTTAAAAAGTTTTTTGCCCTACATAATCTTTATTTATATAATTCTCAGGATTTCAAAAATAGGTTCTTTCAGTCCACTTATGATGATTCTTAAAGAAAACAAGCTTACTGGACCTAATTATATTGACTGGAAACGTAATTTGGACATTGTCCTGACTGCTGAGGAGTACAAATATGTACTTGTTGAGGAATGCTCACCTAAGCCTGATGCTAACTCTGATGAAGAGGTCAAAGAGGCCTATAAGAAGCAGAAAAATACAGATGAGATGGCACGGTGTTACATTCTTACATCTATGTCAAATGTACTGCAACATCAGCATCAGGCTATGGCCACAGCTTATGACATGATGTATAACCTCAAGGAACCCTTCGGACATCAGAGTAGAGCAGCTAGACAGTTTGCTATGAAGTATTTGATGAATACAAAAATGGCTGAGGGTACACCAGTAAGGGATCATGTTCTCAAGATGATGGGTCATCTGAATGAGATGGAGATCCTTGGAGCTAAAATCGATAGAGAATCCCAGGTTGATATCATTCTCGGAACTCTGTCTAAAAGTTTTGACAATTTTTGTCTTAATTACAACATGAACAAAAGGTTGTATAGTTTGGCAGAAATTGTAAAAGAGCTACAGGATGCTGAATCTATCTTTAGGTAGAGTGGTCATATTTTTGTTTCTGAAAAGGCTTCTACTTCTAAGCCAAAAGGCGGTAAAAAGAATAATAATATTCAAAAACAGGCAAACTCAGCAAAGAAGGGCATGGGACCTCAAGGCGCTGTGAAAAAGCCGAAAGGCAAATATTTCAAGTGCAAAGGGTCAGGACATTGGAAGACTGACTGTCCACTTCTCAAACAAGGGAACAAAGAAGGTATATCTCATTTACTAGTAGTTGAAACATGTTTAGCGGTGTTATCTACCGGTACCTGGTGTGTAGATACAGGAGCCACTAATCATGTCTGCAATACATTGCAGGGGTTCCAGGAAACCAGGTGACTCAGTGATGGAGACATATGCTTGTTCATGGATGACGCTACAAAAGTAGCGTTCGTTGCATTAGGAGATGTTATTTTATTTTTTGGTAGAAATACGTCTTTGACATTGAAAGATTATCTTTATGCACCTTCACTTAGAAGGAATTTAATTTCTGTTTCTATGTTAGTTAAGGATGGATATTCAGTTTATTTTAATGACAGCATTGTTATTAGAAAGAATAAACATTTTATCTATTCTGGTACATTAGTTGATTGTATGTTATTAATCCTATTTTGCCCACAATGCAACTTATAGAAATGAATAATATGTCATCTAACTTAAATAAGAGAAAAGAACCTTCTTATATGAACCAAACATATATTTGGCACTTACGATTGGGACATATTAACCTAAGAAGGAATCAAAGACTAGTTGAAGATGCACCTTTGAGTTTATTGGAAGTGGAGGCACTACCAGTTTGTGAATCTTGCTTGGAAGGTAAAATAACCAAAAGGCCTTTTGCGCCAAAGGGGTATAGGGCCAAAGATGTGTTGGAATTGGTTTATTCTGATTTGTGTGGACCCATGACTATCCAAGCTAGAGGTGGCTTTGAATATTTTGTCACATTTATTGACGATTATTCAAGGTATGGATACATTTATTTGATGCACCGTAAGTCTGAGTGCTTTGAGAAATTCAAAGAGTACAAGGCTGAAATGGAGAAACGTCATGGAAAATGTATCAAGTTATTACGATCAGATCGTGGTGGCGAGTACCTCTTTGGAGAGTTTAGGGATTATTTATCAGAGGCTGGGATTACATCCCAATTGACTGCACCTGGAACGCCCCAGCAGAATGGTGTAGCCAAAGAAGGAATAGAACTATTATGGAGATGGTTAGGTCAATGATGAGTTATTCAGATTTACCAGATTCGTTTTGGGGATATGCCTTAGAGACTGCAACTTATATTCTAAACTTGGTTCCTTCTAAGTCAGTATCTCTTACTCCCACAGAGCTGTGGATTGGGCGTAAGCCTAGTCTGAAACATGTTCAAATTTGGGGTAGTATAGTGCATGTGCTGAATGG
This sequence comes from Iris pallida, assembly GCA_029216955.1. Taxonomy (NCBI): domain Eukaryota; kingdom Viridiplantae; phylum Streptophyta; class Magnoliopsida; order Asparagales; family Iridaceae; genus Iris; species Iris pallida. Next base: position 10,438,050 of record JANAVB010007596.1, read on the forward strand.
GAATTAAAGCAGATAAGTTGAAATCTCGTACAGAAGTACGCTTGTTTGTAGGCTATCCAAGAGGAACGAAAGGAGGTTTATTTTATAGTCCTAAGGATCAAAAGGTCATTGTTAGCACCAATGCCCGATTCTTAGAGGAAGACTATGTGATGAACCATAAAACCACAAGTAGAGTTGTTCTAGAAGAACTGAGATGTGAGACACCAAGTACTTCAGTACCAACAGTACAAGAGGATGAACCACAAATAACTGCACAACGTGTCACAAATGTTACACCAACCGATAATGCCTCGTCGTGGTGGAAGGATTGTGATACAACCTGATAGATATATGTTCTTGGAAGAGTCGTCAGACTTCGTCCCTGAGGAACAAGATTATGATCCATGTACCTACAATAAAGCACTCCAAGATAAAGATGCAGAGTCTTGGCAAAAAGTAATAATATATAAAATAGAATCTATGGATTTTAATCAGGTATGGGAGCTTGTAGAACCACCCGTTGGTGTAAAAACCATTGGATGCAAGTGGGTCTATAAGAGAAAAAGAGGATCAAACAGTAAGGTTGAAACCTTTAAAGCTCGGCTTGTTGCAAAAGGTTTTACTCAAAGAGAGGGTATCGATTATGAGAAAATCTTTTCTCCAGTAGCCATGCTTAAGTCTATCCGGATTCTTTTATCTATTGCAGCTTATCTCGATTATAAGATTTGGCAAATGGATGTCAAGACAGCTTTCCTTAATGGAAGTCTTGAGGAAGACATCTATATGAAGCAACCAGACGGGTTCATTGAAAAGGACCAAGAGCATCTTGTTTGTAAGCTCAAGAAGTCCATTTATGAACTTAAGCAAGCTTCCAGATCTTGGAACACATGTTTTGATCAGGTGATAAAATCCTATGGATTTGATCAATGTCAAGATGAATCATGTGTATACAGAAGTGTGATAGAAACGTGGTGGTATTCCTAGTACTTTACGTAGATGACATCTTGCTCATTAGAAATAATATGAAGGTATTATCTGATGTAAGGGTATGGTTATCTAAACAGTGTGATATGAAGGACTTGGAAGAAGTAGGTCACATCCTTGGGATCAAAGTTCTACGAGATCGCAAGAAAAATATGTTGGGCTTGTCCCAAGCTTCCTATGTCAATATTGTACTAACTCGTTTTAGCATGCAAAATTCTAAGAAAGGTTTCTTACCTTTTAGGCATGGAATTGCTCTATCAAAGGAGCAGTGTCTGAGGACACCTAAAGAGATAGAGAACATGAAAGCAGTTCCTTATGCTTCAGCAGTAGGAAGCTTAATGTATGCAATGCTACGTACGAGACCAGACATCTGCTTTGCCGTTGGAATGGTCAGCAAATATCAGTCTAACCCAGGACAAGAGCACTGGACTGCCGTAAAGCATATTTTGAAGTACCTGAAAAGGACTAAAGAGTATATGCTAGTTTACCAGGCAGATAGTTTAGTTCCCTTGGGGTATACAGACTCAGATTTTCAGTCGGATAGGGATTCTAGAAAATCTACCTCAGGTTATGTATTTACTTTGGGAGGTGGAGCCATTGTATGGAGGAGTATCAAGCAAAATATATTACTGATTCCACCATGGAAGTCGAGTATGTGGCAGCCTCTGAGTCAGCCAAAGAAGCGTTTTGGCTAAGAAACTTCCTGTTGGACTTGGATGTGGTACCTAGTTTGCCGAACTCTATTACACTTCATTGTGATAATAGTGGTGCAGTTGCAAACTCAAAGGAACCACGAGCCCATAAGACAGGTAAACACATTGAGCACAAGTACCACCTGATACGAGATTCCGTAAAGAAAGGAAAGGTTGTTGTGATTAAGATAGCATCAGCCGACAACCTAGCTGATACTTTACAAAGAGCTTACCGGCTAAGGCTTTTGATAGTCATTTTGAGGGAATGAGAGTCAGATGTGTAGCAGCATGGCTTTAAGTATAAGTGGGAGATTTGTAACTGTATACTGAAAAGTAATGCTTTGAGTATAAGTGGAAGATTGTTAGGGTTATATACTAAAGCGTCACTTTTGTATTAACTTTATTTCCTTAAATTTTGAATGAGAATCATATGGACAATATTTGCATGTTGTATTTGTTACAAGTGTTGATGCAAGTGTCTAATACTCTATATTGTAGATAATATAGTGTGTGGTGTCACACAGAAGATCATATTATCAGTTCCCTATGGAATATATAAATGGTTCACAACCTAGATGGACTTGGACAATCTATTGGAAAGGTTGTAGTGTAATCTGGTATTAGTCTATCATGACTATAGGTTTACATTAATACACTTTGTGTGTATTGAACAGGACCACTTGAGGTTGTTCTCTTTGTACTGACTACATAAGAGAACAGACACCTCTGTTATTACGGATGCTTGCGCTCTTAATCCGGATATATTAACAGACATGTATATGCAGTGTGCATTACATTGACTCATAAAAGAGTGAGATTCATTATTGGGTCAACAACCTATATAAATTGGGTAATAATATTGTATGTATGATTGGTTGTTGATTATAAAATGAATCCATGTCCCAATACGTCGGGTTGATGATGTCCCGTTAAGGAGCTCATAAGGATTGTCATGTAAATTCTGTAGGTAGATTATATCCAACATGACAGATAAAGTTGAACGATACTACTTAAGGATAAAAGATGTCGATCAATATAGTTGTCAGTAACTTAATCTGATCGATTTTTGATATCTTAATATGGGGAGCCAAATGAGCATATGATAGGAGGAGCCCACAATCATAATTTGGGATTAGGAAGGTAATGCAACAATAGCTCATTAGTGGACCGAGCTATTGTTAGTGGGCCTGGGTTGTATGTTCGGGCTAAACATAGGACACCCAGATCCGTTAGGAGACCTAACCCTAATTTCTCCCCATGGTCCCTATCGTAGCCTTATATATATCCTCTATTCTCTGGCCACCAAATGATCATTAGAACTAAGAAGTTTTCTCTAAATTCGTTATCCACGTAAGGAGAGAAAGAAGGGGCTGCCAAGGAGAGGAAAATGTTGGGAGATCGTCGCCCACACAACGTCCAACCCGAGGAAGGAATACGTGTAGAAGATCTTGGGGTCGTGACTGCTTGATATTACTATGAACTGTTGTCTTCTTCCCGCCGCAGGTATAATTCGTGAACCCTAGTTTCCGCCTATGAAGGGTTAGAACACGTTTATATCTGTTTAAGTTTCTATCAATCAATACGTACACGAAACTAGGGTCCTGGGAATCCCCAGTTCCATCAAGGATACCTTCAACCTATTTCACAATATGTTTCGAGGGACCGTAGGCAGACAGTATATAAATCGGCATCGATAGCAGGACGTGTTTGATAAGGGTCAGTTTACCTTCCGGTGAGAGAAGTTTGTTATGCCACCCATCCACCCTTCTTTGCATCATGCTGACCAGCGTCTCGAAAGTTCTCTCCGTTCATCACCCCGCCGTTATGGGACAACCGAGGTACACGAAGGGGTGTGCTCCATCGAGAATCCCGATGATGCCCCTACCATCTCCATGGTGCCCGTCTGGGTGGAGTGGTGAACGTAGGCCTTGCATTTCCTCATGTTAATCCTGTAACCTCCTTGAACCGAATTTCGATATTTTCCCAAATTCTTAAAAAAATTATTTTTTAAAATCTTTAAAATCATAAATTTTGGTTTTGTAATTAGCTATAAGAAATATTTTTCGATCGCGATATGTTATAGATTTTAAAATCGGGTTATGGATTTTCGAAACGGTTTATTGAAAAAAAATTTATAGTTTTGAGCTTATATAGCCTAGTAAATAAAATTAGTTATTTTGAACTCTTCTTTTAAAAACAAGCTTAAACCCATTGGTGTAATCTTCAATATAAAATAATATGAATTGGGATTTATCTAAGAAAATATTTGGACCATTTCATAAATTAGATTTAAATAATAATATACGTACTGGACCATTGGGCCTACATGCTTATTTTAGATTTTGACTAGTTTTGGGCCTAAAGGCCTAATAAATAATTATTACTATATTTTAAAAACGTATTTGTATATGAGCTTGAGCGCATTAAATTATCCTATAATATATGTTATTTTGGGCCAGGATTAATTTTACAAAAAAAATATTTTTGGTTTGTTATTGGATTAAATTATGAAGGGATTTTCCTTTGATTTGGTTTTTATTGGGATAATGGTCCAATTCATGGGAGAGCTTCTTGGAAGCTTTTCCTCACATGTTTGGGAGCATGTTCTCACCATTATTTAATGGGGACTCTTATTCCTCATCTACCCATTTCCCAATGTACTCCAAGTGTCCGTGCATCGTGTCCGTGTCCATCTATTTTATTCTATTTTATTTTATATTCCTATTCGTCCAACACAACGGACACACAATCCATACATTGTTCATGTGTCGGGTATACCCGACACAGTCGACACCATTAGAGCTAGACTTCTGCTACCCCCGCCTACCCGGCCAACCTCACCGGAGTAGCCAGGACTTGCCTCCCCTACAATCGACCAGATCCACACCACCGCACCGGCACCACTGGCTCCGCCGCCTACCGCCCATTCAGATCTGTGCCCTTGTCACCATCCACCTTCTCCTCGTATGCTCTGTCGCCCAGATCCGACCTATGTTCCCCTCACCGGCTCCACCTGTCCGCCATGCCGTCTCCACCTGGACCGCCACATCCGACCATCCCCCGCCTCACCCAGCACCATAACCACCAAACAGGAAAAAAACCCTACCGCCACTTACCTTCCCGTGTCGTCGTAGTCAGGACTGACCACCGACCTAAGATCTGGACTCCCTTTCTCCAGATCTCCGCTTTGGCCACACCACAGCCGAGGGCACCGCCACGAGCCACCTTCTGAGAGCACCGTCGAAATGCTCATCCCCTCCTCCGTCTACCACGTCGTAGCCAGCACCAGATCAGCTCCGCCGGCGATCGAACCATTTCCAGCTGAGCCGCCGCTAACCTCGGTGAGCTTTTTTTTCTCATTCCTCTTTTTCTCTTGAATATTTCTCTAAGCTGGATTTTCTGGAGTGAGCTCTCGAGGAAGAAGAGAGAGAGAGCTCTCTCGTACCTTTCCACCACTCTCGTTCTTCCCATTCTTTCTTTTGATTCTTTTCTCTCCCTCTTCCTTCTTCATAAGCGAAGAGCAATCTTTCAAAATTTTGAAAGAATAGTGAGAGTTCTCTCCATTCGAGACCACAGTAGAGGAAAGGATTTATTTCTTACTGATTTCATTCATATCTAGTAGTGTATAACCTATAGTACGAATAGTTGTATACTATAATGTATACATAAGTGCCCTATATGATATTCCTTATGAATATATATGTATTACTATCCATATTAAAGATTGTGTAGCTAAATAAATACTTTAAGTGATGTTATATACTTTCAAGATACTATTTCATAGCTTCCAAATATTATAAAATATTTTTCCAAAATAATTATATAATAAATACTCTTTAAAAAAATATTTACAAAAAGGGACTTTGAACCTATTTGGTGGTAAAATCGAATTTGAAAAATTTCAGATATTATTATAATATTTATCTAATTTAAATATATGTCTACCTTAAATAGTATTTACCAAAAATTAAGGTTTAGTCTAATAAATATTTCCAACTATTATTTCAAATACGTTTACTAATAAAAACTTAGTTGTAATAATCTTCTAATAGTTATATGTATGTGGTTATGCTTCTTTCCTTAAAAATCATAAGCCGTGACTAACATAGTCATTTTCTGTTCCTCGATCATGGACTTCTACCTCGATCTCGGCTATCGTGCCGAATACCGAATATGGACTACTACCTACTAACCTGGACTATTTGGACTACTCTGGACTCATTGGAACCGCCCGTGTTATTATTTGGGACCATCTTGTGGAGCATAGCATCAGTACCTATTTTGTGTCGATACGTTCCTGTCGTTCACGTCAACTCCAACTAAATTGAGGCAAGTACATTGTCTGATAATTTCCCATTTATGGTATTTTTTTATGTTTCGTGTATTTAGTGTAGATATCATTGATTTATTTAAACATTTGTTACACGGATTGGTATATTTGGATCTCGTCATGAGATGTTATTCCCGTATGTCTTGGTATAGCCTGTGCAAGCCCCGTTATTGTTCTTGTGCATTGTATAGACACCGATTCCTGAGAAGGCTCGTGACCTTCTCAGAGTATTCCGTGTCATAACGTACCATGGTTAGATCTACTGTACCAGTCGGGGGTGGAGAGTAATAGTGTAGATATGTGATCATACCCTTCCCGTGCATTATATTATTTTTCCATGAGTGTTAGTCATACACCGCACGTAAGACTAACTAGGCCATAAATTCCCGTGCAAGTTCCTAAGCCGATCACATGTTGAACTAGTACTCACTCACATAGATAGTTATTTCTTGATTATTGTACATGATGATTCCTGCTCTCCTGTTTACTTATAGTATTTTCATATATGATATAATTCATGTACATGTTATTTTATCTCGTATATTCTCTTTATTTACTGTTACATAGTCTTTATCATTTACTGGAACGGTTGTTAGGGATGTACTTCGCTCCAGTCCTGACTAGATAACTCTTTTTAGGTAATATTATGCCCCACACCCTGGACTTCATGATAACAGATCTCGATGTACCTTTGATCGTGAATTGACCTTTGGAGAGCTCTAGGCCATATTCTTTATCTAGATTTATGTCTTATTAATCGGATATGTCTTTGATACATTTCTTGTTATGTATGATAATCTTCATAGATTCTATTGATGTCTTTCTTTCATATCTTCCTTAGTTGTATGTGATTTGAGTACATGTTATTTAGTGGACCATAGAACTATTGAGATATTTTACTGGGTACTTGACAGTGCTCTACCGTCAATACTGCGGCGTAGGCTAGGCGTGGCCCACGAACTTGTGCCCAAATATTCGGGTGCGGAGCATGACACATTTTTATGGTGGCCCATGCAGGTCCGTCTTCGTAACTAGTGTGAAGTCGTGGTAGTACTTAGTCTGAGCCATACTACTGCAAGCCTATCTTAGGATAAGGATTTTAGAGTCATAGAAAACCTTAGGAGGTTTGGTACTCAATCACATATTAGGATATCTTGATAGATTTTAGGGATGACCTCTGAGAATCTTACTTCGAACTTTGTTGAGCCCATTTTCACTTGATTTTGCTCATCCTGACTTTTGAATACATATCCGTCGTCGAACCCAATTCTTGCATAGAGATGAATTTTATGGACTTTAGAAGGAATAAGGGGGTAGAAGTTGAACTTGTAACCATTCGGGTTGAGAAGAGAAGAGGATTAGCAAGGTCTTATACATGAGGGTTGAAAATTATTTTAGGTTATATTCCAGAAACCTGAATTTTGACCAAGATATTACAAGTGGGACTTAAGGGTTTGTCGAAATAGGTTTGAGAAATAAACGGAAAGCTACAAAGGAACTCAGAGAAACAAAATAAGGATTGCATGAACAAGCTGAAAATTACATATAGATGTATTATAATTTTTGACAATTAAGAGGATAGTATTGTATGGACTTGTGACAAGGGAATTATTAAAAAGAAGTTCTATATGACTTTTACAGTGGAAAGGGCCATTGAGGGGGATATTAAATTGTCTTTCTTGCTTGAGTAGCCAAGAAAGTAGATCTAGATACGAATATTCTACAAGGAAGAAATTCCAAAATTATAAGGAATCATTGAGACAAAAATGGTAGAAGGGTTGGTATAGATTTATAGGAGTGATGACTGAGAATTTGATTAGGGGTACTTAGGGGTTACAACTTATTTTGAGGATTTGACGAAGCGAGAAGATCGTATACGACTTGGAACCAATTATGACACAAGAAATTTTATGAATAATTGTGGAAGCTGGATTCAACAAGTGATGCTAGGCCTTATGAACAATATTAGAAGTTGCTTGTTTCTATGATCTTATTATTAGGAAATTGCAATGACTTGGGGTTAACAATAGTGGATGATAAGAGTGATGGAAACATTTTGATATGAGAGGACTCTGACAAATCTGTACGTGAAAATCTAGAAAAATTTACATAGATACCAATTGGATCAAGAACGTTAAGGAAGAAGATTAGGTAACAAATTTATCAGTAGTTGATAACTACTGACTTAGAGAGGGATTGGTAATTAAATGTTGATTATTAAGACAAAAGTGAACAACTTGGAAGTTGAAATTTATTTTATTGAATAGGGGTAAATGTAAGAAAAGGGAAGGACAACGACTTCGTTATGACTAGATGAGCAAGAGCAATTCCTGTCATCATTTTCTTCATCTTGTTAACTTTGTCCTACTTAACTCATATCTAAGCTTGCTAGCTACACTTGAAATCTTTTGAATTCTCGTATCTTCATACTTGGGAAAGGCCAAGAGAAGTATCATAATCATCTAGCTCAGAAGGGACAAAATTTGTTATCATGTGGTAATCCTGGTAGGAATATAGAATGATGGACGTTGAGATAGGCTTAGTGGGATAAGGATATGACTGAGATTGGAAACAAAAGCAAGAAATCGATATTATCAATTTGGAAACGATTACACTTAGAGGATTATTTTGAGTATGAATTACTTTAGAAAGAACGTAGAAGGATGTTGAGAAAGAAGGACAGTGGAATATACGTTAACGGTGAGGACTGTAAAATACCGGAGTTGTATTCAAAAAAAATTAAATGAGGATATTCAAGGGCGATTTGATTTTAAGAAAACTTTGTTTTGTTATTGACTCTTGAGATACTTCATTATTGAATTAAGACTAAGATACTGAATTTAGGAATCCCAAGCACATGGAAGAAGAGATTATAAGTGCATGCGGGAAAAGTATGAAATTGAGTAAAGGATTGATAGGAGAATGACTAAGAACGGATAAAACACAGAATTCTTGAAATTATAGCAAACTTTAGAGACTTTGGTGGGACTTCTAAATGTTAAGAAGGATAACATTTGAAGGTATAGGATTGAAGGATAAGTGAAGGTTGAATAAATTTTGTATGGTAGTGGCACTACACGAGGGATATAAATTTGAACAACGTTCATGAATTTTACAAACTCTGATTCAGGGATTTCAGATCCAAAACAAGGTGGAGGACTTGGGACTTTCAAGATGACTAAGTTGATAATGGGAGTAAAGGAAATGAGGGGTTATAACCATAATATGTTTCATGAGTAGTGTCTTTGGAATAAAGGTCAAACCTACAGTATTTAGAGAAGTGTTTAATCTTCATGACTGAAGATTATAATAGTAGTATATCTGGAGTTGCAAGATAAAAGCATAATTGGGAAATGAAGATCGGATGATCTTGGTAGTGGTTGAAGTAGAATGAGATGATTACCTTGACCTTCCTTCTAAAAAATTCTATCTTTGATTTTCCTATCCTAGCAAAAGAGATTTGATTTTCCTTATCCTTGAATCAATTCCTAAATTTCAATAACACTTAATTTTGATCTTTTTTTATCGTGATCAATCGATTTTGATTATCTTTATCGTGCCAAGGTTCTTGATTCGCGATTATACACAATGATTTTAATCATGATCGTACTTAGACTTCAATCCTATTTTTGCTCATGCCTAAGGCTTCGATTAAATTCTTAGTAAAGTCTAAAGTTCTATTCTAATCATGATTAGATCTTGTAACTCCCTAAATCCTTCTTTTTATAAATTTCTGAACCTTCTTTCTGAAGAGTGATCATCTTTCCCTTAATAAATTAATATTATCTTTTTATAAATTTTATTGATTTTAAAACTTTCCTTCATTTATAAAATGTCAATCACTGTTATCTATACTTCTAATATTATTTAATTATTTTATGGATTGATTTCAAATATTATAATTAGTAATAAATTTTATCTTGGTCCTTATCTACTAATGTATGATTAATGCAAATCTTTATCACTGTTAGAATTCAGTTAATACTATATAGTTGAGAGTATAATATTTTTCCCATATGAGTAGTTGTTTCAAGTTAATAGAATTTTTGCTTCATTATTGGTTCTATTCTATTTTATTATTCCTGATTTTGTTGGTACTAGCTTTTGGTGGCAAGTACTAATTGTATGCTAGAGCATTAGTAATAAATTGTAGGCTGTGGTCAGATTAGATGGGATCGAGTAAACTGGTGCAGAATAATTAATTACATATTAGTTTAACTAGTTGATTACTTAATTAGTTATTAATTATGTAGTGAGTTATTAGCTAATTAACGTAAGCAGTTGGCAGTTAACTAATTTTGTAATTGGTTACTAAAGCAGTTAGGACAGTTATAGATCTGTTACTAGGTTAAGTCTAACACCCCAGATCTGTTACTATTTACCAACACTGCCATATAATATTTTATCATAAATAGTGTACAGTCCTTATTATTTTATTATACTTCTGACACAGCACAGTCCCTAACACTAAGTTTCTGTTCACATTTGACACATCATCACATTTTGTTCTGATGGCCAGCTGAGCGCCACCGTAAGTCCACCGCCCGCCACTGGGGGCATCGCCGGAGTTCGTAGTCTCCTTGTTTCCACCACGGGAACCACTGCGACACCAGTCGCCACTGCTAAGAAGATCTACTGACGTTCGTCGTTCATCACCACCGGAGTAGATCGAGTCAGCTTCGACTCAGATCCAGATATGAGCCGACCGGAGCTCGACGTTGTCCTCCCCGAGAGCACACACACACACACACACACACACACACACACACACACACACACACACACATATATATATATATATATATATATATATATATATATATATATATATATATATATATATTAGATCGGGTACTGTTTACTGAACAGTACCCAAATCCCCCCGACCCCACTTAAGGCCGACCTCGAACCCCTTACAACACAGCCGACAAAGCTTTCCTATATAATGAGAGAGAGAAGTAACTCTCATCAAACCCTAAGCCTAACACCGAGCCAACCCCTGGCGACCTCTCCCTGGCCTCCACCACCCTCATCGGAGGTCGACGACGCACGACCGCGCCACAACAAGCGCACAACAGGCACAGTAACAGCGGTACATGTAGCAGTAGTTGCATCCAAGTGCTGATGTTTACGCCGTAATTTCTCCTTCATCCTTCAAGCGTTTCCCGATCTGTCTTCGCAGGTTCGATCACAACACGGCCCTCTTCAAACCCAATCAATTAACCGTCGTAAATCGACCGAAAAATCGACTCAAAGTCGAAGAAAAATCTGTTCGTAAACAGAGATTAGACAGTCCCAACCCCCCATGTTTGCATCCAGTTTTCTCCAAAATTGTTATATGTTTTTAAAATATAATTGAACAAGTTTTTAGAAAACTTATCCAAGTTTAATTCCCTTCAAATAGGTTTGTGTTTCGAATTAGGTTTGTGTTTCGAATTATGTCGTTTCCAAAATGACCAAAAATCAGTTTTGAAAGGATAGAAAGTTCCCGATACGGAGTCCGTCCCGACAAATCAGACGACTTGGTCGCGAACCACTTGCATCGAAAGGTGCGTATGAACTTTTTGCATGTGTGAGAGTTGACAGAAGTCGAATTGGTTGCTTGTGCACGACGAGTTCGACGCGTATCCTTCAATTTTCCCCGTATCAATGATATTCCAATTTAGCCAATTACTTTGTGCACATTCGTCATCTCGAGACAAAACTTGCGCCAATTGGACCGTATTATTTTTTTGGTCTTGTATGCCAAATTTGGTCTGATTCTAAGAAGGTCAACCGGAATGCCCTTTCGGCGGGCCCACGACCCGATCCAATGGACGAATTTGTGTACGACCCACCGAAATCTAACTTGGGACATATGGTTGGGTTCGTCTCGTCAAACCGGACCTGCAGACAGACATATAGTTTGATGACTTTAGAGACTGTAGATACTAGCACGCTTTTCGCTGCAAAATGGGTCCAATGGTGGATATCGTTTTGATCCAAAATTATGATTTTACCCCTGTGTCCAGAATTGGACTTTTGGACATGCATTTTTAGACATTTCTTTTATACCAAACGTATTGGTGATGTCTGTTTCAGCATCTGGTGACTGTTGTACGAGTTGGACTTTTGTGGCTTACTGAGTGGTTGGTACTATCGATTTCACAACTAAGGACCTCAGGCGAATACATTTGTTGTTTGTTTTCGATATTGATTATTACTATATTTCATTGTTAGTCATTCTATATTTGATTATTGTCTCTTTCCATACCTTGTCATATTTCTTACCTGTAGTGTCGGGAAGGGGAAGTACCAAAAGATGTGTGATCTAACCGTATACATTGTAGACATCGTAGACATTGTAGACATCGTAGACATCGTAGACATTGTTTATTTACTGCAAGTAGATATCGTAGACATTTTTTATTTACTGCAAGTAGACATCGTAGACATTGTTTATTTCTTGCAAAGTAGACATCGTAGACATTGTTTAGACATCGTGGTGTAACTGTCCCCAGACCGATCACATATCAAAAAGGTACTTCAAATCATATTGTTTGTTATGTCTCTTGTTACCATTATCCTGATTATTTCATCATGTATTTTATGGCTAACCTCTGTTTTATAGTCGTTGTCATATATTGGAACTACACTCAACGAATTGTACTCGTTACATTCCTGACTGGAAACCAACATTTTTTTATGTTGATCGCGACTACTCTTAGCCATGGGAAGATACGAGTGTACCTGCAGGCCAAAACCTAGAGATTAGCTAGATAGATAAGTTGTTGTCATTTTCGATATTTGTAAGAGTTTATATTTTTCTACAAATGTAAAACTTGTGAATATTGTAATCAGTTTAGTTTTGTGAATGAGCAAATAAAGTATTTATTTTATGTTATATTGAGCATCATGACCTTGACAGCGTTCTATCGCCGATACTGTGGCGTAGGCTGGCTTGGACACGCACTCGTATCCCGAAAAGCGGGTGCGGATCGTGACAATATGTCTAAAAAATTCTGTTTGGTCATGCCTAGGTGGCCTGACATGACTAGACGACCTTGATTCCAATGATCGTGATTTATAATGATCGTGACTATGTGTATTAATTTTATTTCTAAATCATGCCTAATTGAGTTGACCATACTTCGACCTTTTCCATAATCGTGCTATTATGACTAGTCGTGCGTAAGAGATTTTGATCTGATTATTCTTGATCGTGCTAAAACATATCATTCTTCATGATCATGCCTAAGGTTTTTGACTATACTTTCCATCATAATTGAATCTTCGGTTGACCACGTTAATCTTAAATTTCGAGGACGAAATTTCTTTAAGGAGGGTAGATTTGTAACCTCCTTGAACCGAATTCCGAGATTTTTCCGAATTCTTAAATTTTCTATTTTTAAAATCTTCAAAATCACAAATTTTGGTTTTGTAATTATTTATAAGAAATATATTTTCCGATCGCGATATGTTATAGATTTTATCATCGGGTCATGGCTTTTCGAAACGGTTTATTGAAAAAAAAAATTGTATCGTTTTGAGCTTGTATAGCCTATTAAATAAAATTAGTTATTTTGAACTCTTCTTTTAAAACAGGCTCAAACCCATTGGTGTAATATTCTATATAAAATAATATGAATCGGGATTTATATAAGAAAATATTTGGACCTTTTCATAAATTAGATTTAAATAATAATATACGTACTACACCATTGGGCCTACATGCTTATTTTAGATTTTGACTAGTTTTGGGCCTAATGACCTAATAAATAATTATTATTATATTTTGGAAACGTTTTTGTATATGAGCTTGAGCATATTAAATTATCCTATAATATATGTTATTTTGGGCCAGGATTAATTTTACATAAAAAAAAATTGGTTTGTTTTTGGATTAAATTATGAAGGGATTTTCCTTTGGTTTGGTTCTTATTGGGCTAATGGCCCAATTCATGGGAGAGCTCCTTGTAAGCTTCTCCTCACATGTTTGAGAGCATGTCCTTATCATTATTTAATCATTCCTTATCTACATATTTTCCAATGCACTGCAAGTGTCCGTGTATCGTGTCTGTGCCCATCCATTTTATTCTATTTTATTTTACTTTTACATTTTCCTATCCGTCTGACACAATGGACACAAAATCCACACATTGTTCCTGTGTCGGGCATACCCAACACAGCCGACACAATCATATCTTGACTTCTGCTACCCCGTCTAGCCGGCCACCCTCGCCGGAGTATCCAGATCTGGCCTCCCCCACAACCGACCAGATCCAAACCATCGCACCGCCACCACTGGCTATGCCGCCTACCACCCGTCCAGATCCGTGTCGTCCTCGTCATCCGCCTTCTCCTCGTATGCTCCGCCGCCCAGGTCCGACCTCTATTCCCCTCACCGACTCCACCTCTCCGCCATGCCCTCTCCACCTGGACCGCCACATCCAGCCATCCCTCGCCTCACCCAGCACCATAACCAAAAACAAAAAAAACCCACCGCCACTTACATTCCCGCGCCGCCGTAGTCGGGACCGACCGTCGACCCCATATCTGGACTCTCCATCTCCATATCTCCGCTTTGGTTGTACCACAGCCGAGGGCGCCACCACGAGTCGCCTCATGTGAGCACCGTCATGCTCATCCCCTTCTCTATCCACCACCTCGTAGCCAGTGCCAGATCAGCTCCGCCGGCGATCAAACCATTTCTAGCTGAGCCATCGCTCACCTCGATGAGTTTTTTCTTCTTCCACTTTTTTTCTTGAGTATTTCTTTAAGCTGGTTTTTCTAGAGTGAGCTCTCGAGGAAGAAGAGAGAGCTCTCTCGTTCCTTTCCACCTCTCTCGTTCGTCCCATTCTTTCTTTTTTCTGATTCTTCTCTCTCCCTCTTCCTTCTTCATAAGTGAAGAGTTGTCTTTCGAAATTTTGAAAGAACAGTGAGAGTTCTCTCCATTCGAGACCACAATGGGGGAAAGGATTTATTCCTTACTGATTTCAATTATATCCAGTAGTGTATAACCTGCAATACAAATAGTTGTATACTATAATGTATACATAAGTGTCCTATATGATATTCCTTATGAATATATATGTATTACTATCCATATTAAAGATTGTATAGCTAAATAAATACTTTAAGTGATGTTATATACTTTCAAGATACTATTTCATAGCTTCCAAATATTATAGAATATTTTTCCAAAATAATTATATAATAAATACTCTTTAAAAAAATAACAAAAAGGGACTTTGAACCTATTTGGTAGTAAAATCGAATTTGGAAAATTTTAGATATTATTATAATATTTATCAAAGTTAAATATATTTCTACCTTAAATATTATTTACCAAAATTAAGGTTTAGTCTCATAAATATTTCCAACTATTATTTCAAATACGTTTACTAATAAAAACTTAGTTGTAATAATCTTCTAATAGTTATATGTATATGTTATGCTTATTTCCTTAAAAATCATAAGTCGTTACTAACAGAGTCATTTTCTATTCCTTGATCATGGACTTCTACCTCGATCTCGGTTATCGTGCCGAACATCGAATCTGGACTACTACCTACCAACCTAGACTATTTGGACTATTTTGGACTCCTTGGAACCGCCCTTGTTATTATTTGGGACCATCCTGTGGAACATAGCATCGGTACCTATTCCATGTCGATACGTTCCTGTCGTGCACATCGACTCTAACTAAATTGAGGTGAGTACATTCTCTGATAATTTTTCGTTTATGGTATTTTCTATGTTTCGTATATTTAGTTTAGATATCCTTGATTTCTTGAAACATTGGTTACATGGATTGGTATTTTCGGATCCCATCATGAGATGTTATTTCCGTATATCTTGGTATACCCTGTGCAAGTTCCCTTATTGTTCTTGTGCATTATATAGACTCTGATTCCTGAGAAGGCTCGCAACCGTCTCAGAGTATCCCGTGTCATAACGTACCATGGTTGGATCCACTATACCAGTTGGGGGCATGGAGTAGTAGTGTAGATATGTGATCATACCCTTCCCGTGCATGATATTGTTTTTCCGTTAGTGTTAGTTATACACCGCACGTATGACTAGCCAGGCCATAAATTCTCGTGCAAGTTCCTAAGCCGATCACATGTTGAAACTAGTACTCACTCACATAGATAGTTATTTCATGATTATTGTACATGATGATTCCTGCTCTCCTGTTTACTTACAGTATTTCCATATATGTTATAATTCATGTACATGTCATTCTATCTCGTATATTCTCTCTATTTACTGTTATATAGTTTTTATCCTTCACTGGAACTGTTGTTAGGGATGTATTTCGCTCCAATCCTGACTGGATAACTATTTTGTAGGTAATGTTATATCCCACACCCTGGACTTTATGATGATAGATCTCGATGTACCTCTAATCGTGAGTTGACCTATGGACAGCTCTAGGCCATATTCTTTATATAGATTTATGTCTTGTTCATCGGATGTCTCCAATACATTTCTTGTTATGTATGATCATCTTTATAGATTCTATTATTGTTAGTTGACCTCGAATCTTCTGAGCACCCAGATCAGATATTGCCAGTCGAGCTTGTCGTAGGCCTTTTCCATGTCAATTTTGATTGCAACGTTCCTGCCCTTGTTCTTGTGCCCCATGGAGGAGACTATCTCCTGAGCAAGCATTATGTCGTCGAGGATTTCCTACTCTTTCACAAAATCGCTCTGCTCCTTCGAGATGAGGTTGGGAAGTAGGGGTGCTAACCTGTTAGCCACCAGTTTGGTGATAACTTTGTTTATGAAATTACACATATTAATCGGTCTGTAATCCGACAATGTCTCCGGGATTTGGCCTTTCGGGATCAGGACCAGCAAGGTGTGCGAGATCGCCTTCGATATCCTAGCACATAAGACCGCCTTAACCATCTCCATAACGTCCGGGCCAATGACATTCCAACAGCAGACAAAAAACTGACCCGTAAAGCCGTCCGGCCAGGCCCCGCTGGTCGCATCCAGACCGGTGACCACCGCGAGCACTTCGTCGATGGAGGGGAGGTGCATCAAAATCTCGTTCTCCTTCCTAGATATCAGGCTAGGGATGGCGCCGACGAATTCCTCATCCTTATCCACTCTGGTTTTGTTGAAAGCACCGGAGAAAAAATTGCACGTGTGACGTTGGATATCCGCAGCCTCGCTGAACTCCTTTCCGTCGATCACGATGATTTTCTGAATGCTAAGCTTGTTTTTGCGGGTTGAGACACACGCGTGGAAGTATTTCAAGTTGTAGTCCCCGTCGATGTCCCAGATCCTTGCCTTTTGCTTCTAGTAGTATTCTTCGGCCTCCTTCCTCCTCTTGAGGTTAGCTTGAGCGCTGAACAGCTCGCTTCGGTGCTCTGGACTGTCGTCGACTTCGAAGGAGATTTCACAGTCACCTACCACCGTTGTCGTCCATTTAACCTCTTCGAAAATATCTTCGAAAGTGGTGCGACTCCACCTAGATAGGGCCTTCCTGGTCGTGGCCATCCGGATGTTCAATTGAATCATCGCGTCCCCGTGAGCGACGGAGTTCCACGCTTGCTGCACAACCCTATCGAATTCCTAGTGTTTAGCCCAGAACGCCTGGAAAACAAAACGTTTGGTCCCGACTTGCATAGGTCTTTTCAAATTTAGAAGGAGAGGCGAGTGGTCCGATTCTACCCTACAGAGATTGTCCACACAAGAGAGGGCATCCTCTCAATCCAAGTGGAGTTAACCAGGATGCGGTCGAGGCGAGTTCATTGCCGGTTGGGACCTTCTCTATTGTTGAACCAGATGAATTTGCTTCCCGTCGTTTGCAGCTCCGAGAGCCCTCCCGCTGCGATGAAAGTCAAGAAGTCAGCAATAGAGGACTGGTCCGGTGGTCTCCTGCCCTTTTTCTCCATGTTCGAGGCGATTGCATTGAAGTCACCCCCTACCACCCATGGACCCGCTAGGAGCTCTTGCAGGTCGCGGAGACGATCCCACAAGATCCTTCTCTGAAGCGTGTTCGTGCTTCCGTACACCACCGATAATGTGCTGCCCTATGGCAGCTCCGGGTGGCGGAGCGAGATCGAGAGGGCTTGGTTGAAGCTGTCGACTAGGTTGATGTCCAGATATTCCTTGGCCAGCACCCAAATGTCTTTGTTGTTGTCCTCCGCCAGCGGGAGACCGAGTTTGATTTGAATCATCTTAATCTACTCCACGGGCACTTTAGGTTCGATAATGCCAATCAGAGAAATTTTGTGAATCCTGCACAGAGCTTTAATTATGTTAATGGTTCTTTTGTTCGCTATCCCCATCAAATTCCAGATTAGGAACTTCAACATTGATAATTGGGTTTAGAGTTGGCGGCCTGCTTTATTGCCAATCTCGTGTTCCTGCCCGCTTGACCGCCTTCTGTCTGCCAGGCCAAGTCCTCCCATCTGATTCAGTCCCCTCTGTCTTCTCCTCCTGTACTCTGTTCTGTTGGTTAATTGGCACGTATCCGAGTGTCTCTGAACTTATCTCCCCTAGGCTCACTTCTACCTATCTTTGCTAGTGCAGCAAATGCAATTGACCCCCTACTCCTTGAGCTAGATTACTCCCTGGTCCCCTATCCTCCCCTGGGGGAGAAGGGGCACTTTCCGTCAGCGTATCAGAGGTGATAGACTCCTTGCCCGGCAATGGCTCATACCCTCATTTATTCCGGTTATTAGGCCCCTCGATATGGTTGATGTCCCCCTCTACCGGGAAGGGAGGGCTAGGGTCCCTCCTACCAGTAGCCTGGTTCTTGCGAGTGGTCTTCTCTTCTTACGTGTTGGTCCGAACCCTCGTTGCCCAGGTACTAAGACCAGGCCCTAGGGAAGTGATGTCCCCCGCTGCCTTCAGCTCCTCCTGTGGGGAATTCGTGTCTTCCTTGGACTACATCCCCAATGTGGCAGCAGCCCTCCCCTCCTCTAACAACTTATCAGCCGCATTAGCCGGACCGAGCTTGGGGATGGGCTCCCTCCCCTCCATTGTTTTTATCTCCTTGCTCCACCAAAGTTTGTTGGATAAATAGAGTCGCTGGGTTGGCCTTCCTGCCATTGCTTTTGTAAGAGGCTTCTGAGTGTCCCTGATGTCTGCAGAGTTTGCAACACTCCGGAATGCCTTCGTAAACACACTGCTGCCTGTAGCTGCGTCTCCCCGACAAGGAGATTTGGATCTGCTCGGGTAAAAAGGAGCATAGATCCACCTCCACAAGTAAACGCGCCACGCTAGGCCGGGACAGCTCCTTATTAGTGCTATCTGTCTTTAACGACAATCCGATCGCTTTGGCTATGCTGAAGAAAGCAGACTTCTCGAATAGATGATGCCTGAGGCCTGGGAAATTGACCCAAACCGGAGCCAGGGAGGATTCCGCCGATGGGTCAAAATCCACCGTCCATCGGAAGATCCTCATCGGGGAGTTAGTGATGAACCACGAGGGGCGGGCGCACAGACATAGGAAATCTTCCTCCCTTTCTGGGATAACGAGAATGTGCTTGTGGTTGATGACCCCTACTAGGCACAACCCCACACAAACCCAACATGCCTACTTGGGTTTGGGTTTGACTTGGAAGAAGTCCGTAAAGGTTTGGTACAACCGGATCTCCTAAAAAGTCAAAAGGGCCTATATAACTAATTAATTAATCAAAAAAATGGTTTGGGCCACAAGTTGAATTGTTAACATGAAAGGGACTAAAATATGACTGTCATCCCTACTATGGCTAGTATGCTAGTCATGACACCCGACTACACTAGGCATACCATAATTTCTAGTCAACTTGCATACTAAAATTCAACCATGACTATGGCCCCTCTTATATAATAGAAATAGATTTGAAAATAATTAAAAATAACTAAAAATCCAATAAAAATATATCTATATAATTAAAAATTCACTTATTTGAGGGGTTTTACATCAATCTCATTTATTTCAACAGCAGCGAACATGAGCAACATTATCAATTTCTTTTTCATGTGTAATTCATATTGACAATTCATGTTCATGTGTTATTCATTTCAACAATATTCAACATAAGCATCACTATCATTGCAGCAACTAAAACATGGTACATTTTAGGGCAAAACAAAGCAACACAATAATTCATTCTATTAAGCGTGAAGGAGTAGAGACAAATGGACAGTTCCACTCACTTACACAAATAGTCTTCACGCTCTGATCACATATATGCTAACGGGTCCTTTAGAGATGGTTTGACATAATGCATGATCTTCCATACTTGACATAAGCATACTAGTGAGCCACGTTCCATAACTCATCTCAACCGGCCAATTTAGGAATGACTGCATCATATCCTCAATCCTCTCGATTTTCAACACAAGTCATGGTCCAACATTTCGATCATATCCAACAAGCAAACCAAATGCCTCCGCACAAAGCGAGGTATTGCATTGAAGGTGCAGGCCCCATGATGGGCGCTAACCCGATGATTTTTTTTACCATCGGAGGAACAAAACGGAGGATAGAGAATGGATTGTTAAATGATAGATAATTGGGTTTGACAATAGTGGCTTCCGAATACTTGATGAGGACTCATCTTTCTACATGCAAGGGCTGACGGGGGAGGGGGGGGGGGGGGGGGGGGGGGGGGGGGGTTAGTACCTGGGTGCACTACCGACGCTCAAGTTAGAAGAATGACGTGTAGTCAATGGAAAATGGTAGTTTCATGATAGAAAGTATGTTACCTTGGTCTATCGAGGAAGGCACATCTTTTATCTGTCTTGGCTTAATCGCTCTGAACTTGTTCCCTGGGCTGTGAAAACGTTCTCATTCATAAGAACGGTGACCATTGAAGGTGGACAACCCGAAGGGTTGTGCTATAGTAGGACGGGCCATTATTGTGGGGAGGGTACCAAACCTCTTTATTCGTGCCCTGACGTTAAGGAGCCATTTAGAACGTAATAACCATGTAGCGGTTATGCTTGGATAGTCAATGCTTGCTTATAGAATGAGGTTTGATAATAATGTGAGAATTCATGTTGTCACGCACAGGTCTAGCACCTGTAGCTCATGTGGAAAACAACGCAAATATTATACTAAGCAGACAAGATTCGAACCCCCGAACTGTAAGGACGTGTCGATATGTGTGGGTTGTAATTAAAAAAATGTCGTCACATGCAGGAGTTTGGGCTCGACTTTAATGGAGCATAGGATCCTGGCTGTGGATGCTAGTTTTGGGTTAGGCCTCGGTAATTGTATCATCCAGACTCGTTTTAGATGGTGCGACTTAAATTAGAAAAAAAAAAATGTCACAAGGACTGAGACCCCGAAGTAGGGATAGAAGTCAAAAAATTCTCAATTTTGGTGTGATCATCTATCTTTTACTCTCTCATTAACATGCCTTTGCATGTCATTCATCTTAAATTAGTTAAGACATTATTTAATTTTATGTGGTATGTAAGGATTTAGTGACCCTCATTTAGAGCATCTCCTTGGACAAAAATTACACCAACTAAAATCAAAGCTTCCATTATATTTTATTAAACATGAGCTTTTCCACCGTAGATATAGTTTAATAATAATAATAATAATAATAAATTTAAAAAAAAAATTAAGACTATGTATAGAACAGTCAAATGACTGACTGCAGTAGCAAGAGAAATTGCCAAATTGGTGAGCATATCTAACATCCCAATAAGCTATAGTTATAAAAAAATTATCCAAAATATAAAGGAGAAAAACAGTGGCAATAGGATCTTCTATAATTTATGGTCACAAAAAACAAATGACACGAAAATATGAAGTGCATTTATTCAAATGTTTGGACCGGAAATCGAGTGGCACCAGAGCAGGCAAATATTCTCATCACTTGATACTACAAGTTACCTTCAAGAATCAGCAGGTCATTAGCTGCTCCCGACAGGTGACCAATTAGTACGAGCAAATGGGATAAAGTTGAAATGGATATATATCTCCTTTGATTTCCCTCGGAATTAAATACCATGCACAATTTAGCATATGTAATTTGAAAGACTTTGAATTTTCTGTCAAGTGAGTGCCTCCTTAGAGGAAAGATTCAAAACATCTTGAAAGATTGTGCACCTCCAGCAGTGGAAACTCAGTAACATTCTCTATCGAGGAAAAGCTAGGAAAAAAAGATGTAGCTTGTTCAATGCTTGAAGTGGTATGTAGTCACTCAGCCTCAATATTTTCGTCTCTAGAAGGAATTTGCCGAGATTCTGAGAAAGAAAGCCTTCTAGACTTTCCGGTTGCAGATTCACCTTGCCCTTCCGATGACAATGTTAGTGCAGGAGGTCCGGACGAGGAGCCCAATAATCGCCGGACAACTGGGATATCAGCTGCTGAGGATAGATTGTGCATAGCCACAGGATGATCGAATTTGCAATTGGGGCCAAATTTGCAAATGGCATACCGAGAATAAAAAAGGCACAATGGTTCACCCTATCGGACACATACCAAATGAGAACTCAGCATACTTGTTTTACAGAAAACAATACCAAATAATTGTTGCTACCAGTTCACAAGACCGAGTATTGGAAACTTAATATTTTATAACAGAGAAAAAAAAAACATTAACTGCCAAAACGTCCCCTGCTAAATCTAGGATAAAAGATTCTCAACAAGGCCTGGTCCAGATTAATAAACGTCCAAGCGAGCCAGTTTTTCGTCAGACTTAATATGCTATACCAATCCCGATTTAGGAGCCGGCATTAGGACCCAACTAGGGACCAAGGCCACAGATTGTAAAGACTTTTTGTTCAAGGCATGGGCCCGAACCCAGGACCTCCTCAATATCCCCACCAGTCCCAATCGCAGGGCCACTCCAGTGACCTATAAAGGCACTCTCTCAAGTACTTCACTTAGAATAAAATAAATTATAACCTTGTGCAAGGAGATGAATGAACATTTTATTTTTCTCTTCATGTAACCAGATGTTATCACCATATTAGTAAACTTCCTTTGCAACTTCCGTGCATGTAAGGCAGGCATCAAACATAGTAGGAGCATATATTGCAGGCAACGATCATAACAAGATTACCTTACATATTACGAAGTGACATTGTTGTAAAAGACATCTGATTGTTATGTATATTGTTTAGCCTTAGTCAATATTCTTATCCTTATCCTTAGTATCTTGTATTTACTTGCTATGTATTTTAGTATATATGGTCATAGGGCCCCAAAATAGAAGTAGACTTTTCCAATTCTAACATGGAATCACCCTATCAGAGCATGGTTCATCTTGGACCTAGCTCTTCTCCCAAAACCCTAGCCATCAAGCCTTCGTCACCTCGCAACCTAAGTCGACATGCCCATACTTGATCTTGCGACATCGTTGCCACCAAAACCGCGATTCCCACCCTCATCTCCTTTGATCGTCACTACCGGACTCCACCACCTACTTCCTCAACAATAGCAACACTCACTTACTGGGATCGATCTCTGCAATTTCCTCCTTTATCATACTGACCCCGAGCTCTTGTCTTCGGCCAGAGTGTACACAAATCGTCTCTACACAGTCGCCATGACGCAGGACGAAGGCCCAAAAATAATTTATTAATATGAAATTAGAGATTTGAGAAGATTTGGGTGCGGAAGCTTTAATTGAAGAGTAAACAACAACTATTATAAATTTATCACAAAAATTATAATAGAAATGGAAAATAATAATTAGGATTACCGTTGAAGATCGGAAGCAGAGAAGCTACGTTGAACACGTCGACGTCGAAAACGGAGAAGCAACTAAAATAGAGAGATCCAATTTAAGGTTTTGGCATCGCACCATATAAACTCAAAATAGATTTCGCATTCTCAACTCTTCGGTTCATTCCTTATGAAATTATAAACTATTTATAAGCTACAAAACAATCAAAAGAATATCAACTAAATCTCTAAGTTCTTATCCATAAGATAAGTCAATCTCTAACCAACCCAAGAGATAAAATTCTCTTTATTTTGGTTTATCCTAACAAACAAACAACAAAAACCAAAATAACAGAAATTTAAGTTGTTCTCCATCATTCTCCTCGGCTTTGAAAAATTCACCTCCTGGTGAATCAAGTGTAAAATCCGAAAATTATGCTCATGTTGAAGCCCTCCAATTCGACCATGATAGAGGTCTTT
This sequence comes from Iris pallida, assembly GCA_029216955.1. NCBI lineage: Eukaryota > Viridiplantae > Streptophyta > Magnoliopsida > Asparagales > Iridaceae > Iris > Iris pallida. Next base: position 10,462,132 of record JANAVB010007596.1, read on the forward strand.
GTTTTGACAACTTAGTCAATATTGAAACTTCTGACAAGACGACAAAACTCCATGCCAGTACTGGGGGTTGTGAAAGTGGAAGAAGTAAAATATTCAACAGGGACCAATCAGGCACTTCAACAACTTGTGGATGTCTCTAGAAACGTAAAATGATCGCCCCTGCAATCAATTATTATTTCCTGCAAACTATTACAATTATTTGTAACAAATATATAATAAAAATTGTTCACAGGTTTAATTATTAGGACACGTTCAAAATATTTAGATGACTTAATAGGTTTTTTTTAATTTATTATTTTCAACATATGACCTATTTAATTCTTCTAATAAAGATATATAATCGCTCAAAATTTATTAATGGTTTAAATCTAGACTTATAAAGCTCAGAATTTATTACTGGTTTAAATCTAGACTTGGACTCAAACTTGGATTCAACTTCTGACTCATCTATAACAGACTCAATAGGTTCCACTAATGAAATTTTTATGTATATAGGATCATTGTTAGCAATAATTTTTACTTCATTTCTATTGAAAAATTCTTAAAACATATTTTTCATTTCAGCAAACATCTTATCATATATATATTATCGATTATCGCACAAAGTTGTTGTGAGAAATTTTGTGTAGACATTCTTGAACTATTTCTAAACGGCTCTGATACCAATTTAGCGCAGGACGAAGGCCCAAAAATAAATTATTAATATGAAATTAGGGATTTGAGAAGATTTGGGTGCGGAAGCTTTAATTGAAGACTTAATTGAAGAGTGAACAACAACTATTATAAATTTATCACAAAGATTATAATAGAAATGGAAAATAATAATTAGGATTACCGTTGGAGATCGAAAGCGGAGAAGCTACGTCAAAGACGTCAACGTCAAAAGCGGAGAAGCAACTAGGATAGAGAGATCAAATTTAAGGTTTTGACATCGCACCATATAAACTCAAAATAGATTTCTCATTCTCAATCTTCGGTCCATAGCTTATAAAATTACAAACTATTTATAAGCTACAAACAATCAAAAGAAGATAAACTAAATCTCTAAGTTCTTATCCATAAGATAAGTCAATCTCTAACCAACCCAAGAGATAAAATTCTCTTTATTTTGGTTTATCCTAACAAACAAACAAAAAAAAAACCAAAATAACCAAAAATTTGAGTTGTTCTCCATCACGCCATCTTTGCACAGTCTCCATATCCACCGTCGTCCCTTTCGACTTGACCAGGACCAGGCCACTGACCTTCCGACTTCGCTATTACTTCACCTCACCATTATTGTTTGTTAGAGACGTACATATTGTACAATCTGTCACCAACCAATGGGGTATATATACATGCCTCAAGGACTATTGTAGATAATACATGCAGTTCTATTCTATTCCATTTTTTTTATTCTACTACCCATTGTACCGTCTTTGCGTCATTCAACTCGTCCGCATCGCTCGCCTCATCGTTTATCTCCTTATCTTTCATGAAATTTCTCACGTTGTACATGTCGTCAGTTAGTTTGTTTTCACACCCACATATTGTACACAATGATGCTCTGATGCGGATTCTTCGCTATATACGGGGCAATAGTGTAGAATATTAGGAGTAATGAATTTCTTTATTGATAATCCCTTGACTATATATAGCCTTACAACCCTCCATCTTACATAAAACCACTTAATACATTCTAATATACCAACACTCCTCCTCAAGATGGACGAACGATATTCACTAAGCCCATCTTGTCACATCCTCTAATCATATCTCCAGAGCTAAGTCCCTTGGTAAGACTGTCTGTTACCTGATCCTTGGTTGGAACGTGGCCTAGCTCCAGTAGTCCGTTGTCCACCTTCTCCTTGATGAAGAACCTACCGATCTCGATGTATTTGGTCATGTCATGCTGCATTGGATTGTTGGCGATACTGATGGCTGACTAGTTGTTCACAGCTTCATCTTGGCTCATTGACCCAGCTTCAGCTCCACCAGCATACTCTTCAGCCATAACAGCTCTGCAACTCTTAAGGCCATAGCTCTGTACTCCGTTTCAGCTGTCGATCTGGCCACTACTGACTGCTTCTTACTCCTCCAAAGAGACCAAGTTGCCTCCTACAAATATGCAATAGCCCGAGGTAGACCTTCCGTCATCAGCACAGCTAGCCCAGTCAGAGTCACAGTAGCCCTCGATGCTCACATGATTATTCTTCCTGAATATCAGCCACTTTCCGGAGGCACCCTTCAAGTATCTCAGAATCTGGTACACTGCATCCATATGACCCTTCCTTGGGTCATGCATATAGCGGCTCACCACACTCACTGCAAAGCAGATATCAGAACGTGTGTGGCTCAAATAGATCAACTTACCCACCAGTCTCTGGTATCTGTCCCAGTCAACTAGTTCTCCAACCTCAGCACCGAGCTTGAACCTCTGATTGATCGGCATCGTTGTAGGTTTGCATCCCAACATCCCTGTCTCTGTGAGAAGGTCCAGCGCATACTTCCTCTGAGAAATAACAATTCCCTCTGCTCCTCAAGCAATCTCAATCTCAAGTAAGTACCGAAGAAGGCCAAGGTCCTTCACCTCGAACTCCTTGCCAAGCTTCTTCTTGAGTCGAGTAATCTTCTGCTCATCATCTCATGTGATAATCATATCGTTCACATACACCGCAAGCATGGTGATGTGGCCTCCATTCCGACGAAAGAAGACAGTATGATCGGCATCGATCTGCCGATATCCCATCCCTATCATCGCCCTCCTGAATCTGTCAAATCACGCTCGAGGAGACTGCTTCAGTCCATAGAGGAACATTTTCAACATGTAGACCTTGTCCACTGTCTTATCGGTACAGAATCCTGGTCGTATCTCCATGTAAACCTCCTCCACTAGATCCCTATGAAAAAACGCATTCTTCACATCCAGTTAGTGTAGCTTTCATCCACCATTCGCTGCCAAAGAAATCAGGATCCTAATGGTGCTCATCTTCGCCACTGGTGCAAATGTCTCGTCGTAGTCAATGTCATACGTCTGACTGTATCATTTTGCCACCAGTCGAGCCTTGTAGCGATTAACCTGTTCATCTAGGTTCTGCTTCACAGTAAAGACCCACTTACATCCGACTGCCCTCTTCCCCTCTGGCAGTTTTACCAGTTCCCAAGTATGGTTCTTCTCAAGAGTCTAACTCCTCGTTTATCGCCGCTTTCTACTTTGGATCGTTCTTAGCAACCTGCCAATTGTTAGGTACAATAATACTATCCAAAGATACAATGAATGCTCCATGAGAAGAAGAGATGTTATCATATGAAATAAACTGAGCAAGGTCCCAACCATATCTATTAGGAGGATTTCCCGCATTGCTGCAAGTGGTCCTCCGTACTGATAATGGTGTGAAAGGAACAGGAAGAATGATATCACATGATAGAGAATATGGTGGTGGTGGTGGTGGTGTAGGTGTCTCAGGAGTTAAGACGGATGCAGGCAAGGGACTTGGCACTGGCACTATAGATACTGGTCCTGCAGTTTGCTTCCCTTTCCTGCTGCAGGTAAGTAACTCCCCTGAGCCGTGGGCCTAACACCTCCCATCCCCTCCCTTTGTTCCTTTTCACTCTCTTGCTCCTCAACCGTTCCTCCATGACTTACTCCTAAATCGGTCACCACACTCTCACCAATGTCCCTCTCTTGCCTCATACTCTCAGTATCAGGTGAGTTGTCCATGGATGAGATTTCCTCCTGACGGTAGTATGGTTCATGCTCCCTGAAGTGAACATCCATGCTCACAAACGTCTTCTTCTCTACTGAGCTCCAGCACACGTACCTATTTTGAGTCACCGAATAGCCCACGAAGACACACTTGACTGCTCTCGGGTAAGTTTCCCAACATTGTCCTTCACAAACATACGCAGCCAAACACCTTTAGCGGGAGTATTCCACTATTATTTCCTTGCAATATCCCACATGGAGACTTCCATCCCAGTACCTTCGAGGGTATCATGTTGAACAGTTGAGCTGCTGTCAATACTGCATGCCCTCACAAACTCTGTGGAACATTCATGGCGATCATCATGCTCCTTGCCACCTCCAGAAGGTGTCTGTTCTTCATTTCTGTCACTCCATTCTATGCTGGTGTATATGCACAGTTGGTCTGATACTGTATCTCGTGGGCCGACAGGTATTCCTCAAGTGCTTTGTTGGTATATTGTCCCATTGTCAGACCTCAGTACCTTCACCACTGCTCTGTACTGAGTCTGGACATGCTTATGAAACTCCCTAAAACAGGCAAAATATCACTCTCATTCTTCATTAAATATAGCCAGGTGACACGAGAGGAACAATTAATAAAAGAAACGAAATACTTGCAACCATTTATAGTAGTTGTGGCGCACGGCCCCCAAACATCAGAGTGTATAATATCAAAAACAGAAGAGCTCCTATGGCCCGCACTAACATGAGCTCCTAGTAAGTTTTCCTAAATCACATGCATCACATACTAATTTCTCCTTATTTGCTTACTCATAAATAGATGGATACAATCTACTCAAAATACCAAAAGAGGAGTGCCCCAACCGCCTGTGGTGGAGTATCAGTGTATCCTCGGCACTCATCTTCAGTCCTCTCATTCCTACCCTCTCTGTGAAAGACACCAATGCCAAATCCAGCCCTTTCCGATCCAGCTACCACAGTCCATCATGCCAAGTGCTAGTCCCAAGTCTTCGTCCCGTCTCCTTCTCCTGGAAGATCACCATAGGAATATCAAAAAAGACAATGTATTTTAGTTGGAAGGTTATAGAACTAATGGACAAAAGACCGACTGGAAAAGGAGCATACAAAACATTGGATAATTTCACTAAACCTGTACAATCGACAGTACCGTTACCGACCACTGGCTGGAAAGTACCATCGACTAGGGGTGAGCAAATACCGACCGATACCGAAAAACCGACCGAATACCGATCAAAAATATCCCGAAAAACCGAACCGAAATTATGTACCGATACCGAATTGCCGAACCGACAAAATATGGTATAATGTTAATGGTAACGGCTTGAGTGTAATACCATACCGAAAATATCGAACCGAACCGATCATATATATATATATATATATATATATATATATATATATATATATACACTACCTATTTTCATTTTTATCTTTATTTTAATCAATTTCTTAGAACTTAGAATAGATTTTAGTGGGTTTGAAGTTATGTGAAGAACGCTAAGATTTGAGTTATTGAATATTTTTTTTGTTCTCATGGAATTTTGAAGTAAATTTGGTTACTTAAACTTATACTCAAAATTAAACGATATTGGATCTTTTAAGCTCATTTTTAGGTGTTTGCGACTTGTTACATATTGTTCTAATAATTTTGATTAATTTTTTGTTGGTAGAGGTTTGGCTTTGAAAATTAATGTTTCAAAAAAAAGTAAAAAATAATATATTATAGGTTAAGACTTAAGAGGCTCTACAATATTAAGTGTGTTGATTGATCAAATGTTAATTGGTAAAATATCAATACCGAAGAAAAACTGACCGAATACCGATTTAACCGAAACCGAAAAACCGATTCTAAATGGTACGATATTAGTATTGATTTTTCAAATACCGATTTTAAAAAATACCGAAATGTTTGACCAAATACCGACCGATTATACCGATGCTCACCCCTACCATCGACTGTTTGAATGCTGTCCGCCGATGCTATATAAGTGTAGGAAGAAAATTTACTAGCATTCCCTGTTACGTGTCGAGACGCACCCGAATCGATAATCCAGTCCGACGATCTAAGGGAAGACATAGATGCAAGGGCGAGTGAGCCGTCAGTACCTTCCGATGGATGCTTATACATGGCAACCTTGCCTCTGGCGAAGAATAAGGTGGACGCCTCCTTGGTCCCACTCCTCTTGTCTCCATCGCGTGACGCTCTTTGCTTCCTCCTGAGTACCTCTAGCATGTCCAGCAGTGCCTGATCCTCCTTAGTATAGGCACCATCAGCTCCCTCCTCGCCTTCTACTACCATTAGGTTTGCCCGATTACCTCCTCGACCAACCCGTCGACCCCCACGACCACGGCCACGTTCGCCTGAATTGGCAACCACCAGTGCTGACTTCACTTCAGGAAGATCGCTTGTCCCTGCCTGCAGCTTGATGCGAGTCTCCTCCTGGATCATGGCCGAGATAGCCTCCTCAAGTGTAGGGATCTTCGGTTGGGCTAGAAATAGTGTTGTCCTATGAGCAAACACTGCGGCTAACCCCTTAAGAAACTTCATCGTACTCTCCTGCAGACATACCTGTCTCTCCTTACACTTCGGGTCCTCGCAGCTCGTCCGATCTGAGGTGTCATCGTAATCCAACCACAAACACTCCAACTCCGTAGCATACTCTTGCACCGTCTTCTTCCCTTGTACAGTGTCGTCGATCTCCACCTTTATCTGGAAAACCCTCAAGTTATTTCCCACACCATCGTAGATCCTCCTTAATTTCTCCTACACGTCCTTCACCATCTCAAGGCCATCCATTATGGTGGCGATCGACTGGACTAAAAAATTTAGGAGCCAAATATATATCACTATATGAGTGGACTTCCACTCGTCGCGTTCTACCGAGCCCTCATCCGGCTGTCTTCTCTCCTGACAAGAAATCCTCCAGGTTCTTCCCTGTGATGGTTCTCCTTACCTGTAGTGCCCCGATCCGCTCGGTGCCTTATGATGGCTAGTTGGTTCGATAAAGCCTTGTTCGACTTGAAAATATGCGAAGTATCGCTCGGAAGGTTATGCGATCGTGGCAGAAATCGTCTCATAAATGTAAGTAGTGTTGAACCCTTCGAAGATCCTTTAGCTTCACGCATAATAAAAGGATAGTATGCTATGTTCTTGATGAGTTGCTAAATATGATCTTGCATGGAACCCAGAAAGATAGAGAAAGATAAATAATCACATAAACCGTAAACTGTTATTGCTCAATGATGAATTTTATGCTTGCGTGCTTTGCAATGAAATACATGACAGGTGAAGGAAAAGTCCCAAATACTTGGACGGAGGTACGAATGCTAGATGATTGGTGCCGTAGAGATTGGATCGGTGCACGAATAATGAATCTACTTATAAAATCATAAGGAGATGATGCAAACGAAATTTTGATGGTGAATGTGAATTGCTAGGAGGTAGCCGTGTTCGGTGATAGCAGACATTCATAAAGGATATTTTCGAAAGAAATACGATTATATAGTTGCCTTATTTTGTTGGTTAAAATAGTACAGACCATACAGATGATCTAAAATATAAAAATTGAATATGTCGCAAAGAGACCGAAGGAAAGAGATGGTAAATGATAAACCATTGAGGTAACAATGTTGGAATATGACTCGGAATTGTTGGCCGATTGAATAGACGCAATTTGAGTATGATGTGAGAATACAAGTCGGATCGAGCAGGCGATGCTGCGTCTATGCAAATGAGAACTGAATATTTGGATGATCGATTGATAAAGTTTTATATGATGGCTTCGAGATTGACCCATAAGAATTGTCGAATATATTTTGTCGGTTGTGGGTAAGTCTAGAATGACTTTGTTGGGTATAACCCGAGGATGAGTACGGGTAGATAGACTTGACCCTAAGGTGTCGGTTGGTTGCCTAAGTTCCAGATTGTTGGCTAAGATATTTCAGTTGTTCGAGTTTGGAAATAAGTTCATAAGATTGGTGTGGTGTCCCATGTCCCTTAAGTTGGTCGGATCATAAATTGTCCCTGAAATAAGATAGTCCCTATGATAAGAATTGGTTGCCTCTAAAAACAGAGATAGATATGTCCCTATAGCTATCCATCTCAGATGAGTTAGCTAGATGTCTGGTTTAGCTTAGAATAGCTGACCGTAGAGACTTGACCGAAGGCTAAGTTGACTATTGGAGACCCTTAGGATGTCCCTATTGATGTTGTGTGGGTATAGTCAGAATGAGTGACATATGTCGGAAAATCGATGTTATAATGTTGAATGGAATGATGGATCATGTTGGTTTCGGAACTTGGTTGTCTTTGTTGGAATGTCAAAAATTATTAGAACTCGGAGACAGGAAGAAGAGTAACAACATTCTCTTGACCTTCTGGATAGTCTCTGAGATATAGTCTTCCAGATCTGGTACCGGTCATAGCTTCTTCTTCCGGAACTGGTACAAAAGAAACCACGTTACAATTCTTCATCCGAGTCTTGTTTCTGGAAGACTTCTTTTGGAGAGATGAATGATCTATCCAGAATCTCAGGCCAACACGGGATTGATTGTGTTGAAGACGCAAAAAAAAAGGTATAAGAGACCCTTTCCCGTCATTCAAGCCAGGGGCTTTCTGTAGATCGTATCCTATCTTTGTCATCAGTTCGCGGGACTGCTGACTGTACCTATGGAATTCTGGCTGGTACTTGATTTCCGATTTTGGTACCTCTGTCTTGGAAGAAGAAGGTGAAGCCGTTGTCAAACTTAAATTGTTCTACCATCTTAAGTTCGAGGGGGGTGTTAGAGACATACATATTGTATAGTCCCTCATCAGCCGGACGGCTAGGCTGCCAACCAATGGGGGTATATATACCCTACCTCAGAGGCTACTGTAGATAATGCAATCCATTCTATTCCACTCCATTTCTGATTCTATCATTGTTCCCCATCGATATCAGAGTTGCATCTCTCAAGCTGGATGAATACACCAATGTGTCGTTAGACTTGTGCTCACTGTATGTTTATGATGATGCCTGGGTCAGGAAAGTGATATTCAAAGGGTTAAATAGCGAGTGATTCCCACCCATTCAAGCAATCCAACAATTACAAGCACCAACATCAACAATTACAATAGAAATGGTCATTCCTTTCCATTGTCACAAGTTGTAGATTAATCCATTCTCCTTCTCGGTCTCCATTAATCTTCGGTCCCAAGTGGAGCAGTTTGGTCTATAACAGAATAGTACATTAAACACTCCTTTCTATTGCCACGTACAACAGGAGCAGTTCTTTCAATAACCTTAATTGCTCCACTAGCCCACATCAAGTCAGCAGCCTTTCCACATTGCCGCAGTGTTCGTCTCCTTCTCTAGTTATGCATCCTTCTATTTAATTATAGCCATCCTGTATTCAGATACTCTCTAACGCCATTGACCTAAATCTTCCATCCACTAGCGCATTACATCCGTATTATATGGGATATTTTTCCATTTGGCATGCTCCTCAGATGGCGGTGTCCTCTCTTCATCAGTAGATTGGTTGGCTGCCACATCATTTGGTAGTGTTTTCTTGTGGGGCATTCTTGTATCTTCTGCTACGTCCTCGGATTTTTTGGATTTTTCTTTACTACTTCGGCTATTAAGAGTTACATCTTGGCTGTTTTGGCTTTGCTCTCACGACTTGTCACTGTGGGTTATCGCTTCACTACTACGGATTATTCAGGCTCCTATAATATCGGTCACCATACTGGGTGATGTTTTCATCATATTACCTCTACCCAATCCTTTGATGAGTGCTACGCTCTTGCTCGCCATAAAGTTCGGTCCGCTCGATCTCACTTGTTGATCTCCTGTTCGCTCGAGCTCGAGCTTGATCTCATGTTCGCTCGAGCTCCTTACAGACAGATGATGATACATCCTTGCCTATTGTGTATCGGGCAAGGAACATTCTAGTACATTCCCTTCCAGCGATCTCATTACATATTGGTTGGGACAACTTGCTAGTACTGTCCAGGGCCTACGGACTAGAAGGGCCCAAAAAAATTAATTTGAACATAAATATATTAATAATGTTGTATCTAAAATAGAACTAGAATGTACCATGGGCATTCTTAATACAAAATAGTTGTGGTGTAGTGGCAATTATGTTAGACTTGCACATTAGAGGTCCTTAGTTCAATTCTTGGTGCCAACATTTTTTTAATTTACTTCTACTTTAGGGTGTGTTTGATTGGAAGGTGGAAAATATGTGGAAAAGAAATTAATTCCATGGAATTATTTTCCTAGGAAAAAAATTCTATGGAATTTTAAAAAAAATCCATGAAAAACTTAATTTGGGTGTTTGATTGTCATTATTTTCCACGGAAAATAGTTATTTTCCATGGAAAATGATATTTTCCTATGGGTTGGACAAGTTTCATTTTCCACCATTTTAGAAGAAAATATGGAAAATGATAGTTTTTTGGAATATAATTCCATGGAAAATATAAGCTATCAAACAGTACAATTGGTGGAAAATTTGTGATGGAAATATTTTCCATGGAAAAAAACCCCAATCAAACACAGCCTTAGTTTTTTTTGCATAATGCATGGGAGCCACAATTTGGAAGTTCGCCTAGGGCCCCATGAGCTCAAGGCCGGCACTGATCCTCTCATTTCGATTTAATCCACTACGACATATGGGGACCCTCACCTCATCTTTTAAAAGGTAGGAATTAATATTATGTTATATTCAACGATGATTATACTTTGCTACACATGGATTTACATGGCCTCTCAAAAATCTGATGTCTTCTCGACATATGTTAAGTTCACTACGATGGTTGCCACTACGATCAAGATGTTTTGCTCAGATTCAAGAGAGTACACATCGCATCATTTAAGATATTTTAGGCAAAGTTGTCTTAGTTCTCATGCTCATATGAACATTCGCAAGATAATGTCGTTGAGAGACGACATCATCATATACTTGAGATTAAATTTACCCTGCTACTCTTTACGTCGGACTCCATTCAGTTTTGGGCTTACATCGTCCTCACGAGCACGCTTCTCATTAATCGGATTCCTTCTTCTATTCTTGGTAGTCTCTCCTTGCCGGAAGCTCTACAACAGTGCTTCAAATTATTCTCTCCTCTGAATGTTCGGATGCACTTGTTTAATTTCCACTTCTCTGGTCGAATGAAACAAGTTATCAACTCGGTCTCCAACTACAAAGGATGCTATAATCCGATTGCAAACATCTTCGTACCTCATGCTATATATCCTTCGTTGAGCATCTTCCTTACTATGCTCTACCTTATCCTCCAACACCTTTACCACCTTCTATACTGGTAGATCTTATCTTTTTTGAGACTACCACATATGTTCCAGACACTCCATCTATACTTCCCGGTCCCTCCCATTACTAAGGACGATCAACGTCATGATCACTATTGATCCAACATATCCTCACTTCCCGACTCTATAGAGGAGATATCCAGTATTCCTATACTTCATGCTCCGCTTGTATTTGTCGCTCGTTCCACCTCGAGTGTCACCCTTCCAAGTGATTGAACTTATTCGCTTCCACGAGTCCTACTCTTCACTTTTTCATGCTAGCACAACAATTTATTAAGGGCCTCGACGATATCATGAGCTGCTTTTATCCATGAATGACAACATGTCATGTCTGATGAGCTCATAGCCCTCAAAAGACTCACACATGGGATGCTACCACTCTGCCTCTAGGAAAATCACATATTAGTTGTTACTGAGTCTATAATTAAAACTCTCACAGATTTTTCTATTGATCGGTAAAAGGCCTGTCTAAGTTGCTTGTGGATTTTTTCCACATTATGATAACGATTACAACAAGACCTTTGTCCCTGTTGCCAAGATGATGATTGTTCGTACTCTCCTGACCCTTTCCTCCGTTAGTAGCCTCTTTATCAGATGAATGTGAAGAATGTCTTTCTTCATGGAGATTTGACAGAGGATGTCTATATAGATTCTCCTCATAGCCTTTTTCATTCTCTAGGGCAAGTTTATTATATGTGCAAGGTGATCTATGGCTAGGCCCCCCGGGCTTGGTTTCCAGATTCACTTCGGTCGCTCATATTGTCGGATTTACATTAAGTCAGAATAATCATGCCATGTTCACTCATCCCTCTGGGACATTCCTTTTATTCTATATCGATGATATGGTTATTACTGGCAACAATCTCATTCATATTATGCAAGCCAAGTGCAAATTGCATCGCCAGTTTGAAATGAAGACTTGGCACTCTATGCAACTTCATTGCTCTCAAGGTTGATTACTCATCTCGCAAGTATCTTTCTCTCAACAAAAGTTCATTCTTGATATCTTGACAGAGTTGGTTTGAGTGATGTACTTCACTTACATCTCTAGAGTTGAATACCAAGTTGTGTCCCCTCTAATCCTTTTAGATATCGTCAATAGGTTCGCAGTTTAGTATATCTCACTATTAGTCAGCCTGGCATATTTCATATTATGCACATTGTTAGCCAATTCGTTTCAGCTCCCTGTAGTAGTGCTCTTCTTTGCTACTTTCGAGGCACCATCACCCGATCCTCTTCTTCTCAACCTCTTCCACATGACATACTTTATGTTATGCACATTGTTAGCCAATTCTTTTCATCTCCCCACAACACGCACTGTGCAGCTCTTCTTCGCTACCTCCGAGGCACCATCACAAGATCCTTTTCTTCTCATCATCTTCCACCTTGCATCCTCATGCTTATATTGACGCCGATTAGGCTGATGATGTTTCCAACCGCAAGTCAACAACTGGATTTTGCATATTTCTTGGAGACTCATTTTTTGGAAGTCCAAGAAATAGGATGTTACCTCTCGATCGAGTGTCAAGGTTGAGTATCGTGTTATAGCGTCTACCACTGCAAAGATCACCTGATTACGTCACCTCCTTGCTGATATGGGTCTCTCTCCTCTTCACTGTGACAATACTAGCACTCTTAAGATTGTCAGTAATCTGGTGTTCCATAAGCGCAAGAAACATACTGAGTTTGATTGTTATGTTGTTCGTCATCACTATATTGTCGAAACGCTTTCTTTTTGCTTTGTCACTTCTCAGCTTCAACTTGTTAACTTCTTCACTAAGGCTCACCAATCGACATGCGTTACTCATAAACAAACTCTCGTTGGTTGATCCATAGTGAGTTTGGGGGATTGTTAAATATATAATATTTAGCTTTGGTCATTAGCTTAGCTTATCATTATCCTAAGCATTGTTTTACTTGCTATCTATATAGTATGTGTTGGAATATCCTATTGGTATTTTTGGTATGTTGGTATGTTGGAATATGTGTTGGAATATCCTATTAGTATATTTGGTATGTTAGAATATGTCATAGGATATTTCTATAGAGAGTTAATGTAATGAGGAGGTTGTAAGGCTATAAATAGCCAAGAGATTATCAATAAAATATAACAACTATTTCAACATGGTATCAGAGCCACCTTTCCACAAACCCTAACCCTAGCCGCCACCAAACCTTCCCCCCCTCCTATTTCCCCTCTTCCACAGCAAACGCCCCCCCCCCCCCCCCCCCCGCCCACCTTGCGCACAGCAGCCCCACCCCACCTCTTTTCCGCCACTACTGCTGCCGCCGCCGCTACTGCGGCTGCTGTTGTCGCTGCTGTTGTCGCTGCCGCTGTCTTGGCACGTGCGCCCCCCCTCCCCCGCCGCACGCAACGGCGCCATTGTTGCCGTGGTTCGGATCATTCCGAAAGAGGACACCGATGCCTAGATCTGATAAAAACAGACATGTTCTGATCTAGGAGCGAACGACGAAGACGAGCATAAGTCGTGGAGCGGACGTGACGTGATCGGAGAGGAGAAGCATCGATGGACGAGAACATCAAGAAGTTGGATCCTGCAGAGGTTGCGACGTTGATGAAGTTGATGAAGATGTCGGCTAGTGAGAGCACGACACGAACGTCGCCGAAGTTGGAGCTTCCCTCCATCGATCTGAAGCTGGATGGACCAGCCACCTATCTGAGTTGGTCACGGCGGGTGAGAATAACCCTCGCAGGAAAGAACCTGGAGGGGTTCCTGTCGGACGAGAAGACAGAGCCGGACGAGGGCTCGGCAGGACACGACGAGTGGAAGTCTACTCATATGGTGGTCTATATCTGGCTTCTTAACTCCTTAGTCCAGTCTATTGCCGCCACAGTAGACGGCATTGAGATGGTGAAGGACGTATGGGAGAAGTTAAGGAGGATATATAATGGCGTGGGGAACAACTTACGAGTTTTTCAGATCAAGGGGGAGATTGATGATACCGTTCAAGGAGAGAAGATGGTGCAAGAATATGCCACAGAGCTGGAGCGACTGTGGTTGGATTACGATCACTCCTCAGATCGGGCAAACTGTGGGAACCCTAAGAGCAAGGAGAGACAGGTATGTCTGCAGGAGAGGACAATGAAGTTCCTTAAAGGACTGACTGCAGCATTTGCTCAGAGGACAGCCCTACTTCTAGCCCAACCGAAGATCCCTACCCTTGAGGAGGCTATCTCGGCAATGATCTAGGAAAAAACACGCATCAAATTGCAAGCAGAGACAAGTGGCCCTCCTGAAGAGAAGTCAGCACTAGTGGCCACCAGTTTGGGCGACACAGGTCCGAAAGGGGAGTATTGGCAGCACAATCGGCAGTGCTACAACTGCGGGAAGATGGGCCATCATCGGCATGCTTGCACCAAACCACCTAAGGAGGGAGATTCAGGCGGTAGACGCGGACAATTTGGTGGACGGGGAACCTTCGGAGGACGAGGTCGTGGTCGTGGAGGTCGACGAGGTGGTCGAGGTGGCTATCGAGCAAACCTACTGGTAGCATAAGGCAATGAAGGAGCTGGTGGTACTTTTACTGAGGAGGACCATGCACTGATGGGCATGCTGGAATCACTCAAAAGGAAGCAGGGGGAGTCAAACGAGGGAAGCGAGGAGGCTTCTACCTCATTCTCTGCCATGTATGTCCATCCATCTGAAGGTACTAACGATCCACTTGCTCTTGCATCTATGTATTTCCCTCGACCGTCAGACTGGATAATTGACTCGGAAGTATCTCGACACGTGACAGGGAAGGCTAGTGAGTTCTCCTCCTACACTCACCTACCATCGACAGACAACATTCAAACAGCTGATGGGACATTCCAGCCAGTGGTCGGTAAGGGTACTGTAAATTGTACGGGTTCGGTAAAATTATCCAATATTTTGCATGCTCCTTTTCCCGTCAGTTTTTTGTCCATTAGTTTCATCATCCTTCAACTAAAATGTATTGTTTCCTTTGATATTTCCAAGGTGATCTTCCAGGAGAAAAAGACAGGACGAAGACTTAGGACTGGCACTTGGCATGATGGAATATGGTACCTTGATCGAGAAAGGCTAGATTCAGCATTAGTATCTATGGCGAAAAAAGCAGGGATAGAAGAACTGAAGAAGATGAGTGCGGAAGATACATTGCGACTCCACCACAGGAGGTTGGGACACTCTTCATTTGGTATTTTAAGCAAATTGTAACCTGCAATTTATGAAGAAGTTAATAAAGAGAAACTAGTTTGTGATGCTTGTGAGTTAGGCAAACTTACTAGGAGCTCATATGTGAGTAGCGGTCATAAGAGCTCGTCTGTTTTTGATTTGGTACACTCTGATGTCTGGGAGCCTTGTACTACTCCTATGAATGGTAACAAATATTTTGTTACCTTCATAGATTGTTTCTCTCATACTACTTGGCTGTATTTGATGAAAAATAAGAGTGAGGTCCCCTCCTATTTTTGGGACTTTTACAAACATGTCCAGACTCAATGCAAAACAATGGTGAAGGTACTGAGGTCTGACAATGGAACGGAGTACACCAACAAGACACTTGCGAAATATTTGTCCGCCCAAAGGATACGGCATCAGACCACCTGTGCATATACACCAGCACAGAACGGAGTAGCGGAAAGGAGAACAGACACCTCCTGGAAGTGGCGAGAAGTATGATGATAGACATGAATGTCCCACAGAGTCTGTGGGGATATGTAGTGTTGACAGCAGCTCAACTGATCAACAGGATGCCTTCGAAGGTGTTGGGATGGAGGTCTCCATGCGAGATGCTGCAGGAAAATAATAGTGGGATGCTCCCACTAAAGGTGTTTGGCTGCATATGCTTCGTGAAGGACAACAGACCGTCGGTAGGAAAGCTTGATCCTCGAGCAATCAAGTGTATCTTTGTGGGCTACTCGGGAACTCAGAAGGGCTACGTATGCTGGAGTCCAGTAGAAAAAAGAAAATTTGTAAGTATGGGTGTTCCCTTCAAGGAACATGAGCCATACTACAGTCAGAAGGGAAACCCAAATATCTCACCTGATACTGCAAGTATGAGACGAGAGAGAGTTGTTGGAAAGCATTTCGACTGATCTCGGAGTATGGCTTGGAGGAACAAATAGGGTACAGGAAGGTGAAAAGGGACAGGGGGAGGAAATAAGAGGTGTTAGGCCCACAGCTCAGGGGAAGATACTTACCTACAGCAGGCGAGAGAAGCAACTTGCAGGACCTGTTCCTACAGTGCCAGTGATAAGTCCCTTGCCTGCGCCCGTCTTGACTCCTGAGACACCTACACCACCACCTTCCTCTTCAGGTGATATCCTTCCTTCTCCTCGTCCCCAATCATCATCAGTATGGAGGTCCACTCGCAGCAATGCGGGAAAACCTCCTGATAGATATGGTTGGGACCATGCTAAATTTGTCTCATATAATCATCTCTTCTTCTCATGGGACCTCTGAGAGAGAACAATCCCCTATGCATCTCAAGCTTTTATTGCATCATTGGATAGTGTTGCTGTACTATTATGTGATGCACGCGAGTTAGGCAAACTTACTATGAGTTCATATATTGGTACAGGTCATAGGAGCTCTTCTGTTTTTTAGGTAGTACACTCTGATGTTTGAGGTCCATGTGCCACTAATACTATGAATGGTTATAAGTACTTTGTTTCCTTCATTGATTATGCTTCTCGTGTCACTTGGTTGTACCTGATGAAAAATAAGAGTGATATACCTACTTGTTTTCGGAATTTTCACAAACATGTCCAGACTCAGTATAGGACACTTGTGAAGGTACTGAGGTCTGACAATGAAACGGAGTATACAAACAAAACACTTACAGAATACGTGTCAGCACACGGGATACAGCATCAGACTACCTGTGCATACACACATGCACAAAATGGAGTAGCAGAAAGGAAGAACAGATACCTTCTGGAGGTCGCAAGAAGCATGATGATCGACATGTCCCACAGAGTCTGTAGGGGCATGCAGTGTTGACAGCAGCTCAACTAATCAACAGAATGCCTTCGAAGGTCCTGGGATGGAAGTCCCCATGTGAAATATTGCAAGGCAATAATAGTGGGATACTCCCACTGAAGTTGTTTGGGTGCGTATGTTTTGTGAAGGACAACAGGCCGTCAGTTGGGAAGCTTGATCCTAGAGCAGTCAAGTGCATCTTCGTGGGCTACTCGGCGACTCAGAAGGGGTACGTATGCTGGAGTCCAGTGGAAAAGAAGAAGTTTGTAAGTATGGATGTCCACTTTCGGGAGCATGAGCCACACTACCGTCAGGAGGGAACTTCAAACCACACGCCTAATACTGCTAGTATTAGGCGAGAAGGGGGAGAAGGAGAGCTCGGTGGTGACCGATTTAGGAGTTTGGTATGGAGGCACGGTTGAGGAGGAGCAGGAAGGTGAAGAGGAACAGGGGGAGGAGATGAGAGGTGTTAGGCCTACGGCTCAGGAGGAGTTACTTACCTACAGTAGGAGAGGGAAGCAAACTGCAGGACCAGTACCTACAGTGTCAGTGCCAAGTCCTTTGCATGCGTCCGTCTCGACTCCTGAGACACCTACACTACCACCACCATCCCCTTCAGGTGATATCATTCTCCCACACCATTATCAGTACGGAGGACCACTCGCAGTAATGCGAAAAATCCTCCAGACAGATATGGTTGGGACCTTACTCAGTTTGTTTCTTATGACCATATCTCTTCTTCTCATGGAACATTTATTGCATCTTTGGATAGTATTATTGTACCTAACAATTGGCAGGTTGCCAAGAACGACCCAAAGTGAAAAGCAGCAATGCTCGAGGAGTTAGGAGCTCTTAAGAAGAATAACACTTGGGAGCTGGTGAGACTGCCAGAGAAAAAGAGCGCAGTCGGATGCAAGTAGGTTTTTACTGTGAAACAGAACCCAGATGGACAGGTTGAGCACTACAAAGCTCGACTGGTGGCAAAAGGATACAGTCAGACGTACGACATCGACTATGACGAGACCTTTGCACCAGTCGCAAAGATGAGTACTGTCAGGACCCTGATTTCTTTGGCAGCGAATGGTGGATGGAAGCTGCACAAACTGGATGTGAAGAATGTATTTCTTCATGGGGATCTGGTGGAAGAGGTATACATGGAGATACCACCAGGATTCGGCACCAACCAGACAGTAGGCAAGGTCTGCAGGTTGAAGAAGTCCCTCTATGGACTAAAGCAGTCTCCTCGGATGTGGTTTGACAGATTCAGGAGGACGATGATAGGGATGAAATATCAGCAGATCAATGCTGATCATACTGTATTCTTTAGACGGAGTGGAGGCCACATCACCATGCTTGCGGTGTATGTGGACAACATGATTATCACAGAAGATTATGAACAGGAGATCGCCCGACTCAAGGGAAAGCTTGACAGGAAATTTGAGGTGAAGGACCTTGGTCTTCTTCGCTACTTCCTTGGGATAGAGATCGCTCGAGACGCAGAGGAGATTGTTATTTCTTAGAGGAAGTATGCACTGGACCTTCTTACAGAAATAGGAATGTTAGGGTGCAAACATGCAGCAACGCCAATAGACCAGAGGTTCAAGTTAGAGGCCGAGGCTGGAGACCCAGTTGATCGAGACAGATATTAGAGACTGGTGGACAAGTTGATCTATCTGAGCCACACACGACCTGATATCTGCTTTGCAGTGAGTGTGGTGAGCCGCTACATGCACGACCCACGGAAGGGTCATATGGATGCAGTGTACCAGATCCTGAGGTACTTGAAGGGTGTCCCCGGGAAGGAGCTGATATTCAAGAAGAAAAATCACGTAAGCATTGAAGGCTACTGTAATTCTGACTGGGCTAGCTGTGCCGATGACAGAAAGTCTACCTCAAGATATTGCATATTCGTAGGAGACAACCTAGTCTCCTGGCGGAGTAAGAAGCAGTCTGTGGTGGCCAGATCGACAGCTGAAGCGAAGTACAGAGCTATGGCCCTGGAAGTTGCAGAACTGCTATGGTTGAAGAACATGTTGGTAGAACTGAAGCTGGATCAAGGAGCCAAGATAAAATTGTGGTGTGACAACCAATCAGCTATTAGTATCGCCAACAATCCAGTACAGCATGACAGGACCAAACACATCGAGATTGATAGGTTCTTCATCAAAGAAAAGCTGGATAGCAGATTGCTGGAGCTTGGCCACGTTACGACCATGGATCAGATAGCAGACGGACTAACCAAGGGACTTACCTCTGTGAGCATGATTAGAGGATGTGACAAGATGGACTTAGTGAATATCTTTCGCTTATCTTGAGAGGGAGTGTTGGAATATTTAGTATGTCATATTTAGTAGATTGTATTAGCATAAAGGATATTGGAATATCCTGTGACATATTTGGTATGCCAAAATATGCCACAGGATATTCCATCATTGTAATATTGACTGTCCGCCTAGATACCCCCCCCCCCCCCCCGCCCGACGTCTGACTATGCATGTTTTGGGATTTTGTGGACTTTTTCTGCAATTTTCAGTAGATTTTTTGGATTTTTTATTTATTTTTGAACCGCCTAGATCTAGGTGACTGTCTAGGCGGGCTAAGCAATAGGTGACGAGTGCCCGCCCGACTAGTGCCTAGCGTTTTTCACAACCTTATTCATTGTTCGCATTTTGTTGTATAACTAACCAGTTGCAAATATGCCAAGAAAAACTACCATGACATCATTATATATCTATCATACAGATAAGGAGTTGTCATTCCTTTTCACTCTTTGGCTTAGTGAGTCATAGAGAGGAATGCAATTCCCTATAGAAAGTTGTATCAGCTTACCTCTTCGTACAGACTCTTTTATAGTCTAGGAGATCTTGGATGTGCTCCTTGGTTGTATGAGCTTAAATTGCATATCCAAAGGTAGGCCTACCTACTTGCCAACTGGATGCCTAGGTTTTATGACATGACCTTCTCATGCTCACAGCTACCTTGGCTAGGAATTCGACACCAACATAGAGGATTGACAATAGCTGGTCATAAAAACTTCTGTCAAATCCTTTATGGACATGCTTATGCTCCATGGTTGACCCCATTTTGATGGAAGAAGGCTTCAATGCTGCTAATGATCTACCATACAACTTTTATGATAGGAAGTAAATAAGCAGTCAATGGGATAGGAAGTAAATAAGCAGTCAATGGGATAGGAAGAAAAAGCATCCGATCATAAAAAGCCATATCATTATGTCATGTCCTCTATTTGAAATCAAAAAAAATCAAAACCTCTATGCTCATGGAAGATCAAAGAATATAATGAAATATAGAATTCAAGATATATGCAAGTTTTGGAGGGAAAAAAATTCAATTGAAACAGCTAAATAACTATGGAATAGGAACTATATAATAATAAGATGTATGCAACAGTAAGATGCACAGTCATAGATATGTATGGGACCCCTCGAAAAAAATACAAATATGAGCTCTGACAGGGAACTTACTGGGCGTAATGGAAGGCCCAAAGGACTCAAGACACAGTTCGGTATCGGAATCAATCGCTCCCTAGGATGATGAAACTTACAGACTGCACCAAACTTGCAATCTCCAGTCTTCATGTAGAACTGGCATTCAGGCTGGTCAGGCCTCTCAGGAAATACATTATCCCTCTGCAAAGCATAGAGACCCATAGGAATAGAGCTAGATCGATAAGATGAAAATGCCCCTTGAGAACCTGTCATTTCACTTTGACGTGAAGTGCCATAAAATTGAGTAGTCCCTGTAGTTTGTTGCTGGCTTTCTGGAGATGAAACAGAGCCTAATTGTCCCTGCAGGGTGATAGCAAAAACATATCATGAGAAAGAAGTCAAGATGGTATGAATCAACATTTTATGATATTTAAAGTAGTGAAACTAGAAGCTTCTGCCAATCACAACATAAACCGGAACTGCCAAACCAATGCAAATGGGGAAAACGATCAGCCATCAAATGCCGATCCTCAAGCAATCAATTCTTTGTATCATTCATGGAACTTATCAGTTATGTACATAGGTCAAGTGGAAAGTTTGTCTCATTTTACTTGGATGCATCGAGGAGGAAAAAGTATTTTAAATCATGTTCTTATATGGATTTAGAAGTATAGACCTAAACTCCAAGAGTTGCTCTATCATATGAAACACAATACGATATACAATACGCAAACAAATCGATACATGATATGTATCGTGAGTTGACAACTAGCACTAGAGTTGGAATTGGAGCATAGATGCTATGGTTTACAAGATGAATACTAGGATCAACACGTTAGAGGCTGAAAATGATCTTGAGTTTACCTCGCTTAAAGATTCATGATCCACTTCATATTGACGTTCATAGTAGAAGTAGACATGGTTGACACTTCATATTGACGTTCATAGCATAGTTCGCAGTATCGGCCGATACCGATCCGATACAGCCGATATCGATATGGTTTGGCATGTCCCGATCCGATACCGACCGATATCCGATACTGACCGATACCAACATTGGGGGTCTCTTTTCCGGTCAATTCGGCAAAAAAAATTGAACGAAAATGACCAATCAGCAAGGGTGTAAAAGTATAGGAAGGTTATAAAAGCATGTAAAAGAAGAAAACTTAACTATCGTATGTAAATCAATCGGTAAGAGTAACTACTATTTCATTCTATTTTAAAACTACTATAAAACAACACTAAAAATATTAAAATTATGCCTAAATGTATAAAATATATTTTCTAAAATATTAATAATTTATTGATAATTATTTGCTTTCCGATACCAAAAAATCCGATACTCCGATCCGAAACCGCCGATACTGCCGATCCCGATACTTATAGGAATGGTCCGATATCGATTCCGATACCGATACCTTGAACCTTGGTTCATAGTAGAAGTAGACATGGTTGAGGAAGAGAAGCCGGGTGAGGACATGTCATCTATGGGGTGTAAGTGGGCCCTAGAGGAGAATGTTTATGCAAGTCACCTAAGGTCTTAGACTTTATTAACATTACATAACTAGCTGATATGACCAATTCAGTTTTTCCAAGACTTCAATCAACTGGCTGACAGAAAATATTCTTTTTGTCACTATTTCCCAGGACCTTTTTAGCATATTCAAGATTCTCACCAATGACATTCTTTGAAAAGTCCCCTTAGCTTATTCAAGACTCTTCCCCCCAACCATTATTACACACGGCCTAGGATGACAAAGGTAATGTGATCAGCATACTCATACCAATAGACGAAAAGGTGATAAAATGAAGTTCTGTTCTCATACATTTTTCTTGACAGGAAATCTTCTCCAATGCTGTCTCCCAAGATATACAAAACCAAAATTATGACTTTCCGAACAGCACAATCAAAGCAAAATGCAAATACATATCTAGTTATATGGGAGTAGGACTTACAGAATAAGGATTCCAGCCAGGAATTTGAACCATTCCCTGAGAAAGAATCAGTTGAGTGTAGCTTGAAGGAGCTTGCCATCGAGGACTTGGTATGAAAGAAGCTCTTGACAAAGGCCAACTGGTTAATCCCCCAGGATACGACTGTTGTCCAGAAGTGGTGGGGGAATGTACAGATGTATAAACAGGAGAACCCCGTAACGAAACCATCGCATTAGATGGCTGCGGATGGTGAAATTTACATGTGTTGCTGAACTTACACTGTCCAGTTCTTAAATAATATGCACACTCCTTTTCATTCTACATCAAAAGTAAACATAAATAAACTTCATGCAATGCAAAATTATAATCGTACAAAACAATTAACAAAGGTTAGTTAGCATTAGTAGAATCTAGAAATAGAGTATTTCTCCATGAAAGTGTGAAGCTAATATGAAGCAAACTGCAAGCACAAACCGGACGAAGTGGATATCCTAAAATATTTAATTGAACTCGCCCAGCAATTCCAGCCTCATCTCTGGGGTGATGAAATTTACATGTAGCTCCAAATTTGCATGTTCCAGTCTTTAAGTAGTACTATAAAAGAGAGCAGAAAGAAGTTACTATTGAAGTTCAAGATAAAGCGAAATTTAAAATAAAAAAAACCTTCAGATATGTGGATAAATTGGCAGTAATAAGATGAATTAATGTATATGTACATAGATTGACAGTGACCATTGTCCACATTCAATAGTCAGTCGCCTGGAACTAGATTGAACGACTGCAGAAGTGCTAGTAAACAAGTATGCAGTTGACATACAGACATCATTTACAATGTAGCAATGTAAAACATAAAGCAATCCATGATTTCTTGTTGGGAACACGGTGTGACCCGAACTGGAGTTAGCCCATGAGGTGCGATATTAAATTGGGCCCATATGCCATAAAAGAGAATTCTCATGTAAGGCCTGAACTAATCCCAATTATCTACACCACATTGTCTCACCTCCTAACCGATGTGGGATCCCAGTGGTGCAGGAGGTGCTACGTATGGCAGCTAGCGCCGACGTGACGGTCGAGGAGCTGGAGACAAAGGAAGATGCAAAGCAGCTCGGGGGATCGGAGATCAGTGGCATGGGGGAGCAGGAATTCTGTCGCAGGACGACAGGCATGGAGTCCAGTTGAGGAGCCATGAGGTCAACACCCTATCATCATACTGGATGGAGAGATTGTTAGAGTCCAGTGTGGATTTGGTAAGAGCAAATTTTGGAGCCCAAATATGGTAAAAGATTTAATTTGATATGATTTAAAAATCTACATTAAATATCTGATTTAATTAGATTTACAAATTCGTATCAAATATTTAATTTGACCATATTTGGACATCCATAATTGATCATGGGATATAATCTACACCGTTGGTTGTTGGTGGACGATCAGATCTGATGGTGGACTACTTTTAGGATTTTTCTAACCCTAAAATTAGGTTTCTCATCTTATTTATATGAGGTGGGGGTGGAGGCACAAAGTGTAGATTCGGGGTACTCGTCCACAAGGAAATCTAAGAGGAAGTCCATACTTTGCTCTTAGGATTTCGTCATCCAAGACAGAAGGAAGACGAAGATCTAATCGAGGAGTCGTCAACTTCGGTTAGGGAGATTGCTACGGGTTGGTGAGTAATCTCAATTGTAATCTTCTGTTTTTCTTCTTGAGAGTGGTGAGAGGGTTGAACCTATTAAGGCAAAGGGTTCAACGTGAGTTCTGTCAATCTTGTAATTTTATCTGAATTATTAAATGTTGGGATTTGTCCTACGTACGTCATCGCCATATACTTGTCTTCATCTTGTGCTTGGTGTCCGTTAGACGGGAGTTGATTTTGATCAGGTGGGTTGGCAAACGCTTCCGCACGCGCCCAACATTTGTCTCATCTAAATCAGAACTATACTATGGACTATGTAACACTAGTGCAATCATACTTTCAGTGCACAAAATATGAATCTGGTTGATAGGTAAAACAAGCTTAATTGAAAAGCCAATATTTGAAGTTTTGAATCAGTCTCTGAACAAGATAATGGTTCTAAAGGTTTCTATAGAAGACAGAGATACTTGATTAGTTATAGCATTGAACTTCTGCAACTAATAAACAATATTTCCTCAAAAGAAAGATCTTGTAACTGTGTTTATATTTAACAGAAACAACAACAATAACAACAGAAGGAAAAAAAAAAAAGAAACTGCAGAAAAGACAATTAACTAAGAGAACAGTCTACGGGAAGTACAAAAGAAAAGTGCAACTGTTTCTGTTTACCATGTAAGTTCAATATGTACTAGTTTCTCTCAGAAATTAGCTGCTAAGAAATCAGTAATATCCAAAATATAGTGTCACGTCCCGAGTCGACAAACCGTTCGTCCCCGGTGTTACTTTGCCGATTCGATCGTCCTCGCTAAGGCGTGATGCCGCATGAGCCTGGTGTTGCGCTCGTGCAAGGCAAGATGACAAGTTCTCAAATGGTTATCTTTTCATTTTGATATTAATACGCTAAGTCGAAACTTCACAATTCACATCAGAATATAAGACGCAGTATAGGAAGATAGAAATGCTTTTCATTCATAGCTTGCAGCGAAGTGCAAGTCGTAATTACATTGGATGCCGTTGCGGCTACATTGATTGAAAACATAAAGAAAATACATTCGACAAGTTGCCTGAACTACGCTTGCCGTCCCATACATTCGCCCCTTTATACAAAGTTGTCGACTTGAATTGGCTTCAAAATACTTCAGCATATGAAGAGCTTCAAAACGTCTCTCCGTACTTCAGCTCCAGTTTAGTTGAGCGCGCCCATCGCACCTGGGAAAATTGGGAGAATGGGATTAGCACACTTGCTAAGTGGACGAGACGAACCCACTCGTCTAAACCGACTCTGATTGTTAGGGTAGGCATGCTTTAGAGTTGTCTTTCTATTAGAACTAAATGAATTCAGTTCATATTCGATAGCCATCTTTGCATAATAAAGCATACAGTGAACCATAGCAGTTTATCATATTTCTTACCACGGTCGTGCTCATCCCTGCATGAAAACAGAGATAATATTTACACCTGCATAAGACAATAGGTGAGCATGCTACTATCTTATATGCGGTCATTGATGTTACACATCACGTGGGACTATCTCAATGGCATTTCGGCCCCCTCAGTCTAGGTTGCAAGCCTGACTGACGGTTCCGAAATGCATCAGTGCCGAAGCACGATTAATCATTCCCCCTAGGTCGAGTCGATTCCGATGCCCCGGATATCGATTCGAGGAAAATATCAACTTGTGCACAAGCTGTCCATGACCATGCCAATGCATGAACAGTTTATATATGCAACCAGTTTTGTATAGCGCGGACACTATTGAACGACATTATCATTTCCTCCAACTCATGCAACGTTTCATTTTTCCCAAGGCGTACACCGATTTAGCGTCCCGTAGGCACCAAATTGTCCGAGGCATCATAACCCACGATCGACGTTTCATATTATTTTGCAGCACGTAAAATAGTCTATATTTTTACTAGAACCCTAAACTTTCTGGTTTATGTGATAGACTTGTATTTTCAGAGTGAATTTCTCTAAATCGATACGTTTTCCCGAGTTCTTGGACTTAGTGGATTGGCATGCAATTAACTTGGCATCGTTCGATTTGAATGAATTCGAAGCAAGGAATAAGTTTGCGGGACAGAGTAGAAAAGAAGGGGCCGAATCACCCACCGATTACTTTGCTTCGTGCCGATCGTCCAAGCGCTACGCAACGTCAATCCTTAGTTACGCGAGCTCCTGCAATGGCACCAACACTTTGTTAGATTTTCTTCTTTTCCCCTTGCATCGAAATTTGTAATTGCGTCCATGAAAACGACGCGAAAGCACTTCAATCAAGCCCAGCGGCAAAGCTCCAAGAAAACCATAGAGCGGTCCGGTCCCGTCGAAGGGACTCTTATAGAGAGCTCACTCGCCGAGACGCAGCCCGCTGCATCTAGGACTTATTCCAACAGAAGTCGTTCCATTAGTTGGATCGATTCTCGTAACTTCCGTCCAAATCGATTTGAATCGATGCTGCAAGGCGTTAACGTTTACCAAGCTTAGCGATCGAGTCAGATGGCCATCTAGGTTCCCGGCCGATCTAACTCGGCGCAAGCATATTATGAAGTTCCGTCGCCTATCGAAAGCGGGGCACTACATAATATACCACTAAGAAAAAGTTTCGTCCCGAAACTTAAGAACAAGGGTCTGACCTTAATTTAAACGAACAACGCAGGGTACTTCTCTTTCATCTCCGCCTCCATCTCCCACGTCGACTCCTTGACTGTATGGTTCTGCCAAAGCACGCGGACCAAGGACATCGACCGATTTCGCAGCACCTTCTCCTTGCGGTCCAAAATTTGAATAGGCTCCTCCGAGTAAGACAAGTCAGTACGTAGCTCCAACTGATCGAAGCTAACCACATGACTTGGATCGTGCACGTATTTTCGAAGTTGTGAAACGTGGAAAACATCGTGCACATCAGCTAAGGCAGGAGGTAGTGCGATCCGATAAGCAACCGTCGCAACTCGCTCAATGATCTCGAAGGGGCCTACAAATCTCGGGCTCAAC
This sequence comes from Iris pallida, assembly GCA_029216955.1. Lineage (NCBI taxonomy): Eukaryota > Viridiplantae > Streptophyta > Magnoliopsida > Asparagales > Iridaceae > Iris > Iris pallida. The sequence goes on from JANAVB010007596.1 coordinate 10,489,131, forward strand.
TTGCCTTTAACGCCTAACCGCATCACACCACGCATGGGCGTTACTTTCAGAAACACATGTTCCCCGACCAAGAACTCTAGCGGTCGTCGACGAAGATCTGCGTAGCTCTTTTGTCGACTTTGCACGATGCGGAGTCTATCTCGAATCAAGCGGACCTTTTCGACGGCCTGCTCCACCAGTTCCGGTCCAAGCACTTGTCGCTCTCCGACTTCATCCCAGCATATCGGCGAACGGCACTTCCTCCCGTAGAGCGCTTCGTATGGAGCTATCTGAATGCTCGACTGATAACTGTTGTTATACGCAAACTCCGCAAGCGGCAAATGCGTATCCCAACTAGTCTTTAGGTCGATCGCACACAGACGCAACATATCTTCTAAGATCTGATTGACTCTTTCCGTCTGACCGTCTGTTTGGGGATGGTACGCCGAACTAAAGTTCAGTTTGGTCCCCATCGCCGCTTGGAGGCTCGTCCAGAAATGCGATAGGAATCGCCCGTCTCTGTCCGAAATTATTGAGGTCGGTACCCCGTGCAGTCAAACAATCTCATCGACGTAAATTTGTGCTAACCGATCGACGCTCCATCCTACTTTAATTGCGATGAAGTGAGCCGACTTGGTCAATCTATCAACAATGACCCAAATCGCGTCATTCCCTCGCGGCGTCTTCGAAAATCCCACAATAAAATCCATCGAGATATTGTCCCACTTCCACTCGGGAATGGCGATGTTCTGCAGCTCCCCGCCTGGCCTCTGGTGTTCCGCCTTCACCTGCTGACACGCCATGCACTGCGATACGAACGTAGCCACGTCTTTCTTCATGCCGTGCCACCAAAAGTTTGTGCGCAAGTCCTTATACATCTTGGTGCTTCTAGGATGTAACGAGTACTTCGCATAGTGCGCCTCCGTCAGAATTTCTTTTCTGAGTTCGGCAGTTTCAGGAATGCAGAGCCTTCCCTTTAGTCGCATCGTCCCGTCTCCGTCTTCCGCAAAGTCAGTCGTCCTTCCCGTTGAAATCAGCTCTCGCATTTTCTTCAGCAATGAGTCGTCCCCCTGTGCGGTCTTTATCTTGCTAAGCAAGCTCGATCCTAACTTCAGTTGAGCTAGGTGCAGGTGTCGATACTCAATTCCGAGTTCGATACCCATCGCTTCAAGGTCTCGCTGTATCTCCTTGTTTATGGCTAGTGTTCCCATAAACATTCTGCTGAGTGCGTCGGCCACCACGTTTCCCTTGCCCGGTGTATACTCGATCGTTAGCTCGTAATCTTTTATGATTTCGAGCCAACGTCGCTGTCGTAGGTTGAGTTCCCGTTGCGTAAATAAGTACTTCAGGCTTTTGTGATCTGTGTAGATTCTGCATGCCACACCATAGAGGTAGTGCCGCCATAACTTCAACGCAAAGACGATCGCCGCCAATTCTAGGTCGTGCGTCGGGTAGTTTTTCTCGTGCTGCTTCAACTGCCGTGAAGCGTAGGAGATGACTTTGTCTCTCTGCATGAGTACGCACCTAGGCCAGTTCCCGACGCGTCGCTGAATATCTGAAAGCCTTCTGGACCGTCTGGAAGTGCAAGGATTGGAGCTGAGACGAGCCGTTGCTTCAACTCTTGGAAGCTGGATTCACAGTCGTCGCTCCATTCAAATACTACTCCCTTCTGGGTGAGGCGAGTCAGAGGCGACGCTAGTTTTGAGAAGCTTCGCACGAATCTACGATAGTAGCCCGCTAAGCCCAGGAAACTCCGAATGTCGCTAGCCGAGGCAGGTCGTTTCCAATCCACCACCGCATCAATCTTCTTTGGGTCCACCGCGACACCTTCGGCAGAGATTACGTGCCCGAGGAATGTCACGCTACTCATCCAGAACTCGCACTTATTCTGCTTGGCGTACAATTTGTTTTCACGCAGAATCTGCAGTACCGCCTTCAAATGTTCCGCATGTTCTTCACGATTCTTTGAGTAGACAAGGATATCGTCGATGAATACGACTACAAATTTATCTATTTGAGGTCGGAAGACTCGGTTCATCAGATCCATGAACGCGGCTGGGGCATTCGTCAAACCGAACGGCATGACGAGGAATTCGTAATGACCATATCGAGTGCGGAAGGCAGACTTCGATATGTCGTCGGACTTGATCTTCAATTGATGATAGCCTGAACGAAGATCGATTTTTGAAAATATTGCCGCGCCTTGCAGTTGGTCAAACAAGTCGTCGATTCGCGGCAAAGGATACTTGTTTCGCATGGTCGCCTTGTTGAGTTCCCGATAGTCGATGCATAGCCACAACGACCCATCCTTCTTCTTTACGAACAGTACGGGAGCTCCCCACGGAGAGACACTAGGGCGAATAAATCCGCGGTCTAGCAACTCTTGTAATTGCACCTTCAGTTCCTTCAGTTCTGCAGGAGCCATTCGGTAAGGCGCCTTGGATATCGGCCGTGTATCCGGAAAGGTGTCGATGCTGAATTCTATTTCTCGATCCGGCGGCATCCCTTGCATCTCGTCAGGAAAAACGTCGGAAAAATCTGCCACAACATCAGTCTGCATTGTGTTTGTATTATCCTTCCGCGTGTCTCGAACTGATGCCAAGTATCCCGTGCAGCCGGAACGCAGCATACGCCTCGCCGAGATTGCCGACACCATCATTGCCGTCTTCGAGACCGTACCACACGAATAGGAGAACTCTGTCTCGCCAGGAAGACGAAACATCACTCTCTTCTCCGCGCACTCGATCGTTGCACGACAAGCGCCCAACCAATCTATGCCCAGGATTACGTCGTAATCTTTGATGTCTAGTACGACGGCATCCAAGGATAGATATCTTCCTCCGATGCAAATGTGGCCATCCCTACAAATAAAGTTTGCGGGCATATCGACTCCCGATGGAGTGCTAACGCTAATATTTATATCTAGTGATTGCATGGTTATTTTATTTTCTCTCGCAAAATCAGCAGAGATAAAGCTATGCGTCGCACCCGAATCGAATAATACTCGAGCAGGTATATCTTTGTAGAGTAATTTCCCTGTTACAACCGTATCGGACGCAAGCGTCTCGTCCCGAGTTAAGGCATAAACTCGACCTTGAGCTCCGTGGCGTTGGTTCTGTTGGTTGACGGGCACCGCATTCGCGACTTGCAGTATCGGCGCTTTATGCGGATTCGGAATGTTCCTTGGTGGGTTATGTTGATTCTGAACTTTCTGCGGGCAATATGTTGCTATGTGGCCTACCTCGCCACACTTGAAGCAGGCTCTTGTCAAGCATTCGGTGGTTCGATGCCCACGCCTACCGCATCTACTGCAATGTGGTCCGCCATGGCCCCGGTTATCAAATGTGTTCGGACGTTTAGATATTCCCGATCCCCCGGCGTCGTTAGGACGCTTGTTGAAGTTGTTACGAACGACAGGCACGGCCCTTTGCGACATACGGCCAAAGATCCGCTCGCTATCAAGTGCGGCTTCGTAGGATTCATGATAAGTTTGGCATCGTTGGTTCATGACGTCCCTACGCAGTTCTTCATTGAGGCCTTGCAGAAAACGCTCGCACCATTCTTCTTTGTTAGGCAGGAAGGCGCCGGCAAATTTTGCAAGTTTCGAGAAGCTTGCATCATAATCTTCAACACTCATATTTTCCTGCCTCAACATCATGAACTCATCCCCCTTCTGTCGACGGATGGCGCGAGGAACATACTGCTCAAGGAAGGCAGTCTTGAACATTTCCCAAGAAATCTTTTTGTTGGAATCGGTTTCACAGATCTCTTGTTTCTTCGCCGCCTACCAGTCATGCGCTCTTAGTTGTAACTGCAGCGCCGCACAGGCCACCCTCTGGGACCCTTCGATGCAGAGGAGATCGAACAAGTCCTCCATCTCTGCGAGCCATCCCACTATCACGTCGAGCTCTGCTCGGCCGTTGAACTTTGGCGGGTTCATTTTGCGAAACTCCTTCACTTTGAACATGGAATGAGAGTTCATCATTTGCGGGGAGACTTCTTCCCCCTCGTCTTCTTCTAGATCACCTTGCTTTTCCTCGGGCTCTTCGTCCGTCGTCTTGGTATTGCCCGCCATTCTGCTCACTATCTGAGTCAGGGCATTCATCTGTTTCTGTTGCGCGTCAAATTGGACTTTGAATTGTGTCTGAAGCTGTTGCTGCTGCAGTTCCATCAACTGTAGCATCTTCTCCATAGTCGTCTCTCTACGGGCTTACCTGTATGGAACTTGTATTTCACGCAGCATGCCGACAAACATTCAATCAAGCCATCGCAACGGACATTCCAACAATGAAACATATTTCGAAAATCCGAGAAAACATAACTGAGCTCTGATACCAATTTGTCACGCCCCGAGTCGACAAACCGTTCGTCCCCGGTGTTACTTTGCCGATTCGATCGTCCTCGCTAAGGCGTGATGCCGCATGAGCCTGGTGTTGCGCTCGTGCAAGGCAAGATGACAAGTTCTCAAATGGTTATCTTTTCATTTTGATATTAATACGCTAAGTCGAAACTTCACAATTCACATCAGAATATAAGACGCAGTATAGGAAGATAGAAATGCTTTTCATTCATAGCTTGCAGCAAAGTGAAAGCCGTAATTACATTGGATGCCGTTGCGGCTACATTGATTGAAAACATAAAGAAAATACATTCGACAAGTTGCCTGAACTACACTTGTCGTCCCATACATTCGCCCCTTTATACAAAGCCGTCGACTTGAATTGGCTTCAAAATACTTCAGCATATGAAGAGCTTCAAAACGTCTCTCCGTACTTCAGCTCCAGTTTAGTTGATCGCGCCCGTCGCACCTGGGGAAATTGGGGGAATGGAATTAGCACACTTGCTAAGTGGACGAGACGAACCCACTCGTCTACACCGACTCTGATTGTTAGGGTAGGCATGCTTTAGAGTTGTCTTTCTATTAGAACTAAATAAATTCAGTTCATATTCGATAGCCATCTTTGCGTAATAAAGCATAAAGTGAACCATAGCAGTTTATCATATTTCTTACCACGGCCGTGCTCGTCCCTGCATGAAAACAGAGATAATATTTACACCTGCATAAGACAATAGGTGAGCATGCTACTATCTTATATGTGGTCATTGATGTTACACATCACGTGGGACTATCTCAATGGCATTTCGGCCCCCTCAGTCTAGGTTGCAAGCCTGACTGACGGTTCCGAAATGCATCAGTGCCGAAGCACGATTAATCATTCCCCCGAGGTCGAGTCGATTCCGATGCCCCGGATATCGATTCGAGGAAAATATCAACTTGTGCACAAGTTGTCCATGACCATGCCAATGCGTGAACAGTTTATATATGCAACCAGTTTTGTATAGCGCGGACAGTATTGAACGACATTATCATTTCCCCCAACTCATGCAACGTTTCATTTTCCCCAAGCCGTACTCCGATTTAGCGTCCCGTAGACACCAAATTGTCCGAGGCATCATAACCCACGATCGACGTTTCATAATATTTTGCAGCACGTAAAATAGTCTATCTTTTTACTAGAACCTTAAACTTTCTGGTTTATGTGATAGACTTGTATTTTCAGAGAGTGAATTTCTCTAAATCGATACGTTTTCCCGAGTTCTTGGACTTAGTGGATTGGCATGCAATTAACTTGGCATCGTTCGATTTGAATGAATTCGAAGCAAGGAATAAGTTTGCGGGACAGAGTAGAAAAGAAGGGGCCGAATCACCCACCGATTACTTTGCTTCGTGCCGATCGTCCAAGCGCTACGCAACGTCAATCCTTAGTTACGCGAGCTCCTGCAATGGCACCAACACTTTGTTAGATTTCCTTCTTTTTTCCTTGCATCGAAATTTGTAATTGCATCCATGAAAACAACGCGAAAGCACTTCAATCAAGCCCAGCGGCAAAGCTCCAAGAAAACCATACAGCGGTCCGGTCCCATCGAAGGGACTCTTATAGAGAGAGCTCACTCGCCGAGACGCAGCCCGCTGCATCTAGGACTTATTCCAACAGAAATCGTTCCATTAGTTGGATCGATTCTCGTAACTTCCGTCCAAATCGATTTGAATCGATGCCGCAAGGCGTTAACGTTTACCAAGCTTAGCGATCGAGTCAGATGGCCATCTAGGTTCCCGGCCGATCTGACTCGGCGCAAGCATATTATGAAGTTCCGTCGCCTATCGAAAGCGGGGCACTACATATAGAGCTTTGAAAGTGTGGATCCCCAAATTTCTCAGGAGACATGTCTTTGTAAGCCTTTTCCTTTTAAGAAATAGATTGTGATGCAAGGCTCTTCTTTTAAGTCATGATGCACAAATTCCTAAGCAAGTTTTCTTTGCCTCCTTGTGATGGAGATCGAGGCCCGATGCAAGTTTATCGTCTAGGAGCATGGCGTCAGAAGCCATCGGACGGATGCGAGTTCAAATTTGGACTTCAGGTTTACTTTTGGGTGCACTTATGTGGGTAGTTTTGTGTTAATTACATGCACATGGGTACACATGGTTTTTGATAATGCACATGGGTGCACAGTTGATTCTTAGGATTAGCTACATTTAGTAGTTTTTTATTAAGATTATTTAATTGGAAACATGATAGTCGGCATGCTATTTGCGTTTTAAGGATTAGTTTCATGGAGATCAAGGCTTCTATGGCTATATAAACTCATGTACTCTCTAAGTTTTATTCAATAAAGAGAATAATACTATTATACTTTTGTGTTTGACAAACCTTAAATATACTTCTCAAATTCTTCATATATCATCTTCTAATATAAAGTATCTCTTCTACTTTATTTTGTCGATTAATTTCTATGGATGATTAGAAATTTATTTAAGTCATAGTTTTCATGACTTGCTTTGAGTAGAGCTCTTCTTCTCCTTGTTTATCTTACATAAACCCTAATCCCAAATCCCAGTACAATCCACCACAAAGTCAAGTCCTTTTGCATTGCATCAAAGTTGTTCTTTGGACCCCGGGACAAAAGCTTTGACTCGTAGATTCATCAAAGAACAACATTGCATCAAAGTTGTTCTTTAGATTCATCTTGTTCGTTGAACCAGAGTTGGTCCATTTTGATTGTTTGGTGCAACTTAGTGATCATCTAATAAATTTGATCCATAACGCTTAACTTAATTGATGCTTTTTTTCTATCTTTTCGGTTCTTTGTGTAGATTATATTTAACCTTTGTTTTACAGCTAAGCTTATGCTAAATTGAGTTTGTGAATCATTGAATAATTGCATATAGATTGCCCCCCTCTAGGTCCTTATCCGGTGTACGCTAGTAGATTACTTTTAACCTTTGTTTTACAACTAAGCTTATGCTAAATTGAGTTTGTGAATCATTGCATAATTGCATATAGATCACCCCCTCTAGGTCCTTATCTGGCATTCGCTAGTTTCACCAAACATCTTAACGTATTGTGCTCTGTCCCTTAGGTTTAGATTGGATTGTTGGCTCCACATATGAACTTCTCCTGAGATTATTCGAAGGAATGGGGCAAAAGTGATAACTAAGCAAAATTTCAGATTGACACAAGGAACCGAAACAAAAAAAAATGCTCATACATAATATGGTTTGACTGGTCTTAGGCGATTACGTCAATCCATGACACAGAAAGTTTTGCCCATAGATTGTGAAATACATTAACATAAAATTTAGGGGACATTGTTGGCCCAAGAAGGACGCGGAAGCGATGCCAACCCACTTGAAGATAACGAACCACTGTCTAACACAAGCACCAAGACAGATCAAATACAGTATTTTTGGTGACTATATCACATGGACAAATTCCAATATATATCACTCCAAAAAAGATACAAGATTGATAAAAATATGTTGAACTATTTTTCCCAAAGTTCAACCTCCTTACCAAACTCAAGAAGAAAGAAAGAGATACAACTGAAATTACTCACTCAATCCCGGGATGCTCTCCCTGAACGAGGAAGACGACTCCTCGAATAGATCTCCTCTTCCAGATGTCTTGAATGGCAAACCCTGAGAGCAAAGCACGAACATTCTCTTAGATTTTCTGTGGACTTGCACCCTGAATCTCCCGTATGAGCTTCTCCATGCCAACCACCCTCAACGCAAATATGTAGGTTGAGAAAACCTAATTTAGGGCATAAGAAATACCTAAAATAATCCAGCACTAATCCTGGTCGTCCAGATTTGATCACACAGATATATTAGATCGTTGATTTTGGGCCCACACCTCAGCCATTCGTCGACTGGCAATATACCGCCAGTGTACTACTGTTGCTCGAAGACAAATTTCAGACACCTTGATCGAGGCTGGATTGCAACATACTCCCCCTCCGATCTGATGAGATGTGTTGACTCCATGACTTCTCAATTGGACTCCATGTCTGTCGTCCCGCGACAAAGATCCTGTAGTCCCCTTATTTAAAAAAAATTAGTAATTATAATTATTACAAAAGTTTGATTTATAATCGTTGGAGTTATATAGACACATGTCACACCTAGGTTACATAACTAGAAAATATATTACACTGTGTTAGATATGGCCCTTAACACATATAGCCTTAGAAACCTATTTATATTATTTTAGGATTTTCTAGAATTTTTTGGAATTTTTGGGATAACTAAAACCTAGATAACCTAATTTTCAGTGGCCTTCAAAATTTACTGTGGAGCCATATAAAAATATTTTGGTGCCAAACATTTATTTTAGGGTTAGGAGACTTAAATATATTTTCAAGAATTTATGGCAATTTTTTGGATTTTTTTTAAAATTTATTTGGACTAGAAACCAATTAATAACTAATTTCTGAAAATAAAAACTGAATTATCCAATCAGCAGCACAGTCACCGGTTGCAGCCCGCTTGTCAGCTACACAAACCAACAACGAGGGCCCCTCTTGTCAGCGCTTAGACCCACATGGGTCTCCCCACATGTGTGTGTATATATATATATATATATTAATAAACCCTAATTTTTGCCGCATTTAATAATTAGAGAGAGAGAGTTCTTCGTAGGAGATTTTTCGGTTATTCAAACTTCACGGAACAATTGCAACCAATCTATATATCGAAATCAAGCGCCTTTTTTTTGTTGGAATCGTATCGAGGTAACCTTTCTAAATATATAATTTGTTTTATGAAATTCGCAACTATAATTTTTGTAAAATTATTTGAGTGTCAATTGGTTGAAACATGATTTTGGTTCAATGTTTTCGAGATTTCGGGAGATCCTGAACTCGTTTTTATGATCCTTTTGATGTTTTGGAAAGCTGACACAGAGACCTACATATAAATTTTTCAAGAATTAATAGGTTAATTTGTTATTTTGTTTAATTCGTAAAAGTCCTAGATGACCCGTTAACCACCGTAACTATAAACTGTAAGTCGTATTTGCAATATCTCGCAAACGATTAAAGATTCGTTCGAACCGTCGGTTCCAGAGTTCTTATAGCGCTGAAATCTACAGGTTTATGTACTCAAATTTTGGTTTTGTGTTGGTTGACTTTTCGGTCAAGAGAACGCCTCGATTTGCATGCCACGAATCCCAAATTTTGGAAACATGCTTTTTAGGAATAACTTATATAATTCAGAAAATAAATAGATAATTATGAAGACTAGTGTGTCTTAGTTCTAGATAATTTGACTAATAGAATAACATAGGTGACATAAAAAATATGTGACTTTGACCCGTCCAACTTTTCTAGTTATGGAGTTATTGGAATTAGTATAATTATTATTATTTATATTTGTGTATAATATATATTTGTTTGTGATTTGGGTTGGTAGATATATACATGGAAGTATAGCTTGTTGGTTCGTAAAAAATTCTAGCTAGGCATTGGCTTCGCAACTCAGCATGCTTGGACGTACACCAGACAAGTATACATTGCCATGATTACTGTTTATATACATTTATTTCAGCATGTTGCATTCATTATTTATATATTTACTTACTAAATTTAAACTGCGCGTTCGAGTCATACTTGGGTGCAAATGACTTTGTTAGTCGTTTTACATTACTTATATTTCTTTTATGCATGTTGACCTAGTTTTAGCGGACCATCTTGTGTTTGTGAAGCATATTTATATCTTCATTGGCCTTGACACATGTGTTCCATGAGTTGTGAGTCTCATATAGAACTCGGACTTGCGTATCGGCTTTCCACCAGTACGAATGGGACGTGTGATAGGTTATAACTGCTAATAGAGATGCATATTAGAAGACTTAGCAGTTATTAGGTAGATACAGCATAGATAGGAGCATGGGATGGGGAGGATAGTTACTAGACATATAGACTACTATGCACTTTCCCTGTGACCATACGCTCCGTTGGAGATGCGGGTTGATGACTATGGTTATATATATGATTACTAGACATACTGACTACTATGCACTTTTCCTGCATTCGTCACTTCGTCTCGAAGACTCGAATTCTTTGCATCCCTCAAATCATCTGGAAGACTCTCCTCCGACAATCCACAAACTCTTGTCGAATATCCCTCTAGCATGAATCTGATGTTTATGCCAGCATGTACACCTCAATGACTTAAGCATGTACATACCACAACATATATCTCCTCGAGCCAACAATTGGGAACCCTTCGTAAGCTTCCAAGCTTTGTCCCTAAACATACTACGACAACCATCATCTGCCATCTTTCCTACTGAAACCAAGTTGTAGCACAAACTTGGTACATGACGACCCCCTTGAGAACGAGCTTCTCACCAAGCTCCGTTATCAAGTACACATCACCGATGTCCACAACTACAATTGTCCCCTTGTTGCCCATCTTTACACGTCTAAACCTACCGCTCAATATGACATAAAGATCCTTCTTAGTGGAGTGGAGTGATACAACGCTCCGTGTCTAAAATCTAATCACTGTCATGACACATACCACAAGGTTCCTCTGTGTCGGTTGCTGCAATGATGAGATCTCCCATAGCCGTAAAATCAACATAATCATCTTTGCCTTTAGCCTTCTCATATTTGAACTTCATGCAGTTCCTTTTAAAATGACCCCGTTCGTCACAGTGATAGCAATTCTCCTTGTGTTCCACATTCACAAGATCCCGAGAACTCTTCCATATCCTCGTCTGTGACTTGAGCCTTCCCTTTTCATAAGAAAAAACCAGAGCAAAGTCCTGTGGCGTTTTTATCTGCTTATACAAGATCTTCTCGTTCAACAAGTTGAACTGCTTTTGACTATCTCTATCGTGATAACTCCATCAAGCGCGAAGTTACTCACAGACACCATAAACGCCTCCCAGCTTTCCGACAGAGAACTCAGAATCAAAAGCAGTAGGGCCTAAAGCTCATCGTCAATCATGATATTCATTGCCGGCAGTTTATTGATAATACCCTGAAGCTCGTTCAAATGTAGTGCTATTGAGGCACCATCCGTGTACTTTGAATTGACGAGTTGACAAATAAGAAATGCATTATTGCCAGCCGTCTTCCATTCGTACAACGAATGCAGCTTCTTCTAACTCTTTTGTCGAACTCTCTACGGACACGTGATGAAAGACCAAATCGTCCAGCCATTGGCAGATGAATTCAACGGCCTTTCGATCCAATCTTTTTCAATCATCAATAGATTTGTTCGATAGCTTGGCGTTGTCGCCCTCTAACGGACTATACAAATCCTTGCGTAACGTCAATCCTTAGTTACGCGAGCTCCTGCAATGGCACCAACACTTTGTTAGATTTCCTTCTTTTCCCCTTGCATCGAAATTTGTAATTGCATCCATGAAAACGACGCGAAAGCACTTCAATCAAGCCCAGTGGCAAAGCTCCAAGAAAACCATACAGCGGTCCAGTCCCGTCGAAGGGACTCTTATAGAGAGCTCACTCGCCGAGACGCAGCCCGCTGCATCTAGGACTTATTCCAACAGAAGTCGTTCCATTAGTTGGATCGATTCTCGTAACTTCCGTCCAAATCGATTTGAATCGATGCCGCAAGGCGTTAACGTTTACCAAGCTTAGCGATCGAGTCAGATGGCCATCTAGGTTCCCGGCCGATCTGACTCGGCGCAAGCATATTACGAAGTTCCGTCGCCTATCGAAAGCGGGGCACTACATAATATACCACTAAGAAAAAGTTTCGTCCCGAAACTTAAGAACAAGGGTCTGACCTTAATTTAAACGAACAACGCAGGGTACTTCTCTTTCATCTCCGCCTCCATCTCCCACGTCGACTCCTCGACTGTATGGTTCCGCCAAAGCACGCGGACCAAGGACATCGACCGATTTCGCAGCACCTTCTCCTTGCGGTCCAAAATTTGAATAGGCTCCTCCGAGTAAGACAAGTCAGTACGTAGCTCCAACTGATCGAAGCTAACCACATGGCTTGGATCGTGCACGTATTTTCGAAGTTGTGAAACGTGGAAAACATCGTGCACATCAGCTAAGGCAGGAGGTAGTGCGATCCGATAAGCAACCGTCGCAACTCGCTCAATGATCTCGAAGGGGCCTACAAATCTCGGGCTCAACTTGCCTTTAACGCCGAACCGCATCACACCGCGCAGGGGCGTTACTTTCAGAAACACATGGTCCCCGACCAAGAACTCTAGCGGTCGTCGACGAAGATCTGCGTAGCTCTTTTGTCGACTTTGCGCGATGCGGAGTCTATCTCGAATCAAGCGGACCTTTTCGACGGCCTGCTCCACCAGTTCCGGTCCAAGCACTTGTCGCTCTCCGACTTCATCCCAGCATATCGGCGAACGGCACTTCCTCCCGTAGAGCGCTTCGTATGAAGCAATCTGAATGCTCGACCGATAACTGTTGTTATACGCAAACTCCACAAGCGGCAAATACGTATCCCAACTAGTCTTTAGGTCGATCGCACACAGACGCAACATATCTTCTAAGATCTGATTGACTCTTTCTGTCTGACCGTCTGTTTGGGGATGGTACGCCGAACTAAAGTTCAGTTTGGTCCCCATCGCCGCTTGGAGGCTCGTCCAGAAACGCGATAGGAATCGCCCGTCTCTGTCCGAAATTATTGAGGCCGGTACCCCGTGCAGTCGAACAATCTCATCGACGTAAATTTGTGCTAACCGATCGACGCTCCATCCTACTTTAATTGCGATGAAGTGAGCCGACTTGGTCAATCTATCAACAATGACCCAAATCGCGTCATTCCCTCGCGGCGTCTTCGGAAATCCCACAATAAAATCAATCGAGATATTGTCCCACTTCCACTCGGGAATGGCGATGTTCTGCAGCTCCCCGCCTGGCCTCTGGTGTTCCGCCTTCACCTGCTGACACGCCATGCATTGCGATACGAACGTAGCCACGTCTTTCTTCATGCCGTGCCACCAAAAGTTTGTGCGCAAGTCCTTGTACATCTTGGTGCTTCCAGGATGTAACGAGTACTTCGCATAGTGCACCTCCGTCAGAATTTCTTTTCTGAGTTCGGCAGTTTCAGGAATGCAGAGCCTTCCCTTTAGTCGCATCGTCCCGTCCCCGTCTTCCGCAAAGTCAGTCGCCCTTCCCGTTGAAATCAGCTCGCGCATTTTCTTCAGGAATGAGTCGTCCCCCTGTGCGGTCTTTATCTTGCTAAGCAGGCTCGATCCTAACTTCAGTTGAGCTAGGTGCAGGTGTCGATACTCAATTCCGAGTTCGATACCCATTGCTTCAAGGTCTCGCTGTATCTCCTTGTTTATGGCTAGTGTTCCCATAAACATTCTGCTGAGTGCGTCGGCCACCACGTTTCCCTTGTCCGGTGTATACTCGATCGTTAGCTCGTAATCTTTTATGAGTTCGAGCCAACGTCGCTGTCGTAGGTTGAGTTCCCGTTGCGTAAATAAGTACTTCAGGCTTTTGTGATCTGTGTAGATTCTGCATGCCACACCATAGAGGTAGTGCCGCCATAACTTCAACGCAAAGACGATCGCTGCCAATTCTAGATCGTGCGTCGGGTAGTTTTTCTCGTGCTGCTTCAACTGCCGTGAAGCGTAGGAGATGACTTTGTCTCTCTGTATGAGTACGCACCCGAGGCCAGTTCCCGACGCGTCGCTGAATATCTGAAAGCCTTCTGGACCGTCTGGAAGTGCAAGGATTGGAGCTGAGACGAGCCGTTGCTTCAACTCTTGGAAGCTGAATTCACAGTCGTCGCTCCATTCAAATACTACTCCCTTCTGGGTGAGACGAGTCAGAGGCGACACTAGTTTTGAGAAGCTTCGCACGAATCTACGATAGTAGCCCGCTAAGCCCAGGAAACTCCGAATGTCGCTAGCCGAGGCAGGTCGTTTCCAATCCACCACCGCATCAATCTTCTTTGGGTCCACCGCGACACCTTCGGCAGAGATTACGTGCCCGAGGAATGTCACGCTACTCATCCAAAACTCGCACTTACTCTGCTTGGCGTACAATTTATTTTCACGCAGAATCTGCAGTACCGTCTTCAAATGTTCCGCATGTTCTTCACGATTCTTTGAGTAGACAAGGATATCGTCGATGAATACGACTACAAATTTATCTATTTGAGGTCGGAAGACTCGGTTCATCAGATCCATGAATGCGGCTGGGGCATTCGTCAAACCGAACGGCATGACGAGGAATTCGTAATGACCATATCGAGTGCGGAAGGCAGACTTCGATATGTCGTCGGACTTGATCTTCAATTGATGATAGCCTGAACGAAGATCGATTTTTGAAAATATTGCCGTGCCTTGCAGTTGGTCAAACAAGTCGTCGATTCGCGGCAAAGGATACTTGTTTCGCATGGTCGCCTTGTTGAGTTCCCGATAGTCGATGCATAGCCGCAACGACCCATCATTCTTCTTCACGAACAGTACGGGAGCTCCCCACGGAGAGACACTAGGGCGAATAAATCCGCGGTCTAGCAACTCTTGTAATTGCACCTTCAGTTCCTTCAGTTCTGCAGGAGCCATTCGGTAAGGCGCCTTGGATATCGGCCGTGTATCCGGAAAGGTGTCGATGCTGAATTCTATTTCTCGATCCGACGGCATCCCTGGCATCTCGTCAGGAAAAACGTCGAAAAAATCTGCCACAACATCAGTCTGCATTGTGTTTATATTATCCTTCCGCGTGTCTCGGACTGATGCCAAGTATCCCGCGCAGCCGGAACGCAGCATACGCCTCGCCGAGATTGCCGACACCATCATTGCCGTCTTCGAGATCGTACCACACGAATAGGAGAACTCTGTCTCGCCAGGAAGACGAAACACCACTCTCTTCTCCGCGCACTCGATCGTTGCACGACAAGCGCCCAACCAATCCATGCCCAGGATTACGTCGTAATCTTTGATGTCTAGTACGACGGCATCCAAGGATAGATATCTTCCTCCGATGCAAATGTGGCCATCCCTACAAATAAAGTTTGCGGGCATATCGACTCCCGATGGAGTGCTAACGCTAATATTTATATCTAGTGATTGCATGGTTATTTTATTTTCTCTCGCAAAATCAGCAGATATAAAGCTATGCGTCGCACCCGAATCGAATAATACTCGAGCAGACATATCTTTGTAGAGTAATATACCTGTTACAACCGTATCGGACGCAAGCGCCTCGTCCCGATTTAAGGCATAAACTCGGCCTTGAGCTCCGTGGCGTTGGTTCTGTTGGTTAATGGGCACCGCATTCGCGCCTTGCAGTATCGACGCTTTATGCGGATTCGGAATGTTCCTTGGTGGGTTATGTTGATTCTGAACTTTCTGCGGGCAATATGTTGCTATGTGGCCTACCTCGCCACACTTGAAGCAGGCTCTTGTCAAGCAATCGGTGGTTCGATGCCCACGCCTACCGCATCTACTGCAATGTGGTCCGCCATGGCCCCGGTTATCAAATGTGTTCGGACGTTTAGATATTCCCGATCCCCCGGCGTCGTTAGGACGCTTGTTGAAGTTGTTACGAACGACAGGCACGGCCCTTTGCGACATACGGCCAAAGATCCGCTCGCTATCAAGTGCGGCTTCGTAGGATTCACGATAAGTTTGGCATCGATGGTTCATGACGTCCCTACGCAGTTCTTCGTTGAGGCCTTGCTGAAAACGCTCGCACCATTCTTCTTTGTTAGGCAGGAAGGCGCCGGCAAATTGTGCAAGTTTCGAGAAGCTTGCATCATAATCTTCAACACTCATATTCCCCTGCCTCAACATCATGAACTCATCCCCCTTCTGTCGACGGATGGCGCGAGGAACATACTGCTCAAGGAAGGCTGTCTTGAACATTTCCCAAGAAATCTTTTTGTTGGAATCGGTTTCACAGATCTCTTGTTTCTTCGCCGCCCACCAGTCATGCGCTCTTAGTTGTAACTGCAGCGCCCCACAGGCCACCCTCTGGGACCCTTCGATGCAAAGGAGATCGAACAAGTCCTCCATCTCTGCGAGCCATCCCACTATCACGTCGGGCTCTGCTCGGCCGTTGAACTTTGGAGGGTTCATTTTGCGAAACTCTTTCACTTTGAACATGGAAGGAGAGTTCATCATTTGCGGGGAGACTTCTTCCTCCTCGTCTTCTTCTAGATCACCTTGCTTTTCCTCAGGCTCTTCGTCCGTCGTCTTGGTATTGTCCGCCATTCTGCTCACTATCTGAGTCAGGGCATTCATCTGTTTCTGTTGCGCCTCAAATTGGACTTTGAATTGTGTCTGAAGCTGTTGCTGCTGCAGTTCCATCAACTGTAGCATCTTCTCCATAGTTGTCTCGCTAGGACCAGTGCTTTTCGTGCCCGACGTACTATCCACGGTTTGGGTTGTTGGGCCGGCGATTTTCTTATCTCGCTTAGTCATTCCTACAAACAGCGTAAACCCGTTAGTATTTTTCAAAAATATCTACAGGCTTACCTGTATGGAATTTGTATTTCACGCAGCATGCCGACAAGCATTCAATCAAGCCATCGTAACGGACATTCCAACACTGAAACATATTTCGAAAACCCGAGGAAACATAACTGAGCTCTGATACCAATTTGTCACGCCCCGAGTCGACAAACCGTTCGTCCCCGGTGTTACTTTGCCGATTCGATCGTCCTCGCTAAGGCGTGATGCCGCATAAGCCTGGTGTTGCGCTCGTGCAAGGCAAGATGACAAGTTCTCAAATGGTTATCTTTTCATTTTGATATTAATACGCTAAGTCGAAACTTCACAATTCACATCAGAATATAAGACGCAGTATAGGAAGATAGAAATGTTTTTCATTCATAGCTTGCAGCGAAGTGCAAGTCATAATTACATTGGATGCCGTTGCGGCTACATTGATTGAAAACATAAAGAAAATACATTCGACAAGTTGCCTGAACTACGCTTGCCGTCCCATACATTCGCCCCTTTATACAAAGTCGAAGACTTGAATTGGCTTCAAAATACTTCAGCATAAGAAGAGCTTCAAAACGCCTCTCCGTACTTCAGCTCCAGTTTAGTTGATCGCGCCCGTCGCACCTGGAGAAACTGGGGGAATGGGATTAGCACACTTGCTAAGTGGACGAGACGAACCCACTCGTCTAAACCGACTCTGATTGTTAGGGTAGGCATGCTTTAGAGTTGTCTTTCTATTAGAACTAAATGAATTCGGTTCATATTCGATAGCCATCTTTGCGTAATAAAGCATTCAGTGAACCATAGCAGTTTATCATATTTCTTACCACGGCCGTGCTCGTCCCTGCATGAAAACAGAGATAATATTTACACCTGCATAAGACAGTAGGTGAGCATGCTACTATCTTATATGCGGTCATTGATGTTACACATCACGTGGGACTATCTCAATGGCATTTCGGCCCCCTCAGTCTAGGTTGCAAGCCTGACTGACGGTTCCGAAATGCATCAGTGCCGAAGCACGATTAATCATTCCCCCTAGGTCGAGTCGATTCCGATGCCCCGGATATCGATTCGAGGAAAATATCAACTTGTGCACAAGTTGTCCATGACCATGCCAATGCGTGAACAGTTTATATATGCAACCAGTTTTGTATAGCGCGGACAGTATTGAACGACATTATCATTTCCCCCAACTCATGCAACGTTTCATTTTCCCCAAGCCATACTCCGATTTAGCGTCCCGTAGGCACCAAATTGTCCGAGGCATCATAACCCACGATCGACGTTTCATAATATTTTGCAGTACGTAAAATAGTCTATATTTTTACTAGAACCTTAAACTTTCTGGTTTATGTGATAGACTTGTATTTTCAGAGTAAATTTCTCTAAATCGATACGTTTTTCCGAGTTCTTGGACTTAGTGGATTGGCATGCAATTAACTTGGCATCGTTCGATTTGAATGAATTCGAAGCAAGGAATAAGTTTGCGGGACAGAGTAGAAAAGAAGGGGCCGAATCACCCACCGATTACTTTGCTTCGTGCAGATCGTCTAAGCGCTACGCAACGTCAATCCTTAGTTACGCGAGCTCCTGCAATGGCACCAACACTTTGTTAGATTTCCTTCTTTTCCCCTTGCATCGAAATTTGTAATTGCATCCATGAAAACGACGCGAAAGCACTTCAATCAAGCACAGCGGCAAAGCTCCAAGAAAACCATACAGCGGTCCGGTCCCGTCGAAGGGACTCTTATAGAGAGCTCACTCGCCGAGACGCAGCCCGCTGCATCTAGGACTTATTCCAACAGAAATCGTTCCATTAGTTGGATCGATTCTCGTAACTTTCGTCCAAATCGAATTGAATCGATGCCGCAAGGCGTTAACGTTTACCAAGCTTAGCGATCGAGTCAGATGGCCATGTAGGTTCCCGGCCGATCTGACTCGGCGCAAGCATATTATGAAGTTCCGTCGCCTATCGAAAGCGGGGCACTACATATAGAGCTTTGAAAGTCAAAGTGGATCCCCAAATTTCTCAGGAGACATGTCTTTGTAAGCCTTTTCCTTTTAAGAAATAGATTGTGATGCAAGGCTCTTCTTTTAAGTCATGATGCACAAATTCCTAAGCAAGTTTTCTTTGCCTACTTGTGATGGAGATCGAGGCCCGATGCAAGTTTATCGTCTAGGAGCATGGCGTCAGAAGCCATCGGACGGATGCGAGTTCAAATTTGGACTTCAGGTTTACTTTTGGGTGCACTTATGTGGGTAGTTTTGTGTTAATTACATGCACATGGGTACACATGGTTTTTGATAATGCACATGGGTGCACAGTTGATTCTTAGGATTAGCTACATTTAGTAGTTTTTTATTAAGATTATTTAATTGGAAACATGATAGTCGGCATGCTATTTGCGTTTTAAGGATTAGTTTCATGGAGATCAAGGCTTCTATGGCTATATAAACTCATGTACTCTCTAAGTTTTATTCAATAAAGAGAATAATACTATTATACTTTTGTGTTTGACAAACCTTAAATATACTTCTCAAATTCTTCATATATCATCTTCTAATATAAAGTATCTCTTCTACTTTATTTTATCGATTAATTTCTATGGATGATTAGAAATTTATTTAAGTCATAGTTTTCATGACTTGCTTTGAGTAGAGCTCTTCTTCTCCTTGTTTATCTTACATAAACCCTAATCCCAAATCCCAGTACAATCCACCACAAAGTCAAGTCCTTTTGCATTGCATCAAAGTTGTTCTTTGGACCCCGGGACAAAAGCTTTGACTCGTAGATTCATCAAAGAACAACATTGCATCAAAGTTGTTCTTTAGATTCATCTTGTTCGTTGAACCAGAGTTGGTCCATTTTGATTGTTTGGTGCAACTTAGTGATCATCTAATAAATTTGATCCATAACTCTTAACTTAATTGATGCTTTTTTTCTATCTTTTCGGTTCTTTGTGTAGATTATATTTAACCTTTGTTTTACAGCTAAGCTTATGCTAAATTGATTTTGTGAATCATTGAATAATTGCATATAGATTGCCCCCCTCTAGGTCCTTATCCGGTGTACGCTAGTAGATTACTTTTAACCTTTGTTTTACAACTAAGCTTATGCTAAATTGAGTTTGTGAATCATTGCATAATTGCATATAGATCACCCCCTCTAGGTCCTTATCTGGCATACGCTAGTTTCACCAAACATCTTAACGTATTGTGCTCTGTCCCTTAGGTTAAGATTGGATTGTTGGCTCCACATATGAACTTCTCCTGAGATTATTCGAAGGAATGGGGCAAAAGTGATAACTAAGCAAAATTTCAGATTGACACAAGGAACCGAAACAAAAAAATGCTCATACATAATATGGTTTGACTGGTCTTAGGCGATTACGTCAATCCATGACACAGAAAGTTTTGCCCACAGATTGTGAAATACATTAACATAAAATTTAGCGGACATTGTTGGCCCAAGAAGGACGCGGAAGCGATGCCAACCCACTTGAAGATAACGAACCACTGTCTAACACAAGCACCAAGACAGATCAAATACAGTATTTTTGGTGACTATATCACATGGACAAATTCCAATATATATCACTCCAAAAAAGATACAAGATTGATAAAAATATGTTGAACTATTTTTTCCAAAGTTCAACCTCCTTACCAAACTCAAGAAGAAAGAAAGAGATACAACTGAAATTACTCACTCAATCCTGGGATGCTCTCCCTGAACGAAGAAGACGACTCCTCGAATAGATCTCCTCTTCCAGATGTCTTGAATGGCAAACCCTGAGAGCAAAGCACGAACATTCTCTTAGATTTTCTGTGGACTTGCACCCTGAATCTCCCGTATGAGCTTCTCCATGCCAACCACCCTCAACGCAAATATGTAGGTTGAGAAAACCTAATTTAGGGCATAAGAAATACCTAAAATAATCCAGCACTAATCCTGGTCGTCCAGATTTGATCACACAGATATATTAGATGTTGATTTTGGGCCCACACCTCAGCCATTCGTCGACTGGCAATATACCGCCAGTGTACTACCGTTGCTCCAAGACAAATTTCAGACACCTTGATCGAGGCTGGATTGCAACATACTCCCCCTCCGATCTGATGAGATGTGTTGACTCCATGACTTCTCAATTGGACTCCATGTATGTCGTCCCGCGACAAAGATCCTGCAGTCCCCTTATTTAAAAAAAATTAGTAATTATAATTATTACAAAAGTTTGATTTATAATCGTAGGAGTTATATAGACACATGTCACACCTAGGTTACATAACTAGAAAATATATTACACTGTGTTAGATATGGCCCTTAACACATATAGCCTTAGAAACCTATTTATATTATTTTAGGATTTTCTAGAATTTTTTGGAATTTTTGGGATAACTAAAACCTAGATAACCTAATTTTCAGTGGCCTTCAAAATTTACTGTGGGGCCATATAAAAATATTTTGGTGCCAAACATTTATTTTAGGGTTAGGAGACTTAAATATATTTTCAAGAATTTATGGCAATTTTTTGGATTTTTTTTAAATTTATTTGGACTAGAAACCAATTAATAACTAATTTCTGAAAATAAAAACTGAATTATCCAATCAGCAGCACAGTCACTGGTTGCAGCCCGCTTGTCAGCTACACAAACCAACAACGAGGGCCCCTGTTGTCAGCGCTTAGACCCACATGGGTCTCCCCACATGTGTGTGTGTATATATATATATATTAATAAACCCTAATTTTTGCCGCATTTAATAATTAGAGAGAGAGAGTTCTTCGTAGGAGATTTTTCGGTTATTCAAACTTCACGGAACAATTGCAACCAATCTATATATCGAAATCAAGCGCCTTTTTTTGTTGGAACCGTATCGAGGTAACCTTTCTAAATATATAATTTGTTTTATGAAATTCGCAACTATAATTTTTGTAAAATTATTTGAGTGTCAATTGGTTGAAACATGATTTTGGTTCAATGTTTTCAAGATCTCGGGAGATCCTGAACTCGTTTTTATGATCCTTTTGATGTTTTGGAAAGCTGACACAGAGACCTACAACATATAAATTTTTCAAGAATTAATAGGTTAATTTGTTATTTTATTTAATTCGTAAAAGTCCTAGATGACCCGTTAACCACCGTAACTATAAACTGTAAGTTGTATTTGCAATATCTCGCAAACGATTAAAGATTCGTGCGAACCGTCGGTTCCAGAGTTCTTATAGCGCTGAAATCTACAGGTTTATGTACTCAAATTTTGGTTTTGTGTTGGTTGACTTTTCGGTCAAGAGAACGCCTCGATTTGCATGCCACGAATTCCAAATTTTGGAAACATGCTTTTTAGGAATAACTTATATAATTCAGAAAATAAATAGATAATTATGAAGACTAGTGTGTCTTAGTTCTAGATAATTTGACTAATAGAATAACATAGGTGACATAAAAAATATGTGACTTTGACCCGTCCAACTTTTCTAGTTATGGAGTTATTGGAATTAGTATAATTATTATTATTTATATTTGTGTATAATATATATTTGTTTGTGATTTGGGCTGGTAGATATATACATGGAAGTATAGTTTGTTGGTTCGTAAAAAATTCTAGCTAGGCATTGGCTTCGCAACTCAGCATGCTTGGACGTACACCAGACAAGTATACATTGCCATGATTACTGTTTATATACATTTATTTCAGCATGTTGCATTCATTATTTATATATTTACTTACTAAATTTAAACTGCGCGTTCGAGTCATACTTGGGTGCAAATGACTTTGTTAGTCGTTTTACATTACTTATATTTCTTTTATGCATGTTGACCTAGTTTTAGCGGACCATCTTGTGTTTGTGAAGCATATTTATATCTTCATTGGCCTTGACACATGTGTTCCACGAGTTGTGAGTCTCATATAGAACTCGGACTTGTGTATCGGCTGTCCACCAGTACGAATGGGACGTGTGATAGGTTATAACTGCTAATAGAGATGCATGTTAGAAGACTTAGCAATTATTAGGTAGATACGGCATAGATAGGAGCATGGGATGGGGAGGATAGTTACTAGACATATAGACTACTATGCACTTTCCCTGTGACCATACGCTCCGTTGGAGATGCGGGTTGATGACTATGGTTATATATATGATTACTAGACATACTGACTACTATGCACTTTTCCTGCATTCGTCACTTCGTCTCGAAGACTCGAATTCTTTGCATCCCTCAAATCATCTGGAAGACTCTCCTCCGACAATCCACAAACTCTTGTCGAATATCCCTCTAGCATGAATCCGATGTTTATGCCAGCATGTACACCTCAATGACTTAAGCATGTACATACCACAACATATATCTCCTCGAGCCAACAATTGGGAACCCTTCGTAAGCTTCCAAGCTTTGTCCCTAAACATACTACGACAACCATCATCTGCCATCTTTCCTACTGAAACCAAGTTGTAGCACAAACTTGGTACATGACGACCCCCTTGAGAACGAGCTTCTCACCAAGCTCCGTTATCAAGTACACATCACCGATGTCCACAACTACAATTGTCCCCTTGTTGCCCATCTTTACACGTCCAAACCTACCGCTCAATATGACATAAAGATCCTTCTTAGTGGAGTGGAGTGATACAACGCTCCGTGTCTAAAATCTAATCACTGTCATGACCCATACCACAAGGTTCCTCTGTGTCGGTTGCTGCAATGATGAGATCTCCCATAGCCATAAAATCAACATAATCATCTTTGCCTTTAGCCTTCTCATATTTGAACTTCATGCAGTTCCTTTTAAAATGACCCCGTTCGTCACAGTGATAGCAATTCTCCTTGTGTTCCACATTCACAAGATCCCGAGAACCCTTCCATATCCTCGTCTGTGACTTGAGCCTTCCCTTTTCATAAGAAAAAACCAGAGCAAAGTCCTGTGGCGTTTTCCTCTGCTTATACAAGATCTTCTCGTTCAACAAGTTGAACTGCTTTTGACTATCTCTATCGTGATAACTCCATCAAGCACGAAGTTACTCACAGACACCATCAACGCCTCCCAGCTTTCCGACAGAGAACTCAGAATCAAAAGTAGTAGGGCCTGAAGCTCATCGTCAATCATGATATTCATTGCCGGCAGTTTATTGATAATACCCTGAAGCTCGTTCAAATGTAGTGCTACTGAGGCACCATCCGTGTACTTTGAATTGACGAGTTGACAAATAAGAAATGCATATTGCCAGCCGTCTTCCATTCGTACAACGAATGCAGCTTCTTCTAACTCTTTTGTCGAACTCTCTACGGACACGTAATGAAAGACCAAATCGTCCAGCCATTGGCAGATGAATTCAACGGCCTTTCGATCCAATCTTTTTCAATCATCAATAGATTTGTTCGATAGCTTGGCGTTGTCGCCCTCTAACAGACTATACAAATCCTTGCACCATAGTAGATCCTCCATCATTAGCTTTCAAATTGCCCAGTTCCCCCCTGTGAGGGTAATCGTACGTGTGCTCATCTGCTCCGTAGACATGGTTATACATTCTCCCTCGAGAACCTAAGAGCCCTGATACCATATGTTGGATACAGAACGGACGCAGAATTGATGCCAACCCACATAAAAATAACGAAGCACCGTCTAACACAAGCACCAAAACAGATCAAACATAGTATTTTCAGTGACTGTCACCTAGACAAATCTCAATCTACATAACTCCAAAAAGATACAAGATTGATAAAAAAAAATTGAACTCTTTGCCACAAAGTTCAACCCCTCACCAAACTAAAGAAGAAAGAAAGAGATACAACTGAAATTACACACCCAACTGTGTGATGCTCCCTGAACGAAGAAAACGACTTCCCAAACATGTCCTCTTCCAATTGTTTCGAATGACGGGCCCTAAGAGCAAAGCACAGACTTTCTCTTAGATTTTCTGTTGACTTGCACCCTGAATCTCCCGTATAAGCTTCTCCATGCCAACCACCCTCAATGCATATATTTAGGTTGAGAAAACCTAATTTAGGACATAGGAAATATCTAAAATAATCCAGTACTAATCCCGACTGTCCAGACTTGATCACACGGACATATTAGATGCTGATTTTGGGCCCGCACATGAGCCATTCACTGACAAACGGTATATCGACGGTACACTGCTCGTGTACTGCCGCTGCTCCCAGACAAGTTCCAGACACCTCGACCTTGGCTTAACCCCAACAGATATTAGGTAGAAGTTATACAAAAAAATAGTTATAAACCAATCATATTGTGGATACTTATTATTGAACTTATGACCTCTTATTATAAGCTCATCAATTTACCAACTTGGACACCATTTATGTTAGTGGATTGAAGAAAATAATAGGACAAACAAAGATTATATAGAAAGAAACGAGGGGGTACAACCGCTCACCCTCTATCTATGGCAAGTTTCCCCTGCATGATACCGATTTCGATTTAATAATATTCGCTCTTCGACTTCAAAAATGTCAAACCAGGTTGCATCCAAAAGTTTAAGAAATCGTAACAAATACGAGCTAATTAATTCTACATTCAATTGTACATAAATATAGATAAATGCATATAAGTTATAATAAATAACTATTTACTTGTACCAGGTATAACGTCCGAACTCTAGGACACTTGGCACGTGAGTCACGAATCTATCAGTGTACTTTATTCTGTTAGTTAGTAATTTAATTGAGAGAATTTTTATGAATTTCTTGACAATAATCTATCTCAATATCAGAATATTTGTAACATTTTTTATATCAACTTTCAGATTTATTGTAAACTAACTTACATTCTTTCATGTAGGTATTTCATGTGTCACTTAACTGTTATTATATACCTTACTTTAGTCCCAGATCGTCTGGGCTAAAGGAGAATATCATGACTTGCTTCTATAAATGTATCAAGACTTCTCATCTTTTATTCACATCAATAAATTAACAGTTCTCTATGAATTTCATGCACACCAGCTCCCGCAGAGCTAACGGTGTAGCTTTCTACAAGACTAAGACGTCCGCTTACAGCAAGGCTACTACCAAAGCCTACTGTAAGGCTACAATCGACAAGTACGACGAAGTTACAATACTTCCTTCAAGCCTCTTCGCAGCCTAGCCGTCTTTAATGGCTTCTTCCAAACACCTTCCTCTCTAGCCCTCCCTAATTTATATCACTCAACGCCATCCACATTAGTGTCTTGGTTTTGTGCTTCCTTGAGATCTTTTGTTTAGTTCTCTTTGTCTTTGAAGCTGTTCTACTTGTACACGGTGCTCTGATATCTTTGATCTCTTGCCTCTTTGTGAGTTGGACAACAATCTTTGTTGTGCCAATCTTGTATCGTTGATCATAACCTCCGACAACGACAAAGATGTTCATGTTGATGTTTCTCCCTCTTCAGCCGACTTCAAGACAGTTTTGCGACTCGCTACAATCTTTTTCTCCGACACAAAGAATTACTGGTAATGTTTCAATGTTGTAAAAAGTTATAAACAGTAAAGGCCTCCATCGTCACTTGACGAAGTCACCACTGGACTCCAAGGGTCCCCAGTTTACCTCTTGGTTTTAGAATGACAACAAGGTAATTGGTTGGTTGTATAACTTTATGGATCTCGTTGCTATAACTCTATTATGTCGCTGAAAATTGTCAAAAAAAAAAAAATTGGACGCATCTTCGGCCCCTATACTTGTCTAAGGACAATCCTCAAAAACTAATGACATCTTTCACACATTCAATATGGCCACACATTGAAAAGATTGCAAGACTTTGGTGCCCTCTCCAGCGGCTTTCTTGAATAATAAAATGTCTTTCAGTCAATCTCCTTTGATCCCGTTGTTACTTGCCAACAATGAAATACCCTTGTTAGCATCCTTCTCTTGGCTCGATTACCATCTATTTTTTAGGACGTCTGCTCAATAGTTCTCTTAGCACGGTTATCCATCTTTGACGACCGTCATATCGACGGTTTATCGTGTGCCTATGAAACTTACACCTTTGCCGAGTCCTTGGTGACAGCCCTTGCTACTCGTGGCCAGGACTGTGGTAGTTACTTCCAGTATAGACGGGGATTCGGCGACCGTAATGATCTATATTATTCCTATTATGGGGGAACCAATAATCGTGAGGACGGGGTTGGGAGAAGAATGGTTACCATGATACACCTACTTCCAGACATGCATCTACCCTTACAATTGCTCCTCCGCCTTCTTCATCGAGTAGTCAGATGCCCTTTTCAATAATGAATAGGATCAGTTGCTTTAAGTCCTCCTTTGTAGCTCCTCCCAATCTTTTCACTCCATCAGGTATGTATCTCCTTTCTCATTCGTATTCGTGGCTTGTTGATTCCGGTGCCTCAAACCTTATGTTTTATGACGGACCCTCAAATCTTGCTTCAAGCCATCACAAATTTATTTCTGTCTAACGGTACTATTACTCATGTTTGTTGTGTTGCTCATTTACCATTTACTCTATCTTTACATTTGAAAAACTATCATTGTTCCATTACTGCATCAAAACTTATTATATATTCGTCAACTTCAAGGTTCTAAACGGCAGTAGGCGGGTGCGCAGCGGAGAGAGTCCGCCTACCGCCTAGGCGGTCGATACATTTTGAACATTTTTTACTATTTTACCATTGTTTTTTGCATAATATGCATATTTTAAGGGTGTTCCATGCATAACTAAGTTGTAGAACGAAAATTTATAAAGTTTTAGTTTTGTAAAAGTGAACCACAAGCCCATAATGCTTACAGAACCTTTTTGGCCAAAATATCTTGTTAGGCATTGCTCCGCCTAAGCGCCCGCCTACGCCGTCTCGCCTCCGCCTATGCTGCAAACCTCTGTTGGCCGCCTACTCCACCGCCTACTGAAAAGCGGCGAGAAGAGAGACCGCCTACCGCCTAGGAGGCGACCGCCATTTAAAACACTGGTCAACTTACACACGATTCAGTTGTTCAGTAACATTTTATCCATCTCATTTTGTGATATATGACTTTCTGATGAAGCAATAGATTTGGTAGGCGGCATAAACAGAACGGTCTTCACTCTGGCTAGTACGTCAATGGCTACTTCTTTCATTCAATAGCATCGGAGACTTGGACATCCTCTGTTATCTTCTTTACGTATATATTACCTAATTTATTATTATCTAAATTAGTTATGAGTCATGCATGCTTGGGAAGCATCATCGCGTTTTTTTTTTCATCCAGTTAATAAACGACATGACTCACCTTTTGTTTTGGTTCATAGTAATATTTGAGGTCCCTTTAAGTTTTCGTATGCATGGCTATAAATATTTTGTCACTTTCATTGATGATCACTCACGCATGACATGGTTATAAATTCTTCGTTCTATGTTAGATTTTTTGTTTGTTTTTAAAATCTTTGTAGCTGAAATTTCTATTCAATTTAATGTTTGCATCAAGGTTCTTCGCTCTGATAATATTGAGTATATGAGCATGAAGTTTTAAGTATTCTATCAAACTCATGACATACTTCATCATACTTCATGTTCGCATACTCCTCAGCAGAACGGTACTGCAAAACGTAACAATAGACACTTTCTGGAGATAACCCACTCTATCCTTATTCATATGAATGTTCCCAAAAAATTATTGGATTTTACGGTCTTAGCTGCTTGCTTTTATATAAACCGCATGCCCTCTCATGTCCTTGAGAACAAATCATATTTTTATATCATTTCTTCATAAGGTAAACACTTTCATGTCGCTCAAAAGATTTTTGGTCGTCTTTGTTATACTCATAATCTTCGACCTCAGGTAGATAAACTTGATTTGCAAGCTACTCGTAGGATATTTGTTGGTTATTCTCGAACACAGAAAGGGTATGTTTGATTTGATTCCACTACTATTGATATCCGATAAGAATCAAAGTCCAGGTTGGTTGGTGAGCCTAGTAATAGGAGACTATCTAACTTGGTTCAGAGAACACTTGTTGGGTTAAAGATTTGTTTTTTGCTAAATATTACGGCCTAAATGTTGAACAATTGACCCTACTTGTTCGGGTAGGTATTCACCCAAAAGTGTTCCAGGGCTACATGTATATATATGTAAGTAACTTAGTGCAACATAGCAAATTTCATTAAGAGGAATCAGCAAAGAAAAGAAAAAATTGGTCAACATTTATGTGTAGTCTCTTGTGATGTTACCTTTCTCGAGGATAAAAGGTATATTTTGCTTTTGATACACCATCTACATCTCCATTGTCCATGATTCTTGTTCCTCTTATTCCTTCCTCTGAACTTGATACACATATTTCTCCTTTCTCCTAGGTCCGGATCTTTGGTTCCTTTTTCCCAGGTGTATAGGCATCGAAACAAGGTCATTCCTCTACCTGCCACTATTTTTTTGGATATCAATGATGATTCTTCTGCATGTACTACAGTACAGCCTTATGTTCCTACTCCATCATCTCCGTAAACTTTCGATGAAGGTCTATCTCTTCCTATTGCTCTTCACAAGAGTAAATGCTCTTGTACTACTGCTCATCATATTTCTAACTTCGTTTCTTATCACTGTTTGACTCAATCTCGTCGTACATTTATTTCTTCTTTGGGTGTCATCACTCTTCCTTCCTATGTTCAGAAAGCACTTCAGCATTCAGGTTAGCATGTCGTTATGGATGAAGAACTTGATACAATGCACTCAAATCAGATTTGGACTTTGATACCCTTGACCTAAGGTAAAAAAGTGGTCAGATGTAAGTGGGTATTTATTGTTAAACAAATCAGATTGCTCGGTTGATCCGCTCGATCCGCTCAAAAGTTCGTTTAATGTCTAAAGGCTTTACCCAACAGCATAGATTGGATTATACTAAAACTTTTTCACATACTAGTAAGTTGACCTTTTGTTTGAGTTCTTTTATCCTTGACAATTCCAGGAATTTGCATCTTTATCTGTTAGACGTGAAAATGCCTTCCTCAATAGCGATTTTTTGGAGACTTATCTTTATGCATCAGCCTCCAGACTTCGAGCGACCAGGGGAGTCTAATGCTCGTCTCCAAGAGAACTCCTTGTTTGGTCTAAATAGTCACCATGTGTGTGGTTTGACAAATTCAGCAGCCTTACAACAGATTAGGATGTTTGTAGCAGCTTAGATACGTCCTTATTTACATATAATACGTCTTAGAGCATAATCTTACTTATTTATGTTGATGACATAGTCATCACCGGAGATGATTCTGCTGGCATTTTCAGTGTGAAAGAACACTTAGTCTCTCATTTTCATACAAAGAATTTTGGACCGTCGAGTTACTTTCTTGGTACTGAAGTACGTAGAGTTTCGGACAATTGCAACTATCTCAGCACAAATATGTATTGGATCTTCTATCTAAGATATGATTCCTAAGTTGCAGACCAGCCGATACACCTATGGATACCACAATCAAACTATACAGATTGAACTCTTCATCAGTTCCTCCTCTATTTAACACATGACGTTATAAACGACTAGTTGGGAAACTAATTTATTTTGATGTCACTCATCCAAACATTGCCTACTCTGTGAGTACGGTGAGGCAGTATATGCAGAATCTTTTGACCTCTCACCTTCAAGATGTTGAAAAGATTCTACGAGACATAAAAGAAACTCCTTGACATGGCCTTCTCTATAAACCATCTACACTATCGCTTACAACCTTTGTAAATGTTGACTTTGCTGGATTAATTGATGATCGCCGCTCTATCAATGGTTACCTTGTCTTCTTCAAAGACAATTTGATTACATGGAGGAGTTGGAAGCATAATGTAGTTGCTTGTTCTTCTGTTGAGGCCAAATATAGAGCTATGACACATGGTTTCTTTGAGTTGATTTGGATCAACCATGTCTACTGAACGTGTCTGTGCATCATAATTGAACTAGTAAAAGGTAATTTTGAAAAAAGTTAAAAAAGAATGAATGACTTGCATATGATGTATACTGCAACACCCATGTAATAGGTTTTGTTTATTGTACGCTGATGTGTGCAAAGTTCTGAGACGGTACAACATTGACCAAGACTGGTTTTGTTTAAATGCTGTTTTCTGAGTAGTAACTGTCACTTGAAGCAGGTCGCAAACAACGTGATCAGATGCTAGAACAGACATGAATCTGAAGAAAGAAGCAGTCCTACCAGGAATATCATTGTCCTGTGGAGAGATCCAAATAACAGAAACTAGAGTTTGATATGGATGTTTCACACAGTCGATACTGATAGAAGCTTCTTATCTATACCACTTATATGCCAGGATCAACATCCACATTAGACACAGCCAGACTTCAGCCTTCCTCAGTAGAAGCTTCTTATATGTACCACTTATATGCCAGGATCAACATCCTCAGTAGACAGCCAGACTTCAGCCTTCCTTTTTTGTTTAAAGTACTGTCAAATTTAGGCATAATTTTAAGCTCAGTGCTCTTTCCTAGGTCCCAGACAAAATTAATTATTTAACAAAAGCAGTTATAGCATTCATGTTTCCGTTAAGGAAATATAGTTGTAGAATGCAGCAAAATTGGACTACCAACATTCCAGTAAGCATGTGGTTTCTATAGTCAAAAACCAATAGCATCTCATCCTGCTTTTGACAATTGCATGAATACATTATGTAACTATTTGAAAGATATCAAACCATGTTACCATAATCAATGTACTGATCAAAATTATAAAAAGAGACGACAATAATGACATCAGCTATTAGTATCCATTAAAATCAGGCACACATCCAAACTGTTGAAAAGGAAACCATAAGGGGAACTTCTCTTATGAAGAAGAAGAAGGGTAATGCACCCTGTACCTGACATTCAGGCTCCCCAACTCGTTCAGGGAAACCACCTTTATTTCTGGCAGCAGCTACAGCCTGTCATTCGTTAATACCAAATCAGATCCACAATTCTGGTATAACTCTAAAATAAATGAAGTCAAAGAACTTCAGCAAAAATATCGATATAATTAAACATATTACGACAAAAGATGCAGCAATAAAACAAAATCAAGAAAAGAATTAACACCCAAACCCAAAAATCATTGATTATTATAATGAAGATTACAATATCTCATAATCCTCACAAAACACTCAAAAAAAATCCAAATCCCTTCATATTTTTTCTCTAACGTATTTTGCTCAAAAGAGAACATATTTATAGCCTAAAACCAAACAATAAAAAAAAAAATCATAACCATCCAATGTTTCTTAACCGTCAGAAACTATCTTAATCTATTTACGATTTAAATACACAAAGAACTTTTACATAAACTTGAGCCAAATTTTAACAATTTTCACCTTAGCTCACGTTTATCCAATCCCCAATCATGAAAAATTCTCTGAAAAAAGAAGCACATAACACAATATGCTAATTAGATTGTGCCGTTGTATCACGACTTCGTCCTGGTAGACCGACAAAATAACAAAATATAGACTGAATGTTGACTCCTAATCTCAACAATTCATCCTCTCACTTCGACCACATTCTTTAGTTCATCGATGCCGAACTTCATACCACTACAGTTATCCCTCTCACGAGCACAGTCTTTCAACATAATCACCAAATACCAAAATTATAATCTTTTCCAAAAAAACTAACACCAAAATCACCAAATTCAACAATACTGAAATCTCCATCAACAAAATCACCATTATCAGTAGAATCTCCATCATCATCTTCGGCACAAAATCTCCATCCTTCAGCAGTAGAAACCAAACAACTCCAGCTTCAAAAAACCTTGAACACCCCCCTTTTTCCTTCATCCTCCACTTTGCACGAAATTGTCGTCGTCGGGACTTTGAGACAGTCATGATCACCTTTTCCACCATCACCTTTGGAACTCCATCACTCATCAATGTCGCATGATCACCGCATTTGATCTCGAACCCCGCTCTAATACTAGTTTGTTACGACAAACGATGTAGCATTAAAACAACATCAAGAAAAGAATCAACACCCTAACCCAAAAATCATTGATTATTATGAAAAAGATTACAATCTCTCATAATCCTCACAAAACATTCAAAAAGTCCAAAATACTACCTTTTCTCTCAAAATCATAATCATCTATTGTTTCTTAACCGTAAAGAAACTAATCTTTATTTACCTATGATTTAAATACACAAAAACTTTTTAGACGAACTTGAACCAAATCTTAACAAAATATTGTATAAAAGAGAGTGTACTAAAAAAAACTAAGATATAAGCAAGAAAGTTTTCATTCATACTATATCAACTAGGTTTTCAGTATCTCGCCGAAATCGAAAATGCTACAAAAACTGACCAATTCAAAACCACTGAACAAACCCCCACCCCACCCCCCACCCAAAAAAAAACTGCCAAAACCAGTAACTCAAAGGAAGGGTCCAAAACTGATACCAAAAACCAAGGTTTTGAACCTTGGTACCTAATCCAGCTGTCTGAAGCAGTTACCATAGAGGGTTGATATCAAGACTCAGGAAATGTGAGGGTTGCTCCTGGTTGCATGAGTTTGTGCATAACCAGAAAAGGGGCAAACACCTACCAGACAGCTAAGTGGCCCCCATACTTTGATCGGTAAATCCATCTCTTGCTAATACCCGCCCTTGGATAGGATTTTTTAATGGAGGCTTATAAACAATGATAATAAACATTACCATAGTGCCTAGACATCAACTCTTTTCTGCTAAACATAAATCTAAGATATATACAAAGATAGGAAACGACCTTTATTCTTTAAGACAGCTAAACTTGCAGGGTTGATGAGAAGAAACCAGTCCCTTGAATAAGTAGGTATGAC
Source organism: Iris pallida (assembly GCA_029216955.1). Classification (NCBI taxonomy): domain Eukaryota; kingdom Viridiplantae; phylum Streptophyta; class Magnoliopsida; order Asparagales; family Iridaceae; genus Iris; species Iris pallida. Next base: position 10,522,607 of record JANAVB010007596.1, read on the forward strand.
ATTTAGCTCCCCTAACTCCTTGTTTCAAAGCATCGTCTCAGTGATACACATGCTTTCAACAATTTACATGGAGGGGCATTGGGAAGAGGTATTGGTCCTCAAGAATGTCAGTTTCCTTCTCAACTAGAAGAAATAATGACGACGTAATAAAGCCTTTATCTATAATGCTTTTGGAAACGGTTATTCCTTCTCTGTTCTGCTATGTCAAGGGCCATTTCATATATTAGTAAATAACAGATCTATTGTTGTCTTGTTGAGGACTTCTAAGAAAAAGGCAACTTTTTGAAGGAGATTCATACTTGTTGAATCATTGAAATGTAAGAAATATATAATTTGCAACTGTAAATGGATTAGCTGAGTGCAGAAGTAATATAACATTAGTCGGCCCATCGGGATCGACTACACTAAGCTTAAACTTAGTCCGCAAGAGGATTTGACTTGGCTGTATAATTCAAGTCAGCCGAAAGGAGTCGAGTAAAAGGTATTTGTCGTGCAATTTTATTATGACAAATTTGGAAGGAACCAGCTGGGACAATGAAATTTTACAATAATTGAAACATTAGACAGCACAAAGGGATCAGCTTAGGCAATTAAAAAGTTCAGCACTACTAGCCAGCCAATAAGACTTGGCCTAGACAACAATGTAAAACTAGTAAGAGTAGCTAGCCCTAAGAAATCAACAAAGATAACGGAAAGATACAATGTATGTATCTTCATGAATGAATGGTCAAGACAATGGAACAATGTATTACTAGTAACACTTACTTCCCAAGGAACCAGCTAAAGCCATAACAATATTAGATAGACTAAAGGAATCTGGCTAAGGCAATGGAATATGACAAGAGTACTTGGCCCAAAAAAATTAGCTCAACTAGGGCAAGTGCAACACCAGCTTTAGTGTTGATGGAGAAGCAATAATGAGGAAGGACAGTAGGGCAGGTGTTGATTCCACAGCATGGCAATGAACGACAATAATACAACAGCAACCCAACCTCTACAGCAGTGACGGGAGGGGTTATATCATTGTTTCAGCAAAGAGCAGGATTATTGTGACCCCATCTTTTGCGAGCATTGGAAATGGTGCAAGCATGGTGTGCAATGCATGTACAGAATGTGAACATAGTAAAATCGCTGTCACTGGAATGTTGCCCACAGTCGGAAGTTTTAACCATAGAATGTAAGTTAACCATAGAATGTAAGTTGATTTTGATCATGACTAACTACATTAATCTGGTGCTGATGATTTATACAAGTGTTACGGCAGATAATATGTGCTAACATTGTTCAAATCAAGAGAGTTTGGAAGATGCTCTACATGAGGCTACACATGAAGATCTCACCACATACAAGAAATGGGCATGAGCTTTAATCAAGATCAGAGATCAAATAAAGTTCGGGTCAAGTTGTCCAAGGGTGCACCAAAAGCAAGTCAAACACTATCAAGTCAACATCAAAACCGAAACACGGCTGCACCATTGCATCATGAGAGTATATTTCTAACGTGTTGAATTAGGATTAGGGGTACTCTTTAAAATGGAAATATAATTCAACAGATTAGGGGGCACTCTTTAAAACAGAATCTAGATAGCTAAGACAACATATTTTCAATTATTAACCTTATTGGGCTTATGCCACTCTCAGTGTCAACATATGATTAATTGGGTTTCTCACATGTGAGAATCCAAGAGAGACAAATTTGAATTCTTTGTCCAAATTGGGTGTCAGGTATCAGCACAAGAATAATATGATTTATCACATGTAAAATCCAAGAAGATCAAATTTAAAATGGCCAAACTACATTGATACCATAATTGGCATTGAGACCAGAACTCCAGCCCTTGTGGGCAGAAAAATTCAGCAGCATACCGGACTGGAGTTTCGCAAAAATATTGTAACCAGAATTCCTGTCCATCTTAACTGGATTTCTGATATTTGCCAACAAAGCCCAAAACAACTAGTTAAGCAATTCCAAGGCCTAGAAATACTCATTGATTAGAGTTTCTAATCATCTCTTTGCGGAACACAGTTTCGTACACATCAAATAAATATTTTTTAGATAAAATAGTGGGAAATAGTCCCCCTTTTTCATTAAGGATAATTTTGAAACAAGTCTAAACTACAAAAGGAGATTATTCCTATAACACAATGAAAGATATATCACACATATCGCAACAAGAATATAATTGATGCTTTGTCCACGAGTCACTAGCATTCCATAGCTAAAAGTTATCAAAGTCGTGGATTTTTCGAGTAGTTAATTGCTTTCCGTCATTGGGTACAAAATTATAATTGATATATTGTTTGTGTTGTAATTGATTGATGATTTCATTTATAATTACATAGGCTTTATATAGCCTTTACATAATGGAATATCCTGTGGCATATTCTGGCATCCCAAATATGTCCACAGAATATTCCCATGTGCCTTTACAATATACTAAATATACCAATACTCCCCCTCAAGATGGACGAAAGATATTCACTAAGCCCATCTTGTCACATCCTCTAATCATGTTCACAGAGCTAAATCCCTTGGTCGGTCCGTCTGTTACCTGATCCTTGGTTGAAACGTGGCCTAGCTCCAGTAGTCCACTAACCAACTTCTCCTTGATGAAGAACCTATCGATCTCGATGTGTTTGGTCCTGTCATGTTGTACTGGATTGTTGGCGATACTAATAGCTAACTGGTTGTCACACCACAGCTTCATCTTGACTCCTTGATCCAGCTTCAGCTCTACCAGCATATTATTCAACCAAAGCGCTTCAGCTGTCGATCTGGCTACCATTGACTACTTCTTACTCCTCCAAGAGACAAAGTTGCCTCCTAAAATATGCAGTATTCCGAGGTAGACCTCCTGTCTTCCGCACAACTAGTCCAGTCAGAATCACAGTAGCGCCCTCGATGCCTACGTGATTATTCTTCCTGAATATCAGTCCCTTCCCGGAGGCACTCTTCAAATATCTCAGAATCTGGTACACTGCGTCCATATGACCCTTTCGTGGGTCATGCATGTAGCGGCTCACCACACTAACTGCAAAGCATATATCAGGACGTGTATGGCTCAAATAGATCAACTTGTCCACCAGTCTCTGGTATCTGTCCCGGTCAACTGGTTCTCTAGCCTCAGCGTTCAGCTTGAACCTCTGATCGATCGGCGTCGCTGCAGGTTTGCACCATAACATCCATGTCTCTGTTAGAAGGTCCAGTGCATACTTCCTCTGAGAGAGAACAATTCCCTCTGCATCTCGAGTGATCTCAATCCCAAGGAAGTAGCGAAGAAGACCAAGGTCCTTCACCTCAAATTTCTTGCCAAGCTTCCTTTTGAGTCGGACGATCTCCTGCTCATCATCTCCCGTGATAATCATGTCGTCGACATACACCGCAAGTATGGTGATGTGGCCTCCACTCTTTCTGAAGAATACAGTGTGATCAGCATTGATCTGCTGATATTCCATCCCTATCATAGCTCTCCTGAATCTGTCAAACCACGCTCAAGGAGACTGCTTCAGTCCATAGAGGGACTTCTTAAGTCTGCAGACCTTGCATGTTGTCTGATTGGTGCCAAATCCTGGTGGTATCTCCATGTATACCTCCTCCACTAGATCTCCATGAAGAAGTGTATTCTTCACGTCCAGTTGGTATAGCTTACATCCACCATTCGCTGCCAAAGAGATCAGGGTCCTGACAGTGCTCATCTTTGCAACTGGTGCAAAGGTCTCGTCCTAGTCGATGCCGTATATCTGACTGTATCCTTTCGCCACTAGTCGAGCTTTGTAGCGCTCAACCTGTCCATCTGGGTTCTGCTTTACGGTAAAGACCCACTTGCATCCGACTGCTCTCTTCCCCTCAGGTAGTCTCACCATCTCCTAAGTGTGATTCTTCTCAAGAGCTCCCAACTCCTCGTGCATTGCGGCTTTCCATTTTGGATCGTTCTTGGCAACATGTCAATTGTTAGGTACAGTAATACTATCCAAAGATGCTATAAATGCTCCATGAGAAGAAGAGATACGGTCATAAGAAACAAACTGAGCAAGATCCCAACCATATCTGTCCAGAGGATTTTCTGCATTGCTGCGAGTGGTCTTCCGTACAGATAGTGGTGTGGGAGGAGTAGGAGGAATGATATCACCTAAAAGAGGTGGTGGTGTAGGTGTCTCAGGAGTTGGAAAGAACGCAGGCAAGGGACTTGACACTGGCACTGTATATACTGGTACTGCAGTTTGCTTCTCTCTCCTGCTGTAGGTAAGTAACTCCCCCTGAGCCGAAAGCCTAACACTTCTAATCTTCTCCCCCTGTTCCGCTTCATCTTCATGTTCCTCCTCAATCATGCCTCCATGCCAAACTTCTAAATCGATCACCACCAAGTTCTCCATCTCCCCCTCTCGCCCCATACTGGTATTATTAGGCGTGTTGTGTGAAGTTCCCTCCTGGCGGTTGTATGGCTCATGCTCTCGGAAATGGACATCCATACTGACGAGCTTCTTCTTCTCTACTGGACTCCAGCACACATACCCCTTCTGAGTCGCTGAGTAGCCCAGGAAGATGCACTTGACCGCTCTAGGGTCAAGTTTCCCAACTGATGGCATGTTGTCCTTCACAAAACACACACACCCGAACACCTTTAATGGGAGTATCCCACTATTATTGCCTTGTAATACTTCACATAGGAATTTCCATCCCAGAACTTTCGAAGGCATCCTGTTGATGAGTTGAGCTGATGTCAACACTGCATGCCCTCACAGACTTTGTGGAACATTCATGTCGATCATCATACTTCTTGCGGTCTCCAGAATATGTCTATTCTTCCTTTATGCTACTCCATTTTGTGCTGGTGTGTATGCACATATGGTCTGATGCTGTATCCCGTGTGCTGATAAGTATTCTGCAAGTGTCCTGTTGGTATACTCCGTTCCATTGTCAGACTTCAGTACCTTCACAATTGCGTTGTACTGAGTCTGGACATGCTTATGAAAATCTCGAAAACAGGCAGGTACATCACTCTTATTTTTTATCAAATATAGCCAGGTGACACGAAAGGCACAATCAATAAAGGAGACAAAGTACTTATACCCATTCATAGTGTTAATAGCACATGGACCCCAAACATCAGAATATACTATCTCAAAAGCAAAAGAGCTCCTATGACCCGTACCAACATACGAGCTCCTAGTAAGTTTTTCTAATAACTCCCACGCATCACATACTAATTTCTTTTTATTTGCTTTTGCATAAACCTCTGGATATAACTTACTTAAAGTATCAAAGGAAGAATGTCCCAACCTTCTATAATGGAGTATCAAAGTATCTTCAGTCTTCTGCTGCAGTCCTCCCATTCTAGCCTTCTCTGCCATAGATACCAATGTTGAGTCTAGCCCTTCTTGATCTAGGTACCACAATCCCTCATGCCAAGTGCCAGTCCCAAGTCTTCGTCCCGTCCCTTTCTTCTGGAAGATCACCTTAGGAATATATAAAGAAACAATGCATTTAAGTTGGAGAATTATAGAACTAATGGACAAAAGACTGACCGGAAAGGATGGAGCATGTAAAATATTGGATAATCTTACTGAACCTGTACAATTAACAGTACCCTTACCGACCACTGGCTGGAAAGTGCCATCCGCTGTCTGAATGGTGTCTGCTGATGCTAGGTGAGCGTAAGAAGAAAACTCACTAGCATTTTCCGTCACATGCCGAGATGCTCCCGAGTCGATAATCCAGTCTGATGATTTAAGGAAAGAGATAGATGCAAGAACAAATAACTCGTCAGTACCTTCTGATGGATGGGCATACATAGCGACGTTGTCCCTAGCGAAGAATGAGGTGGATGCCTCCTCTGTTCCAATCCTCTTGCCTCCTCAGTAAAGGTACCACCAGCTCCTCCATTCCCTTCTGCCACCAGCAGGTTTGTCCGGTTACCTCCTCGGCCGCCTCGTCGACCCCCTTGACCACGACCTCGTCCTCCAATATATTCTCGTCCACCGAACTGTCCACGTCCACTACCTGAGTTTTCCTCCATAGATGGTTTGGTACAAGCATATCGATGATGGTCCATCTTCCCGCAGTTGTAGCACTGCCGGTTGTGCTGCCAGGGCTCTCCCTTGGACCCTGTGTCGCCCGAGCTGGTAACCGCTAGTGCTGACTTTGCTTCGGAGGGACCACATGTCCCCGCCTGTAGTCTGATGTGCATCTCCTCCTGGATCATGGCTGAGATCGCCTCCTCAAGACTAGAAATCTTTGGATGGACGAGAAGTAAGGCCGTCCTCTGTGCGAATGCTGCAGTAAGCCCTTTAAGTAATTTCATCGTCCTCTCCTGCAGATACACATGTCTCTTCTTACACTTCGGATCCCCGCAGCTCGCCCGATTTGAGTGGTGATCATAGTCCAACCATAGACGCTCCAACTCCGTGGCATACTCCTGCACCGTCTTCTCTCCCTGTACGGTGTCATCGATCTCCCCCTTTATTTGAAAGATTCGTAAGTTGTTTCCCACACCATCATAGGTCCTCCTCAACTTCTCCGACACATCCTTCACCATCTCAATGTCATCTATTGTGGCGGCAATAGACTGGACTAAGGAGTTGAGAAGCCAGATGTAGATCACCATATGAGTGGACTTCCACTCGTCACGTCCTGCCGAGCCCTCGTCCGGCTCTGTCTTCTCGCCCGACAGGAACCCCTCCAGTCCTGTGAGGGTTCTTCTCACCCGCCGTGACGAACTCAGATAGGTGGCTGGTCCATCCAGCTTCAGATCGATGGAGGGAAGTTCCAACTTTGGCGACGTTCATATCGTGCTCTCACCAGCCGACATCTTCATCAACTTCATCAACGTCGCAACCTCTGCAGAATCCAGCTTCTTGAGGATCTCCTCCATCGATGCTTCTCTTCTCCGATCACGTCACGCCCGCTCCACGACTCACATTCGTCCTCGTCGTCCGCTCCTAGATCCGAACATGTCTGTTTTCGTCAGATCTAGACATCGGTGTCCTCTTTCGAAATGATCCGAACAACGGCAACAAAGGCTCCGTTGCGTACGGCAGGTGGGAAGGCGGCGCACACATGGGGGGAGGGCGGCCGGTGCGCACACCACAGCAGCGGCAGCGGCAACAGCAGCAACAGCAATAGGTGCTGCACCAGGCAGCAGCCGCAGCAGCGGCGGCGGCAGCGTACGCACGGAGAAGGGGGGTGGCTGCTATGCGCGGGTTAGGGTTTGGTGGCGGAGAGAGAGGAAGAAGCGAAAGGTTAGGGTTTGGTGGCGGCTAGGGTTAGGATTTGTGGAAAGGTGGCTCTGATACCATGTTGTAATTGATTGATGATTTCATTGATAGTCAGGCTTTATATAGCCTTTAGATAATAGAATATCCTGTGGCATATTCTGGCATCCCAAATATGTTCATAAGATATTCCCATGTGCCTTTACAATATACTAAATATACCAATAGTTTGTTTCAGCAGGAAATAGGATTATTGTGACCCCTTCCATCATTGGCGGACCCTCATCCCAAAGTCCATCATTCGATTGAATAGAGTGAATAGAAATCCAAGTAAATCCTACTCATAACTTCAACAAATGGTCATCGAACTCCAAAGTCCAAACTCTTAGCGGAGCTTGGATGTGGCCCTTTCCCGGTCATCAAAGTCACTCTCATTGTTGTTGTCACCTGATGTCCACCAATACACCAGTGTATGGTCCCTCGTTGATTCAACAGCCTTATATGATCCCTTTGTTGAATAACACCATGGAGAACGCTTCTAATATATCTGACAATGTCACGAAGTTTAACTGATTATTCACCTTAGTTATCGTTCCCAATCCTTTTCATTGTCATTTCTGACACTTATTCCCCAACGGTCTCCCTCCCCAAGATGAAGTCAATATACAAAGGAGACAAAACATCTCCATTGTTAATCAAGTGTTCCACAGTGGAAAGAACTTCTCATTGAAAAGATTTTAAGAAATATCTTGATACAGATGGTCATCCAAAAGCAAGTTGCCATCATTGCAGAAAAGAATACTATTGCCATAGTAAACTAAATGGGACTAGTAATGTGAGAGATCACTGGAATACATGTCCACTAAATCCAAAGAATAATGATTCTAGTCAAACAATACTCAACTTGCAATCAATGGCGAAGGGCAAGGACAAAATACTAACTACTTGAAAATTTAATCAAGACGAGGTGAGAAAGGCCTTGACACATATGATTATCGTTGATGAGCTTCCGTTTCGATTTGTGGAGTGTGAGGACTTTAGACACTTTATGAATGTGGCGTGTCCTAGCTTTCGTATTTCGTCAAGATGGACTGTGGCTCGGGATTCTTATGATATTTACTCTATTGAAATGAGTAAGTTAAAAACATACTTCAAAGATTCCAAGCAAATGGTTTGTCTTACGACAGATACTTGGACATCGTTGCAAAAAATCAAGTATATGTGTGTTACGGCACATTACATAAATGATGATTGGGAGTTGAAGAAAAAAATTATAAACTTTTGTCTAATTTCAAGTCATAAAGGCCAGGCCATCGGAAAAGCAGCAGAGAAGTGCTTGTTAGAGTGGGGTATTGATAGAATATTCACTATTACGGTAGACAATGCGAGTTCCAATGATGTTGTTATTTCTTATTTAAGCAAGAAGATTCAAAATTGGGGAAATGGCATTCTACAATGCAAGTATTTCCACATGCGATACATTGCACATATCATTAATCTTGTTGTGGTTGACGGCTTGAAATTGATGTCTCCATCGGTTGCTCGTGTCCGAAATGCGGTGAGATATGTGAGACATTCTCCTAGTCCATTTCAAAATTTTAAAGAGTGTTGAAGACGAAAAGATACAAAGAAAAAAATGTTGTGTCTTGATGTGAGCATCCGCTGGAACTCTACATTTTTGATGTTGGACACGGTACAAAAGTTTGAAAGTACCTTTGAGAGATTCGCCGGACAAGAGCCATGGTACAAAGTAGAATTAACGGAGAATGATGGGTATCCTATTGAAGATGATTGGGCCAATGCAAGAAGATTATGTAGTTTCTTAGAACATTTTTACGAACTTACTTTGCGTATTTCGGATCCTTATATGTCACTTACAATAATTGCTTTGATGAAATTACATCCATTGATATTCTTTTGCGCACTTCAGAGGAGAGTAATGACTTTGACTTGTCTCTCATGGCCGATAAAATGAGAGAAAAGTATCAAAAGTATTGGAGGAACATTGAGAAAATGAATATGGTGATATTTATTGCACTAATTATTGATCCTCGACATAAGTTAGAATATGTGGAATATGCTCTTGATTATCTCTATGGTCCGGAGAAGATCGATTCCATGAAAAAGAAAGTGAAAAGTGTTGCGTGCTCTATGTTCAATGAGTACAAAAATATGAGCTCTTCTCAAAGTGGTGGTACTACTACTAGTGAAAGAGTTGAACCTTCTAGTGCAAATCAACCGTTGCACAACTTGCAATTGAAGAAGTTTATGAAAGCCCAATTCAAAAAAACATAAGATGGAATTGGGTGGTGGTGATATTAAATTGGAGTTCGATCGATATCTAGATGAAAGCACCGTAGATGATGATGCTGATGATGAGTGATTATTTTACTATTTTGGGATGGTGGAAGCTATATTTTCCTTGTTTTTCGATCCTATCGAAGATGGCTCGGGATGTGTTGGTCGTTCCCAAATCTACCGTGGCATCTGAGTCCGCTTTTAGTACGGGTGGCCGTGTGCTTTATTTATATAGGAGCTCTTTGACTCCAAAGATTGTTCAAGCTCTTATTTGTTGCCAAGATTGGTTTCGGGAGCCTTCTGATCGACCCATAGTATCTATTATTGAAGAGGAGTTTGAAACCGTGTATAAAGTTAAATTGGGTAATATTTTATTTTCTTATTTATTGCATTATTTTAGTATCTTTTTGTATGTGTTTTAACCTCTTCATTGATTCATTCTTTCATTTAGATTTGGATAAATTAACGGTGGAATCAACGTCAACAAGCGAAGTTTGATTACTTACGCTCTTTAAAATTGGAGTAATATTTGGGAACACAAACTTTTAGTTGAAGACAATATTTATAATATTTTTGGAGCACAAACTTTCTGTGCTATACTTGCTGCTACATTTGTTGTTGCTCTATTTTAGGAGATTGTTGTACTGGTGGTACTGCTACTACATCTATTGCTGCTCTGTTTTGGAAGATTGTTGTTACATATTGCTACTGCTATTACATTTACTGCTAATGTCATATAACTTACATTTACTGCTGCTATTACATTTTACTTCTTGACGTTACATTTACTCTCTTGGGAGTTGGGAGTTGGGAGCTTCACATTTACTGGTGCTGCTCTTTTGGGAGCAAATGTTACATTTATTGGACATACTTTACTTATACTGGATTTTGGACAGTGCTATACTTCCTGCTATTTTACTGCTGCAGTGTTGCTGCCTGCTGCAAATGTTACATTTACTGTTGTTATTGCTGCTGGATTTTGGACATAAGTTACATTTACTGATGTTTGAATTTTGGGAGTAAATGTTACATTTACTGCTGCTTCTGCTGCTCTGGATTTTAGACATAGTTTACTTATGTCTGGATTATAGTAGATTGCTTGGCTACTGATCTGGATACATGTTAATAATTTTGGATACATTCGTTTAGTATTCTGATCTGGATCATAGTAGATTGCTTGGCTTCTGATCTGGATACATTCGTTTAGTATTCTGAAATGTTACTAATTTTTTTGTTAAGCTTTGGTGATGATGATTTGGCTTTAACTGCAGCCATTGGCACAGCATTTATTGCAGCCATTGGCGAGGCATGTACTGCATCATTAATGATGCATAAATAGCCATTATGAGGCTTTTTTGTCCCTCTTTTTTTAGTGATTGTGTAATGCAGGTTTGAGTCTTAACCAGTTAACCGTGCCAAAGTTGGTGGCATTTGATACTTGGACTGTTAGACAGTTGGCTAGGGCTTTGATGATGATGGCTTGAGAAGAGAACTATAAATTTATTGCACTTGCATTTGATGTGTCAATTCTGTCAAGAAACTAGAACTATCGTATTTGTTGTTGTTTACTATGTTGTTGAGTTTTTTGTTATCTGTTATTGTTCAAGAAACTGGAAGTCTGGAACTATCATCTATGCATTAACTGGAACTGGAACTGTTCTTGTTCCTATTATTTAGGCAGTTATTTGTAATATGATTTTTTTTTCCTTCTATCAAAACAGAACTTGTCTAATGTTTTTTCTTTTTATTATATATTGCATTTGTTGGCTGCATTTGATGGCTTGAATTAATCCAGTTTGTTATTTTTCTTGTGCTGGCCCATTTGGGCCCATGAAACCGAACCGAACCGAACCGAAAACCAAAATATTTTTTCGGTTCGGTTTTGATCGGTTTAACTAAAGTCGGTTCGGTTACCGGTTCTTTAAAATACGGTTATCGGTTTGGTCGGTTTTAAAATTTTCGGTTCAGTTTAAACCGAACCGTTGCTCACCCCTTGAACACACCATCTATTTAATTTTCTTCTTATATATCAATTCATGAAAGGATAGTCATTGGTAAACCACCAAATGATAAAAAATAGCCAATCAAGCAAGGATCAAAATTCTTCTGTAAAAGGGTATAATAGAGTGAGTTGGTAACACATATAAATACCACAAGATGTAAAAGACTGCAGCAGAGTGAACAGAGCAATGCAGAAGTCACCTTAAAATCTACATCAAAAGCAACGACAATGGCATTAAAGACAATACGACGACAGAAGATGGCAAGATTAATTTTCTGAGTAGAAGAGTTTTAGGAAGGTCAAAGAGGCACTTACCATATAGTGGAGCTTATGATGTAATTTAATAGGGAATATTGAGGCATGAACATTGGCAAAAAATCCTGACTAAAACATATTGGAAGTATGCTAGAATAATCAAACATAGGCCACTTGCAGACCCAGAATTACACAACTTTCCCTAAAATACCAGGTATGATTAAACAACCACCTCTATGGAGGGTAACATACTAGCATCTCAGAAATAAGGGACTGTTTTCTAATGACCAGAGCTTCCTTTTGTCAGCATGGTATCTGAAAGCATGCTATCCCGGAAAAAAAATGCATTCTTTTGGTGTAGCAGAAGCCGCCAAAGTCAATTTCATATACACATTTTTAAAGCATTTAACAGAAATAAACAAAAACCATGGAGCAATGTAGATAATCAAGTCAATTGAGTACAATATTAGTATAATAAATACAAGAAAGCAAAAAAGGGAAGAACAAGTACTAGAAATAATCAAGTTAATCGCATCAACACAAGTGCAAGAAAATCATAATCAGCGGGGTAGAGGTTTACCAGATTCCTAATAGGTGGGTGGTTAAATTTGCAAGTCATTCCAAATCTACAAAGGCCAGTCCTGATGTAATAAGCACAGTTTGGCTCTCCTGGACGATCAGGATAGGGTCCAGATTCCATGGTTTCACTCCCTCTCAAGTTCATTTGCCACCTTGCCTCTGCAATGCAACCAAAAGAAAGTCAGACACATTCCACGTGCACCAAAAACAACAGAAATTGTGCTTATTAAAAGCTAAACGTACAATATCCAACAAGAAACTTGAAAATTGTTACCTATTTTATGACTTCAACATAAATTCCAATAGTAAAAGCTTGCATATATATGATTCAGCATCGCCATCATCAACTAACCCTTCTCCCATTAAGATAGATTTGCTCTAGAGCGTAAGAAAGCTCCACAATAATTGACAAACGTTTATGATGTGTCCTGACGCCAATCCTCTATGTTGGTGTCAAATCCCTAGTTAGCTAGGAGCACGAGAAGGTCATGCCATGAAACCTAGACGGTCAGTTGGCGGGTAGGTAAGACCAACCTTTTGGCTATGTAGTATAAGTTCATGTAACCAAGGAGCATCATATAAATGATACTACGCCTATTATTTAGAATAATTTGATCATAACATATATATGATTCCCGGACTATCATTTAAATGACAATTCAGAACAGAATAAAGTTTTAGAGTTTATAGAAAGATGACAATGGAAGGTTATGGTCATGGGTATGAACGAGAGCATTGTCAATGTAATGAAGGGATGGAATCAAAGACATAAAACAGAGAAATGATGACACAATCAAGGAAAAATGGCTAGCACTGATATAATTAAAAAGGAATGCCGCCTTTCCTTTCTCAAAAAGTAATCAGTGATTAATGAGCTCATAGTCTAGGAAGCGCGGACACTCTAAAAACAGGTGCCCATGTCCTTGTCATGTAGGCCACATATGCGGCACAACAAACACTCCAAAATTGCCAAATATGTGGTGTGTCCATTTTCTGCAGTATCCATTTTTTGTATTGTGAATATTCTGTCGTGCCGTGCAACATAGCACTCTCTCTAAATTCACACGATTATATCAAAAAAGGGTGATAAGTTGATACAGAAAATTGATGGTAATTACAAAGAAACTAAGAAAATGATAGCAAAAAAAAGATTTCCATGCAAAATGGTAGATACTGCACATAGTTGCCGAAAACCAAGAAAAAAATAGAACATTACAGTAAATCCAGCAATAATTTGCGAAATTAACCAAATAAGTATGCATAAATGGCGGGAAAAACTAGCAAGATTTCGCATATTACCATAAATCAACCTATCACGTAGTTATATACGAAAAAAAAATTATAAAATTATAGGTTCTAACAATTCCCAAACCGCCAAATCCAACGTTACAAATCCTAACCCAACCAATCCATCAGCAGTACTCAATGGAAAAGGGAATTTTTGTGCGAGAGTAGAAGAGAGAGAGAGAGAGAGAGAGAGAGAGAGAGAGAGAGAGAGAGAGGCCGGAGACCTTCGTGGAGCTCCGGCATGACAGAGGAAGACGACCCGTCGGGCGGCGCCTGCGCTGCCGACTGCCGCATCTGTGTCGTTGCTGCCGACGCCATCAGCTGAGTCTGGCGGCGGGAAGCGGAGCCGGAGGTCCCATTTCTAGGGTTAGGGTTCCGGCAAGGAAAGGAGAGAGAGGGACAATCTAGAGGAGAGAGAAAGTGGATGGATAGAGAGAGAGAAGAGGAGAGAAGAAGAGCGCTCCTCTCCACAAACACGAGGAGCGGAGGAATAAAAGCTAGCACTCCATCCATCCGCCTTTTTTCTTCCTTTCGCTCGCTCGCTCGCTCGCGCCAGATCAATTATCAATTTAGCCCCTGTAATTACTTTATTGATGGAAATTGCAAACCTTTGTTTGTTTGTTTGTTTTTTTTTGTTACTAGACCTTCTAAACGTTATGCAGACAAATACGTACTTGCCAGAATAAATTTTCCAGAAACTAATCAGGAAGCACTTGTTTGGCTAACAGAGATATCATCCGAGAATATCCCGTTACAAAATATAAGCATAATTCTTGATCAATGGAATAGGACTTTTTTGTTGGCCCAAATAGTCATGGGTCAACTTAATTTTGATATTAATCGAACCATGACTTGATATAACTCAATATGACATAATCAGCACATCAGTCAGCACAAAGTCAACACTGCATATCGCAATTATTCTCGTGCAACAAAGACGTCTGGATTTTATCATTTGTTATATATTTTATGTTTCTTTTATAGGACAAGATGTGTATTGGATCGTGTTGGCACTAGAAAGCTCAAACCTTAAACAAACAACATATACCACCAAATCAAACTGGTCCAAAAATTCACATACACCATACAGACCGAACTCGGATCTTCTTCTGTTCGAGTTCTGCCTGAACTCTGTCCCCCGATCCAGTTTGCTATTTGACCGTTCTCTCTTGAAGACCAGGCTCTAACATTCGAATTTATGAACGTTTGGGAGCCAAACTGTGCCCGAACTCAGTACCCAATAAACCTATATATAGTTGTGGATTTTCACAATTTCAACTCACTCATTCACTTTCATATCTTCTACCATCTGAGCTATAAATCTCTCCATTTCCAAGATCAACTCCCAGCCTTCTAGTGCCAATGCAGTTCCAATTTTAGAAGTCTGATCGAGTTGTAAAGCTTGAATTTTCAAGTTTTGTCTCTACACTTGTTGTTGTGAAGCCGCGAGTCCTTTGTATTAAAGCTCGTGGTTAAAGTCGTCGTGTCCTTCGGATCAAAGCACGAGGTGTAAAAAGTCGACGTGCCCTTCGGATTAAAGCACGTGGTGTAACTACTATTTCAAATAGTCGATTAATATCGAGCAAGAGTTCTCGAGACTAGACTAGTCCTCAGTGTTGGGCACGTACGAAAGCGTTTGCCAATCCACCTGATCAAAACAACTCCCGTCTAACGGACACCAAGCACAAGATGAAGACAAGTATATGGTGGTGATGTACGTCACCTGGACAAATTTTAACCTTTAATAACTCAGATGAAATTACAAGATTGACATAACTCACGTTGAACCCTTTGTCCTAATAGGTTCAACCCCCTCACCACTATCAAGAAGAAAAACAGAAGATTACAATTGAGATCACTCACCAACCCATACCAATCTTCCTAACCGAAGTTGACGACTCCTCGATTAGATCTTCTTCTTCCTTCTGTCTTGGATGGCGAAGTCGTAAGAGCAAAGTACGGACTTTCTCTTAGATTTTCTTGTGAACGAGCACCCCGAATCTCCACTTTGTGTTGTGCTTTGTGCCTCCACCCTCACCCCATATATGTAGGATGAGAAAATCATATTTTAGTCATAATAGGATTTCCTAAATAAGAATAAAATAGGAATCCTATTATGCCTTAAATATTTCATCAACATCATATTTTTCTAAAATAAGAATTCTATTATATATAAAATAGCACAACACCAATTTTGGACATCCAAATCTAATCAAATCAAATACTTAACAAGATTTGGATTCCCCAAATATGTTGCTACCAATGAGGATATTGACCCCATGGGTCCTCAACTGGACTACACGTCTGTCATCCCATGATAGAATACTAGCTCTCCCATGCCACTGATCTCCGATCATCCAAGTTGCTTTGCATCTTCCTTTGTCTCCAGTTTTTTGACCGTCATGTCGACGCTAGTTGCCATGCGTAGCACCTCCTGCAACACTGGGATCGTGCCGATATCAATGACACGACCAAGATTGAAGTCCCTAACGATCAGCATCACCTTAAGTCTTGGCTGCATGTCCCCGACTTTCGTCTTCCACCGAAAAGTGTTAACGTTCCAACGAGCTTCTTCACCCTTGGCTGGTCCATCCAAGCGGACGGTGCGATTCTCATGAGATTTGAACTTCTGAACCTGTCCACCTTCGTGTCTTAACTTGAAGCTCCCTCATACACATACGTCCTCGAGCAGAACATCATGTACTGTGTATGCCGTCGATGACCCACAACTCCCCCTGAACTGTGTGAATGATGATGCTCCCGTCTTGAGTTTGTTGCAAACCTTGATATCCTCTCTGGCTTCGAACTGCTGAAACTGATGTCGCTCTGTGAAGCTTTAGCAAACCACATGCCGCCAAAATTGGATCCGTAGAGCAACTCCCACCTAGAGACCGACCAGCTGTCATAGGACCGACATACTGACCTTCAATCTTTGACTCATCACCATCCGTCGCTTTGTCTCGACGAACCGAATCCTCCGTATTCCTCAAAACATCTAGAAGCCTCTCCTTAGCAAATTTTCGATGATCCACCTCCTGTCGAACACCCTTTGAGCCTCCATCTGGTGTCTGTGGTCAACCTGTACAGCTCAGCGGCTTGAGCCTGTACATGCCAAAATACAAATCTCTCCGAGCCAGCTGTTGAGAACCCTTAGCAAGCATCCAATCTTTGACTCCAAACAGACTGCGACAGCCATCATCTGCCAGCCTCTCTATCAAAATCAAGTTGTAGCACAAACTCGGTACATGTCGCACACCCATGAGGACGAGCTTCTCACCAAACTTCGTCGTCAAGTGCACATCATCGATGCCTACAACAGTAGTCGTCCCTTTGTCGCCCATCTTCACACGTCCAAACCTGCCGTCGCGGTGTAACATGAAGATCCTCCTATGTAGAGTGATGTGATACGATGCCCCCGTATCCATGACCCAGTCGCCATCATGACACATGCCACAAGGTTCCTCTGTGTCGGTCACTGTGATGATGATATATCCAAACGTCGTGAGATCCTCTTGATCGTCATTGCCTTTGGTCTTCTCAGATTTGAGCTTCATACAGTTCCTCTTGATATGATCCCTTTCGCCACAATGATAGTAGCCCTCCTTGTGGTCCATAATCGTAAGATTTCGAGAACTCTCTCTTGTCCTCGCCTATGACTTAGGTCTTCCCTTGTAATCCTTCTTCCCAAAATTTTAATATATTTTTATTTTATTTTATTTGAATTACGATTTTTAGTTTTATAAATATTTAATTAATCGATTATTATTAAAGGCCCTTAGTCATAGTTGAGATTTGGAGTACAAGGTAACTAGGAATAATGGCACGGATAGTGCAGTTGCGTGCTTTAGCTAGTGTAATAGCTATACTAGGGAAGGCCGAGCCATAGGTTTGTTCTAACTAGAAAACCAGGCCAAGTTGTGACTTAACCCATATAGATGGTTTAATTATTTATTAATCTATTTTATTGACTTGTAGAAGACCCAGTTGTACCAAGCTGGTCCGGACTGGACCCAATCCAAATTCAGGCCCTTGTAGTCATGTAGTGTGTTTAAGAGGTACAGGTAGATGTGTATTATATCTACATATATTTTGTACATAATTTTTTAAGGGATCAATAATATTTTATATATATATATATATATATATATATATATATATATATATATATATATATATATATATATATATATATATATATATATATATATATTATTTTATCGATATTTATGTGACATTTTCATAATGATTGCAAGATTTCCCGTTGACCAATTTATGAGGGTATATGATATGGCCACCCAGAAACTACTATTGAATTATTTTAATTACTATTAGAATTATTATTATTATTATTATTATTAATATTATTATTATGATTATTAAATATATAAATTAATTATTACTAATAGTTATTATTATTTTATTCTTTATCAAAGAAATATATATGTATATATATTTATATATGCCTAAACTGGATCTAGACTAGAAAACAATATTATAGAGTTTATTTAGACATATTTATATGTAAAGGTATATGTGTGTGTGTGTGAGTGTGTGTGTATATATATATATATATATATATATATATATATATATATATATATATATATATATATATATATATATATATATATATATATATATATATATATATATATAATATTGGTTTATAAGTATAGTAAAGTAAGAGATAAAAAAAATATTAATAAAAAAAGAAATAAAAAATAAACCCAAAACCCCTGAACCCGAGCCCAGGCCCGACCCCCTGCAGCGTATATATACGCGTCGAGAGAGCGATGAGAGTGTTCATCAAAACCCTAACTTCATACTTCCATCCTCCTACCCCAGCCCTGGCGACCCTGCCCCGGCCTCCGCGCGCCGTCGCGAGCCGCCGCCGCCGGCCAGCCAGGCGCGGGAACCAGCCCGCGCGCGGATTCAACAGAACAACAACAACGAACAGAATAGGCAACTTTGCGACGACTTCCCTGTCACCCCGCTTCGCCGTTTCCCGAACCGCTTGCGCTGGTAAGTAGGCAACCCATACCACTTTAACTTCCTTCAAATAGGTTTAACTGTCATACGCTAGATTACCCGAGAAATCGAACCAAAGTTCGATAAAAATCTGCTCGAGAACAGAGCAAACAGGACAGCCCCGACCCCATTTTGGAAGACCAAAATTGGTCGATCCATTGAGAAATCCAGGACAGTAAAAGAAGACAATCCTAGACAACCTATAGGAGATGGAAACCCAACAATTAGTTTATTTATTTGCTTACTATATTCTATTTTAAATTAGATGAAAGTTAGACAAAAACCTGTTTACAAAACCCCAAAAAACCTTCGATATGACGTGCGTCCCGCCAATCCGGGCAAGTGGTCGCGAACCGAAAGCATCAAAAGTAGCGTATCGGCTTCGTGGACGTGTGGGCTTTGACGAAATTCAAATTGGTTGCGTGTGCACGACGAATTTGATGCGTATCCGTCGAAATTTATCGTATCGACCTCTGTGCAAATTTCTCAATTACTTTGTGTACGTTCGTCAGATCGAGACGAAGCTTACGCCAACAGGACCGTATCAGTTTTTTGGTCCTTTATGCCAATTTTGGTTCGATTCTGAGACAGTTGACCAGATCGTCGTTTTGCGGGCCCCACGATCCGACTCAACGGATGATTTTGTGCATGGCCCGTCGGAATCCAACTTTGGACATACGGTTGGATTCGTATCGGAAAATTGGACCTGTAAACATATAGTTTGATGACTTTAGAGACCATATACTTTGGCACGCTTTTCGGTGCACAGCGGGTCCAACGGCGAATACCGTTTTGACCCGAAATTATCGTTTTGCCCCTGTGTCCAGAATTGGACTTAAGGACAGGCAATTTTAGCTAATTTGATTATTCTGAAAACGTTGGTAATGTTTATTTCAGCATCCAAAGATTTTTTCATGTGTTGACTGTTGTGGCTCACTGAGTGGTATAGTATTATCGGTTTCACCAGCACGTGACCTCAGGCGAGTACATCTCTGATAGTTCTCATATTTGATTATCTCTATGAATCATGTACGTAGTAATGTTTTACATTGATATTCCATTGGTCCTTGATACGATGTTACACGAGTTAGTAGTTATGGATTTTTTACATGTTGTTCGTGACCAATCTATTACCGTGTTCGTGACCTGTTTGGATCCATGAGTACTGGTCGGGTGGAGAAATACTCTAGACATGTAAACAAACCCAAAATTATTCTTGCCTAATAGCAGTCGCACACTTCACGTGCGGGGTGTCGGATCTTATTCTTGCCTAATAGCAGTCGCACATTTCATGTACAGGGTACCGGATTTACCCTTAGCCGTTTACATGTCGAAGTAGTATTTCAACTCACTAGATAGATACAGTTTCTGGTTCTACAGTATACATCACTAGTTACATGTCTACTCTGTTTTAGTACTCACCTGTCATTTTTACCATGCTCAATTTTGCCATGATTCCATGCTTATCTTTTCGTCGTGTATTTCATTATTATTTACAGGTTTATGGATTTTGTCATTTATTGAATCTGTTGTGAGAATGTACTCGTTCCATTCCTGAGTGGAAACTAATATTTTTCAGGTTTAGCCGCGATCACTCTTAACATTGGGAAGGTATGGGTATTCTGAGGTCAACCTAGATAGTTGAATTAGCTGTCTTTTCTATTTTATGAGACATTGTATTTTCTAGCAAATGTGAAATTATGAAACCTTGTAATTTGTAAACTTGATTTAGAAATGTGAATGAGCAATAAATATTATTTTATGATTTTGAGCATCTTGGCCGTGACAACGTTCTACCGCCGACTCTGCGGCGTAGGCTGGCTTGGACACGTCTCGTATCCGAAAAGCGGGTGCGGGTCGTGACAAGTTTTTATGGTGGCCTATGCAGGTCAATTTTCGCAAAAGATTGCGAACTCGTGATATTACTTAAGTTAGTCGTACTATTGCGAGCCTGCGACTAGGAAATGCTCATTCACAATTAGGATTGAATTAATTTAGGAGAATGACTAGGAATAGGAGCCCCTTATTAATTTGATTATTGGGTAGTTAAGGATTAGGCCATACAATTTACTAAATTTAGATGACCTGGAAAGTTTTATAGATATACTATTACATTTTGATACGATGATACGACCTAAGGTGGGTAGACTATTTACTCATCAACTTAGGCCTTCCTGGAACCCAATTCTTGGCCGTAACCCCTCTTTCCGAAAGTTCGAAAAATGTCCTTTTATTTAATTGTTTGAATTAAAATGTGATTCTTAGAATTTTATAAATATTTATTATAGAAGGCCTTAGTCACGGTTAAGTTTTGGAGTGCAAGATAACCAAGAATTTTGGCACTGAGAGTGTGGTCGAGTGCTTTGACTAATATGTTAGCCATAGTAGAGAAGGCCGAGTCATGGATGTGCACTAACTAAGAAAACCAGGCCAAATCGTGACATAACCCTAGGAATAATTTAATTACTTATTATTAAAATTATTGGCTTTTAGAAGACCTGGTTGTTCCAAACTAGCCCGAATCCAACCCAAGTCCTGGTGGTCATGTAGTGCGACCAACGTCGTCCATGTAGATATATAGATGTGTATATATATTGGTAGTCCATTTCTAGTATTGTGAATAATTTCTATAAATTATATATTAATATAATATATGTATTATTGCTATTTAAATTTATATTTTACTTGGAAATATGGTAACCTTCTCTTAGAATGATATTTTGGGATTTTTAGGATTTGCCTAAGCTATACATATATATTTGTGTATAAATATATTCATAATAGGTAGACATAGTGCTTTATACATATTTTTCCTCGATCCTGAATATTAGAGAAATATAAATTTATGTTTATATTTCTTTTGCCTTCGGTCATTTTCTTTCTAATCATGATCATTTGTACAACTTCGTCTTATGCCTTTTCTAAACATCGCCATATCATAAGTTCGTATCACTTATATCATTTTCCTTGGACCTAAGGAATTATTTTAAAATAACTTCTCACTCAATTGTCTATTAATCTCGAGTTAAGTTTTCGGATTCAAAAGTTTCCTCTCAATCATTGAATATTAAATATTCGTGAAATAAGGAATATAAGATTTTTACTTATTTTGACTTCGATAGTTATCCTTCCTAATCAATTGTTTTTCTTTCAAGAAGCTGACCTTATATTTGAAGAACAGGTACTTACACTTTTCTATCTTTATCAACTTGTATGATATTTTAAACTCCTTTGATATTCTTGGAGATATAGTTGGAATAATTTTGATGACTTGCGATGACAAGACAGCAGCGCACTGTCGTCACTTATTTGAATTATCGAGACTACGGGTTTACTGCAGCCAGCAGCGCACTAGCGTGGCATGTGTAACGCTCCAGAACCAGAATACTAGAGGGCGGGGGCATACATAGCCAGCTACGTATATTGAAATGGATTCCATCTCGCTATACGGTCACGGCTGTCTAGATACATGAGGGTTTAACTGTCACTACCAAATTTCTAGTTTGAGGGTAAATTTGTCATTTTTGGGGAAAATAAAATTTATTAGCATTAATTAGAATTTATGGGAATTTTTAGGATTTATTTTGGATTTATTTGGACTAGTTTAATTTTGGACTAGTTTTGACACTTGTAGACTAACCTAAGAACTAACCATATTTAGTTGAGCTTGGTTAGGTCAAGTGACCCTAGTCTAACCTAGTGTGACTCAAGTTAGTGGTTAGTGATTTATTAGAACTTGAATTAGGATTTTAGAAATCAAGTTATTTGTTAAATGGCTTGTGATTACACAAGTCATTTTGTGACTAAACTAGTTAGGATTTGCCAAACCTAGCTCAACCCTAACCCAAGGCCAAGTGGTCAGCCACCCTAGCTGAACCTAGGGATTCCCCCCATTTAATCCCTCCTAGTTTTTAGGGCTAGCCTCTTTTAGGGTTCTAGCAAATTTCTAAGAAGGAAGGTGAGTTCCATCTTTCAAAAATCATAAGAAATCCAATTTAATTCCTTTTTCCTTCAAACCAATTCCATTAGAACCTAAATTCCTTCCTCTTGCTGCTGGAATTAATTTTTGTGCAGGAAGAAACAATTTGGACACTTTGTTGCTTGAGGAGCTCATTGCTTTTGGAGGCTTTTTCTACCCTTTGTGAATCAATAGGTAAATCTCTCAATAGTCCATTAAAATTCTGTCCAAATCCATTTTAGGAAGGCCCTAGCCCTACCCCTACTGTAGGATAGCTTAAACCTAGGATTTGGATTCGTTTCGTGTCCGCATTGGACACGTATCAGCCTAGTATTCTAGGTGTTCGACCAAATGCCTATGAGGATTCGATTTTGTTATTTTTAAATTCTGTTGAAGGGGGTTTGTAGATCTAGGTGTGCTCTTTAATTTTCATGAAGGGACCTTGGTGTTTTTGTGTCCGTGTCGGGTGCAATATGGATTGGACACGGTCGCGTGCACTGGGCTCGGGGCTGTCACTTTCCCCTGCTACCCGAGCCCAATAACTCACTGGCTAGGACACGAGGACACGTGATTTTCTCTGGACACCTTGGGGCTGTGTCTGTCATGACACCCCCCAAGTGGCATGACAGTTAGTGTCGTGTCGGACACGCACGATCATGTGCACGGGGCTTTGCCTAGGTTCGATTCTGTGTCTTTATACGTCTGATACGTGTGTGCCATTCTTGACACAGGACACGTTGACCCAAACCAGGGTGACACAGACCTAGAGGGACTCTAGGCGAACCACCCTGCAAAGGGACTCGACCCAGTTCGTGTCGTGTCGTGCATACGACACGCGTGCACACGTACACGAGGACTGGCTGTCTATGCACTGACCTGTAGGTGTTTTCTGATGTTTAATTATTTTAAATGCTTCTAAATGATATTTTATTGGTTAATTAGTTTCTAAACATCATGTTTAATCTCTGTTATGATAGGATTACAATTGTTCAGGTCTTATGTGGAGTTTTGGGCCCAAATATAAATTACTGATATACTGTTAGTGTTCAGATTAGTTTTTGTTTTGTCAAATGATTTGAAATCCAAATTAATGCCATCCCCCACATGTTTACTTCCTAAATTGTTTAGGTATATGTAATCTTTAAGCTTGTCAAGTTTTGGGAGTTATGGTTTTGTTTTGGGTCCTGGAATGGGATGTCAAGGGGTGGGATGTTTCAGGGAAACCTGAAATTGAATTCCTTTCTCCTTTTCTCCTTAACTGTGAATTCATTAAGATTTGTTACTGTTTTAAGTGTCCTTCAAACTGAGATTTTAATGTTGTTTAGTTGGAACTTTATGTACAACCTGAGTAAAGGTTTAAAACCTGGAATGGGATGGTTTTTCTCTGTTCTTCAGTTGCTTCCTTGTTCCAACCTATAACTGAGTTTGTTTAATAAATACTGTTGTGTATAATCCTAATGATTTGATTTCCTGCATGATATATCCTTGTCAATTAAGTTCTTAAATTTGCAAGTTAGTTTTGGGTTAACAAAAGAGGTTTTGGTATGGGTTTTGATCCATTCCCTGTTTTGAGAACCTGGGAAATGGGTCCTATTTTCCCTGTGTTCTCTTGATTACTCTTCACTGTCAATTGATGCTTACTGAAACTCTCATGACTATTAGCCACAACTGAGAATTAAACTAAGGGGTTGACATCTAGAAGAGGTGGCTGGGTTTGAGTTTGTTTGAGAACTTGATGATTCTTATATGGTATTAATTCGAGTTTGATGTGGTTACTCTCCTATACTTTTCTTTAAGAACTGTCATTGATTTTTCTGAGTTTGGTTTTGATATTGAAACATTGTTCCAGTTTTAAGGCCTGAAAATGTTAGGGTTGTTTTGTTATTTGGAACTCAAACCTGGGTTCCTGTTCTGTTCCTGAGATTTATTGAGTATTGAACTGATTTTTGGATTCTTATTGTAATGATTTGAATGTTCTCATGAAGGTGAACTGAGAAATTGTTGGTTTAATTGTGTTAACCTGAGAATAGGAAGGAAGGGAAATGTCTTTAAATTCTGAGTTGATTCCAGTTTTGGTGTAACCTAATATAGGCCATGATATTACTTGCTGTACATTCTTGTATTCCTGTTAACATGACACACACTTCTCTCTAATTTTTTCCTGCACTTCACTATCACACACTTTTACTTCCTCTCTAGCTCTCCATCTTCCTTCTACATATTATATTATGTATATGTGTGTATATCTCTCTATATATATATACAATGTATTATGTGTATACATATGTACTTGTAAGTTGTATGTAGATATGTACATATGTATTTGTATCTATATATATAATGTGTATGTACTTAGGTATAAGGAGTACTTGAATGTTGTATGTTGCCTAGTATAGCCTTGTTAGACCTAGTTAGCCTAGTTTAGACTAAATTAGACTTGGTGGACCTAGTTTGACTTCTAGGGTGGACCAGAGTTGACCAAGAGTTGACTTTGGTCTAGATTGACTTAGAATCATATAGAACGCATAGTAGGACTTCATTTTACTACTTTAGACTTGTTGTGACTTGTGCTGTTCTGTTTAGGAGCTAGACACCACTCCTTGGATAGTACGATTCATATCGGACACTCAGATACAGGCGAGTACATTCTCTGATCATTTCATATCCTGCTTAGAATTATTTCCTGCAGTAGATTACTTTACTTGTACTGTCACGACGGTCACACGGATTGGTACTATATGGATCCTTTCTTGAGATGTTATCCTCAGGGAGCATCGGGTACTACGTGTTCAGTGTGTTTCACTTACATGGCGTATCACTATGCTCTTGGTTTACTTGATTACTTGTGACATGTACCCTCATGATCACAGAGTCTCTTAAATCCTACACAGTTGGGTAACCCCCAGACTCTCCATTTATGGGACATCCATGTATCCCCCTTCGCGGGCCTTGCATGGAATCATATAACATAACCTGGCTGGATCCTTGTGTATTGATTGGGGGTAAGGGGGAGTAGAAATGGACATGTAAATAATACACCAGTAGTATCTTCATTGAATCATTCCGTAGTGTCTTCATTGAATCATCCCAGGCCATTTACATGTTCATGTTGTACTCTGACTCACTAGTCACTGCTAGTTCTCTATGTATAGTAGATATTCTATTACAGCTCTTCCTGTTTACATACTGCTTTTCTTTCAGTACCTGTATCTTACTTTACTGCATGTTCATATTTTCTAACCTGCTATGAATTGTTGAGATGTACTGTGCTCGCTCCTGTCCTGACTGGACCTGTTGAAAATATTACAGAGGACGAGGAGGAGGCTGGCCTGGACACCTACTATGGGGCAGCCCTAGATGACACCTGTGATCTGGACCCTCAGGAGGATCCAGCAGTAGCTGAGGACTTTCCCCCGACTGCCTAGACTAGATAGTTAGGCTTTTATCTTTATGTAGTTGGACAGGTTTTAACTAGACTCTTATTTGGAGATCAGTTTGTATATTCTTTCATCTGAGACTTGTATTGTGGATTGCTGGATTATCTTAGACTATTTCATCTCTTTATTTCCTTGAGTTCTATTTCATATCGTGCTATCTTTTCCTTAGCTGTGATTGAGTTGTTATTACTTTGTTACCCCGTTCGGGGAGTATATACTGCTTAGAGATAAACTGTTAGATGTTGAGACCTAGGACAGCGTTCTACCGTCGACACTGCGGCGTAGGCTGGACGTATTCACGTCTCGTGCCCTTACTCTAGGGTGCGGGTCGTGACATTAACTACAAGCCATCAGTCTCTTATGGTCATGAACAAGCCTATTGTCTCAATCTCATACAAGGAATAACAGTTACAAGATGTTAGAGCATCAAATATACAATAGTAAGGCATCCCATACATTACATATTTGGATGATCATGAAGCTAGTCATACAAAATATGAAGACTAGCAAGAGTTTCAGTCATACATGATCAACCCTAGAATTTGTCAATCATGGTACAGCCCGTAGGCAGACAGTAAGTAAAGTGCAATACGAGCTAACACGTACTCGCCGGCTAAACGCCTCAAAAGAATATTTTTACAATAAAGTGGGAGAACAAAAGGAAAACTCACTAGTTGCCTTGGTTACGCCTGGTGGTCACCATCTGGCTGGAAGGTAGGGAGATCCTCTGGAGCTATTCCGGTATCTGGCCATACAAAACTAGCTGGGTCAGATCCCAGAAAGAGCAAGTGCCACAAAGGGGGCTTCACTTAAGAACTAAAACCAACAATTAGCACAAAACATAACTTTATAATAAAAGACTGGAAATATGGAAAATCATGATGATATACGATAAGATAACCATGGGACTGTTTAGATAACCAAGTTACAACCCTTAAACCAAACATGGACCGGGGTTGTAACCCTTCGTCTGAACGAAACTTGGTTTTCCACCATTTATCGATAAAGTAAAGTACAAGCAATTAGGTCATGATACGATCTTGTACATGATCAGGACAAGACTAGATTGGGTTAGACATCATCCAATCAATCACGGCCAAGCAATGAGTACGGCTTGATACTTTAACTAACTAGGGTTATCACAGGCCTAGTTACTAGCAAGATGCAATGAGATATTCCAACAGCCACAAGCCCTGCAGACCATCCAGGTTATCCAGGTCGAATATCCGTTCATGAAGGGTGCAACACATGATAGTGTGCTGGAAATGTGCCCTACTCGTCGGCAGGCTACAAGTCCACTTGCGCGTCCAGATAACGGGATTGCCTGTAGCTAGGAAATCTCTTCATAACTACTGGGTTATTCTAGTTATTAGCCTTAGTCAATTTCAGTAGGTACCCCTGACCGTGGTACTCAGGGGTCCCTGCCCTAGACAAGATGTGAGACAATACTGGTTCACTTGCACAAACACAATCATCCACGGTATCCAGGCCATTCATTCTTGTCATATCATGCTAACCGTCGCAACAACATTCAATAGTTCCCATTAGGCTTGTTTGTCATGTCTTGTCAAGTCATGTCATATCATATCTTATCATGTCATGTCATGTCAATTCACTTGTTATACCGTGCCATGTACAATTATCTGTCCAGTCATGCCAATCAATTCAAGTAATCAAGTCCGTGACAAGAGGTGCAAGAACAATAAGCAAACGGGTGCGCATAGGGCTCAAGCCTCTACACGAATGAAACTACGCTAGGCTATGAGGCCCTGAGCGTAAAAATAGCTTTACGTTAGCAGGGTTATGTGTAAGCAAGACCAAGGAAAGACCGCTTCTACGCGAGCGGGAGCCCTACGCGAGAGGGAACTCTACATGGGCAAGGCTCTACGCATAGCAAGCACCCTATGCAAGCGGAACTTTACGCGCACGAGCACCCAAGTGAAACTCTACGCACGCAAGGCTCTACGCGAGCGAAGAGGAGTCTACGCGAGCGAGGCTCTACGCACGGGGCACTCTACGCCAGTGAGACTCTACGCGGGAGGAGAATACACGAGCGCGAGTCTACACGAGCGGGAAGGCCCCTACATAGAGTTCAAGTGAACTCAGCGTAGAAGGATTACGCTGGCACGCAAAGCGTGTGCGTAAGGGGACACTACGCAGGCATGTTAAAATGTGTGCATAAAAGGAGGAAATGATACGCTAGCACGTTAAACGTGGGCGTAAAACTTAATACTACGCTAGCACGTAAGAATGCGTGCGTAAAAACTTTATCTTCTCCCCAAGGCCGATACAAGCAGGCGTAAAAGCTCAAGAGCTCAAGAAAGCCTCATCTCGGTCAAGTCTCGGTGAAATCCAACCATTCCAAAACCAAACTTGTGTAACATCAGAATGTCTACCACATGAAACTCTCAGTTTTCGAAAACAAGCCAGTTTAGTGGATCCAACCATGAAAATGAAAGAATGCTAAAACCTAGATCTACAAAAATCTATGGATCAAAATAAGAAAAGCCAAGTTCTAAAGTAGTTTGAAATCAGGCAAGGAAGCTAAATGATCCATAAAATTATGGTGTTCTCTTTTGATAGCAAGTTGCACTTGCCTACGGTGGTGTGGGTGGAGAAGGTGATGAGGAAGAAGAAGAGAAGAGGAGTAAATGAGTAATGAATGAAGAGAGAGAATGGTGGTTGGGTTAATAAATGAGGGATAATAGTAGGTATGGGTTTGCATATCAACCCAAACCGAGCCCAACCAAGCCGAACCTAACCGAACCCAATGCAGGCCAAGGCCAGGATAAACCACATGAACCAGGAAATGCTAACCAACCCATGCCAATGCAAAACCCAAGACTAGCCAGTCAAGACAAGTCGAACCGGGATGAACCCAAAATAAACCAAGGCAAGATTAAACCAGGATCAAGCTAAGCAAGACAAGTCTAATTACGGGTCGGAATTCTGTACACGTATACCAAAATACGTAATATGAACTACGGGCATTACAACTCTATCCAGCTTAAAAGAATTCCATCCTTGGAAGTTAATCAAGAGGCTAGAGAGGCAAGAACAAGCTATACTAATCACAAGCAAGTTATAACTAGGCAATCAATCAAGCAATCATTCATGCAAGCAAGGAAGCTGAGGGTGTAAGGCATAAGAAGGACGTTATATCTTACGAGTCAAACAGGTCAGGATATCGCAATCGGATGTCATCCTCACGCTCCCACGTTGACTCACCCAAAGAGTGATGAATCCAAGCAACACGGACTAACTTGATAGTCTTGTTCTTGAGTATTTTCTCTCTTCGGTCCAATATAGATACGGGTCTCTCCTCATACGAAAGATTGGTACCAACAACCAATTTCGAATGATCAAGGACATGAATCAGATCCGGGATATACCGTCGCAATTAGGATACATGGAAGACATCATGTACCTCACGTAACGACGGAAGGGGTGCGAGATGATAGGACACGTCTCCTACTCGTTCGAGGAGATCGAACGGCCATATATACCTAGGACTAAGCTTTTCCCATATGCCAAAATGAATAACGCTGCGGTTAGGCGAGATCCTAAGGAATATATGGTCGAAAAATTCAAGGGGGCACCGATGAGAATCGACATAATGGCGCTGGCGATCCTGTGCAACTCGAAGATGATCTCTGACTTGTCTGACCACCTCAATAGTCCGGGTTACCATCTCGGGACCAAGCATTTGCCTCTCGTCGATATTGTCCCAAGCTAAAGGAGATCTGCACTTCCTACCATACAGTGCCTCGAACGGTGCCATCTGGATGCTGGCTTAGAAACTGTTGTTGTACGAGAACTCTACCAGGTGCAGGTGATCCTCCCACGAGCCACCAAAGTCGAGTGTACAAGATCTCAACATATCTTCTAAGGTTCGTATGGTACGCTCTGACTGACCATCTGTCTGCAGATGATAAGCTGAGCTGAACTGGAGGTGAGCTCCCAAACTCTCTTGCAGGCTGCGCCAAAAGTGCGAAGTAAATCTTGAATCTCTGTCCGAGGTGATACTGACTGGAATATCGTGAAATTTGACGATTTGCCTGAGGTACATCTCTGCTAGCTGAGCCGTCGACTGACCAACTCTGAACGGAAGAAAGTTAGCCACCTTCGTGAGCCTGTCTATAATAACCCAAATAGCATCTCTACCGGCCGGGGACCTAGGTAATCCAGTCACGAAATCTATGGTGATATGCTCTCACTTCTATTCTGGAATCGACAAGGGCTGAAGAAGTCCAGCCGGTCTCTGATGCCTAACTTTAACTTGTCGGCAAACCAAACACCGAGAGACAAACCGGACTATCTCCCTCTTCATGCCATTTTACCAAAAGTGCTGACGGATATCACAATACATCTTCGTGCCACCGAGATGAATGGAATACTGAGAACTGTGAGCTTCTGCCATGATCTCTCGTCTGATATCTCCACTGGGTATACAAAGATGTCTCTCGTGTCGAATTGTACCGTCCTCATGGTCACATAACTCTGGTCTTCGCCCTGCTACACATTCTGCCCTAAGCCGCTGAAGCTTAGAGTCTGATGACTGAGCTAACCTGATTCTCTTAACTATACTGGACTGAACTTGTAGACTGGCCATCAATGCCATATTGGTAGGAAGGACAACTTCTATACCCATCTTCTGAAGATCTGCTAATAACTCTGGTTGTGCTGTGAGGAAATAAACTCCGGCTCTCCTGCTCAACGCATCTGCTACAACGTTGGCCTTCCCTGGGTGATATTGCAGGTTGACATCATAATCCACAAGTAGCTCTAGCCACCTTCTCTGACGCATGTTGAGATCCTTCTGGGTGAACACATACTTCAGGCTCTTGTGGTTGGTAAAAATCTCCACCCTATCTCCATACAAGTAGTGTCTCCAAAGCTTAAGTACAAATACTACTGCTGCCAACTCCAAGTCATGGGTCGGGTAATTTCTCTCATGATCACGAAGTTGACGTGACGTATAAGCTATTACCTTTCCATGCTGCATCAAAACACATCCTAAACCTCTGCCTGAAGCATCACAATATATTGAAAATCCTCCAGTCCCATCTGGAAGTGTGAGAATGGGTGCTGTCATCAAGCCTCGCTTCAACTTCTCAAAAGAATCCTGACATTCTGCTGTCCAGGCAAACTGTGCATCCTTGTGGGTCAACTGGGTCATAGGCGCTGAAATCCAAGTAAAATTTGAAACAAATTGCCGGTAGTAGCTGGCCAAGCCAAGAAAACTGTAAACTTCTGCAACTGTACTGGGTACTGGCCATGTCTCAATGGCTACTATCTTCTGGAGATCCACTTCTACTCTACCTCTGGTAATAATATGACCCAAGTACGAAATGTGATCGAGCCAGAACTCACATTTACTGAACTTGGCATATAATTGGTGCTCTTTGAGAATCTGGAGGACAAATTTGAGATGTTGCTCATGCTCTGCTTCACTCTTGCTGTAGACTAAGATGTCATCTATAAATACAATCACGAACTGATCTAAGTATGGCATAAAAATGCGATTCATGAGGTCCATGAATACAGCTGGCGCATTGGTTGCTCCAAATGGTATAACAAGGAACTTCAAATGCCCATATCTAGATCTAAAAGCTGTCTTCGGATGTCCTGCTCTCTGACTCTGATCTGATGGTATCCTGACCGTAAGTCAATCTTCGAAAATACTGTTGCCCCCTTGAGTTGATCAAACAAGTCATCTATCCTCGGGAGAGGATATCTGTTCTTGATTGTCACTGAGTTCAAGGTACGATAATCTACACATAATCTGGACGTACCATCCTTCTTTTTTACTAGAAGCATCGGGGCTCCCCAAGGCGATCCACTTGTACGAATGAATCCCTTGGTCCTGAGTTCTTCAATCAACTTGTACAATATCTCTAACTCTGACGGCGCCATCCTGTAGACTCTTTCCGATACTAGGGATATCCCTGGGATCAAGTCGATAGTAAACTCAATCTTTCGCTCTGGCGGCATTCCTGGAAGCTCCTCTGAAAAAATATCTGGAAACTTTTTGACTATCCGGGGTAACTGTACTGCTGCTACTGCCATCCGCAATACTGAGGAGAAGGTTCAACTTTGCCTCGGGAAAAGGAAAACTCTGGCTCGCCTGGAACGCTAAAAATGACCCTGCCAACATGGTAGTCTATTCTAGCATACTGGTTCCTTAACCAATCCATCCCTAAGACCACATCATAATCGGCCATCGGGAATTCTATTAATCTAGCAGGGAACTATCTACCGCTAACCACGATCCGATACGAAAAAAATACTCTATCTACTCCCACAAGACCGTTACCAGTAAGTATATTGAGCCTTACTGATAATGACTCGGGCTCCAGTCCTATTCGTTTCGCGAATCGTGCAGACATGAATGAATGCGATACACCAGAATCAAATAATACTGATGCTGGAGAGGAGTTGACGAGAATAGTACCTGCCACTACCTCACCTGGTGCCAATCCTTCTTCTACGGTCATCGCCATCGCCTGACCATGTCCTCAAGGTGCGGGCCCCCTCTGCTGAAAACCTCTCTGTCTACTCTGAATCAGGGCTTGGGCTTGTGCATACTGCTGGGGGTTTTGCTGTTGGAGTGCTAGGAACTGAGGCGGCAAGGGCCTCGAAAACTGTTGCTACTGCTGGACTGGTGCTGGTCCTCTCACCGAAGGACCAGAAAAGGTCGAAGAAGAGGAACTCCCCCGGTTTGGACAGTTCCCAACCCTGTGGTCCGGTGCTCCACAAACCAAGCACAATCCCTGTGCTCTGCAACATTCTTCCACCATATGTCCTGGCTTTCCACAATGAGTACAACCCATTGCGGAAGACTGCTTCTGCTTCTGCTGCTGAGGGTTCGTCGGGGTCGAATGCTGAATCGACGTCACTGAGGTCGCCAGCCTCGGAGTTCCAATTGTCAAAGCCCTAGCTGCCGAGGCTGGTACTGAAGGCTGATTTATGTGCCATGAGATCGCTTCCGACCTTCGATCCGGTCCACGATCCTCTGGGAGGTATACTCGTGCCTCCTGGCTGCTCTCAATACCGCATCAAAAGTCTGATGCTCAAACTGCTCCACTGCCAATAAAATTTCTAGGTGTAGTCCTTACTGGAACCGTTGGGCTCTGTCGAACTCGGTCGCTACCAAGGTGGGAGCAAACCGACTAAGTCTCGAAAACTCGGCCGCATATCCATCGACCGTCTTGCCCATCTGCTTCAAATTGGTGAACCTCGTCTGTAGATCGTACCGAGCTACAGCATCGAAGTACTTGGTCTGCAATCTCTCACGAAATATTGTCCATGCAATAGGTGCCACTAATCCAATGGCCTGCGCCGTCCACCAGCTGCGGGCAAGATCCAATAACTGCAGGCATACTACCGCCACCTTTTCGTTCTCGGGCGTCTTCGTCGCTTCTAGAATCACTTCTGTATCCTGCAGCCAAGCATCTGCGGCAATAGCATCTTCGCTACCATCGAAGAAGGGAGGGTTCAAACGCTTGAAGCTGTTGGCTGCTTGGTTCCCTTGATGACCGCCTCTGTTCAAAGCATCTTGTACTGTCTGGTGCAGGGCATCGCCCCGACGATCTTGAGATGCTAGCAATGTCCTGATGAGACCCACCAAGGTGCCATCATTGGGCTCTACAGGCTGGACTGGCTGAACTGGTGGCTCTTGACCCACAGTAGGCATGACTCTAGAGGCTACTCCTGAATGCTAGGCTTGATCTCCAGGTTGTTGCTGGCCCACGGGAGGTGCTCCGCC
This sequence comes from Iris pallida, assembly GCA_029216955.1. Classification (NCBI taxonomy): domain Eukaryota; kingdom Viridiplantae; phylum Streptophyta; class Magnoliopsida; order Asparagales; family Iridaceae; genus Iris; species Iris pallida. The sequence continues at coordinate 10,556,431 of JANAVB010007596.1, forward strand.
TTGCCGATCGGTAGGACCAGGAACAATACCGCTGAAGAAGACGACACAGGGAACAATAAGGAAGGACCAAGACAGATCAAAGATACAAGCATGTGACCAGGTCAAGAATTCAGGGATTCAGAAGATACGAGCAGAGATCAAGGGCGAGTGCTGATTGAGACATCTATTCGGTAAACCCTCACATATCTTGATTCACAAGACCTGCATGGGCCACCACTTAAACCATGTAACGCCCCAGAACCAGAATACTGGAGGACGGGGGCATACATAGCCAGCTACGTATATTAAAATGGATACCACCTCGCTATACGGTCACGGTTGTCTAGATACATGAGGGTTTAGCTACAAGCCATCAGTCCATTATGGTCATGAACAAGCTATTGTCTTAATCTCATGCAAGGAATAGCAGTTACAAGATGTTAGAGCATCAAATATACAATAGTAAGGCGTCCCATACATTATATATTTGGATGATCATGAAGCTAGTCGTACAAAATGTAAAGACTAGCAAGAGTTTCAGTCATACTTGATCAATCCTAGGATTTGTCAAACATGGTACAGCCCGTAGGCAGACAGTAAGTAAAGTGCAATACGAGCTAACACGTGCTCGTCGGCTAAACGCCTCAAAAGAATATTTTTACAATAAAGTGGAAGAACAAAAGGAAAATCCACTCGTTGCCTTGGTTACGCTTGGTGGTCACCATCTGGATGGAAGGTAGGGAGATCCTCTGGAGTTACTCCGGTATCTGGCCATACAAAACCAACTGGGTCAGATCCCAGAAAGAGCAAGTGCCACAAAGGAGGCTTCACTTAAGAACTAAAACCAGCAATTAGCACAAAACATAACTTTATAATAAAAGACTGGAAATATGAAAAATCATGATGATATACGATAAGATAACCATGGGACTGTTTAGATAACCAAGTTACAACCCTTAAACCAAACACGGACCGGGGTTGTAACCCTTCGTCGGAACGGAACTTGGTTTCCTACCATTTATTGATAAAGTAAAGCACAAGCAATCAGGTCATGTTACGATCTTGTACAGGATCAAGACAAGACTAGACTGGAATAGACACCATCCAATCAATCACGACCAAGCAATGAGTATGGCTTGATACTTTAACTAACTAGGGTTATCACAGGCCTAGTTACTAGCAAGATGCAATGAGATATTCTAACAGCCACAAGCCCTGCAGACCATCTAGGTTATCCAGGTCGAATATCCGTTCATGAAGGGTGCAACACATGACAGTGTGCTGGAAATGTGCCCTACTCGTCGGCAGGCTACAAGTCTACTTGCGCGCCCAGATAACGGGATTGCCTGTAGCTGGAAAATCTGTTCATGACTACTGGATTATTCTAGTTATTAGCCTTAGTCAATTTCAGTAGGTACCCCTGACCGTGGTACTCTGGGGTCCCTGCCCTAGACATGATGCGAGACAATACTAGTTCACTTGCACAAACCAATCATCCACGGTGTCCAGGCCATTCATTCTTGTCATGTCATGCTAGCCGTCGCAACAGTAATCAATAGTTCCCATTAGGCTTGCTTGTCATGTCTTGTCAAGTCATGTCATATCTTGTCATGTCATGTCATGTTATGTCAATTCACTTGTTATACCGTGCCATGTACAATTATCTGTCCAGTCATGCCAATCAATTCAAGTAATCAAGTTCGTGACAAGAGGTGCAAAAACAATAAGCAAACGGGTGCGCATAGGGCTCAAGCCTCTACGCGAATGAAACTACGCTAGGCTATGAGGCCCTGAGCGTAAAAACATGTCACGACCCGCTCCCGAATAATCGGACACGAGTCGGACACGCCCAGCCTTCATTGTTAGACACAATGAAGTAAGCTGTACCAAGCTAGGGAAAACTAACCAGATAAACATGAAAGTATAGAATCACAGCATCTAAAAACGTATCCCAGAATGATCACTATAATCCATAAATCCAGATATCATAATGTACTAGAATCAAAAGGAATGAAAAGTGCTATGAACTCTAGAGTCAATATCTAAAAGTAAAGCTAAGTAATCTAAACCTGAAGCCTCAAGCTAAGCCTCATCCTGCTCAGCTAAATCCTGGGCTCTGGCCCATATAGTAGATCAATGTCCTGCAAGCATACCTGCAACATATCCTATTCAGGAGCGGAGCAAAGTACAATTCTAGGTAATGAACAAGACATCATGATATGAAAGTACAAGGGAACGTGAAAAGTACACGAAAGAACATGTGAATAAGTACATGAAAGAACATGGTGTGTAAAGTACATGAAAGAATATGGTATGTAAGAACATGAAAGTACATGATATGTAAGCACCTGAAAGAACATGATATCATGGAATCACAGGAAATAAGTACAAGGTATATCTCCTGAACATGTGTGTACTATATTTGAAATATAACTAAATATGTGACCGGCTAGGGTAAGCACATGAAAGCACATGAATGGGCGGCTTAGGACCCGCGTGCACGATGCGGGGTCTAAGCTAAACACACCTGAGTTGTTACTTGGGATTGGTCACATAGATAGTATATTTCCCCACCCCAGGTACAAGTAAGAACAAGAGAACATGAGCACCAGAAAGTACATGACGTGTTGTAACGTGTCAATCAAGAAAGTACATGATATAATGAAATGCACAAGACCATATAATGTACTTGCCTGGCTCCGAAAAGTACTGGTAATCAGGAACTGGATGTCTTCCTGTATTTTAAGTGCGAGTTTGATTAATCTCCAAACATCTATATCTTGTTTAACTATTCTTAAAAATCTAACTTAGAAATCCACCAATATTATCTATAAACAGTTACTCACAACCAAGGACTTATATTATAAAAATCCTACTTCAACTATTTCAAATATAGGGATTTACCACATCTGGCTAAAAACTTCATTTAATAAACTCCAAAATCACATTTATACTTAAACATACCTTATATGTCTATTACCGTTATGCCTATCGAGGCCTATAGTCTTTAGCTGACAGTAGTAAAAATACCTCACTGTAGATATTGATTTTTAAAGAAAACCAAGTTTAACCAAAAATCCCAAGTTGCCATAACCACTGAGATGTCATTCTCAGGTTATAAGACTAAGTTCTCAACTGAACTCACTCAGCATGAATATTAAAAGTTTCATAAAAAGAATCAATGGTAACATACAGATACTCAGGCTCTTCTACTTAAATAAAACTCCAATTAATGGTCCCAGGCTGGACAAAGTCTCAGATTCAATGAAAACTCTCAACATATATATATTTAACCCAAGACAACGAATGATTCTTTCAAGTTTATACTAACCCAAAAATATTGCACATATATACTCAGATTACTTCAACACCCTGCATTGATTCCTTGGCACCAAGAATTCAGTATCAACATGTTTGGAAAGGCAGGTATCCGAACTAACCAACACATTGCTCAATCCCAATTATCACAAAACTCCCAAAAATATATACGTATGTAACACAGGTTTCCCAAACCTAACACTGCTACACCATTTAAAATTCACACCAAGGCTATTCTGTTTAAAAGAAAGATGTAGGGACTAAATCTGGTTCAGCCAAATCAAAAACTTAAGGAACCAGATTTAAACAGAAAAATATAAAGATATATTCCAGAATGTACAACCCAATTAAGATATACAAATTGCAATAAAAGAATATACAGTCCAAAATATAGGAAACAACGGAAATCTAAAGCAATCAATACTGCACGCAACTGTTCCTCAACCCAGAAGAATTCTCTACACATAACCCAATCTACAGGTTCAACCCATCAGTGGCCAAAAGGTTCAAGCACCCGACACCCATACTGGACACCAGTTTAGCAGTTCACGAACAAGCTGGACAAACGAAGACTCCGATCACGAACAAAAATTGAATCAAGGTCACATGGCCGCAAGTCCGGGTACGAGGTCCTCGTCCAACACAACCGACACGAACACCAGCAACGCGAACGAAGCAACAAAATACAACATAATCAATGACTCCAGTCTGACACTCTCAAATTGAAACAGAAAGATAAGAACCAAGATTCGACAGAAACTGGAATTAATACCTGAAGAATTCTCAGCAACACTCCAGGTTTCGGACGTAATCTATATGTCCCGATCAGAGTAGTGAGCCAATCGAAACAATCACTATGGTCGGCCGATCAGGAAATGTCGTCGATCTCAACTGTAATCATAGCAATACAACCAAACGAAAACAACAGATCAACTGAAAAGAATAGGCCAATCCCCTTCGATCTCGATCTGATCGAAAACTGGAGGGACACTTCGTATAAAAATTAAGAAGGAAACAAGAGCAGGAGATCAGAGAACTTACGTTCCGACGTCGTCCTCCTCCAGTCGTCAGAAAAGTGTGTTGTCGTCGGAGTTTGAAGAATCCACAACTCAAGAAAAGAGATCGGTCTGAAATTAGATCCGAACATTAGGTCGGTCGAGATCTGAGCTAGGAAGGAAGAAAAATGAAATCGGACTCACCACTTCGATCTCGCCGAAAGAACGACTGGAACGGTTGTCCGACCAACTAGGGTGTCGCCGAAGTAGAACGAATGACTGCGAATCTCGTCAAGACGGAAGGGTGAAGCATACCGTCGGCTAAAGGGCCTTCAACGACGGCGCCGCCATCAAGTCATCGGAGAAGAACGGGATCTGAACTAGGGTTTGGCTGGAACGAGATTTGAGGAAGAACTCGGACTCAGAGCTCTGAAGAAAGTAGTCTCCGTCGTCGAGTGGATCATCACTGAACTCAGCCCTCGTCGATCGTCGTCCCCGTGCTCGCCATCACCAGAAGAAGAGAGGGTTTGGCTCGCCGAGTTTCTTTTGGAGAAACCCCCCCTTCTCGAATGCTTTGGAAATGAAAGAATGCTTTGGATCTCTCTCTCTCAACAACGGTTAATATAAGTGGCAAATGCACTTTTGCACTTTACTCCTCCCGCTAGCAAATGTAGCAAGGACCCCCCCCCCCCCGGCCAAGAAGTTTTTGCAGTATAACCCTCTGCCTTTTCACTTTTTCAGGAAAATAGCTTAAAACAGTTGAGAACCCACATGGTGGGCCCAAAGTGGTTATAACAACTTTTCAAATTTGAAAAGTTGCCCAAAATTAATTCCCTCCAAAATATTAAAAATTTATCATTTATTATCTAAAGCTAACAATAACTATTATATGATTTTTTTTATAAATCAAATTTATTTATTTTAAAAAAAACCGGGAGGTGGAGTTACAAAATAGCTTTATGCGAGCAGGGTTATGTGTGAGCAAGACCAAGGAAAGACCGCTTCTACGCGAGTGGGAGCCCTAAGCGAGAGGGATCTCTATGCGGGCAAGGCTCTACGCATAGCAAGCACCCTATGCAAGTGAAACTTTACGCGCACGAGCACCCAAGTGAAACTCTACGCACGCAAGGCTTTACGCGAGCGAGGCTCTACATACGGGGCACTCTATGCTAGCGAGACTCTACGCGGCAGAAGAATACGCGAGCGTGAGTCTACGTGAGCGGGAAGGCCCCTGCGTAGAGTTCAAGTGAACTCGGCGTAGAAGGATTACACTGGCACACAATGCGTGTGCGTAAGGGGACACTACGCAGGCACGTTAAAACGTGTGCGTAAAAGGAGAAAATGCTACGCTGGCACGTTAAACGTGGGCATAAAACTTGATACTACGCTAGCACGTAAGAACGTGCGCGTAAAAACTTCATCTTCTCCCCAAGGCCGGTACAAGCAGGCGTAAAAGCTCAAGAGCTCAAGAAAGCCTCATCTCGGTCAAGTCTCGGTGAAATCCAACCATTCCAAAACCAAACTTACGTAACATCAGAATGTCTACCACATGGAACTCTCAGTTTTCGAAAACAAGCCAGTTTAGTGGATCCAACCATGAAAATGAAAGAATGCTAAAACCTAGATCTACAAAAATCCATGCATCAAAATGAGAAAAGCCAAGTTCTAAAGTAGTTTAAAATCAGGCATGGAAGCTAAATGATCCATAAAAGCATGGTGTTCTCTTTTGATAGCAAGTTGCACTTGCCTACGGTGGTGTGGGTGGAGAAGGTGGAGTAAATGAGTAATGAATGAAGAGAGAGAATGGTGATTGGGTTAATAAATGAGGGGTGGTGGTAGGTAGGGGTTTGTATATCAACCCAAACCGAGCCCAACCAAGCCGAACCCAACCGAACCCAATGAAGGCCAAGGCCAGGATAAACCACATGAACCAGGAAATGCTAACCAACCCATGCCAATGCAAAACCCAAGACTAGTCAGTCAAGACAAGTCGAACCAGGATGAACCTAAAATAAACCAAGGCAAGATTAAACCAGGATCAAGCTAAGCAAGATAAGTCTAATTATGGGTCGGGATTCCGTACACGTATACCAAAATACGTAATACGAACTACGGACGTTACAGCATGACCCCTAAGTTGACATAATTTTAAGTAAGTGTGGGTGATCGAACATTATTAAAATTATGTCTTGGTCGTCTTATTTCATCCTTGAGTTATCATATCAAGATTAGATAGAGTTGAATAGGGTATTTGTTACCGCAACATAGCTTGAGTTGTGGAACCAAGGGTTTAATGCAGCTAGCTGTACACTGGCGAGGCATAAATTCTCGGTAAAATAACTTCGATCATGTTTACGAGTTTCGAATACCATAGAGACTATGTCTTATTGGCATATAACTATTAAGTTTTCAAACTGATTTGTGCTTATTCCTAGTCACAATCTTCTCAATAAACCGGTAATTCTTCCTTCCTTTTTTAGCCTTCTATTTTTCAGATTGTCATCTTTTAATATAATTTTGACTGGATTCCTAAACCTATCTAAATTTTGATTCTAAACTCGTGCCTAAATAAGTGTGGATAAATATTTTAAGCATTTTTGGATTTGATTATCCTTGAACAATTTCGGTCATGACTACTTCTTTTATTATATTTCGATCGAGTCAATTCGTATTCTTTCCTAGGTTTGATCCTATGATCATGCCTACACAATCGTTCGTGTTAGAACGATTTCGATTGGATCATCCTTAAATACTTTTGATCACGACCAAACTATTCGATTCTATTTCGATCGTGCCAATTCACCTGTCATCCTAGAATTCAATTCCATGATCGTGCCTAAATAATTTGGTTCAACTAGTTGTTCGTTCCAAGATGATTCCAATTTTGATCGATCTTACACCATTTTATCGAGACTAGATCATAATCGTGTCTATAATTTCAACTAAATCATTGCTAAGATTATACTTTCATTCCAACTACGGTCATGACTATTTTGATCATTATCATGCTCGTACCGACTTCCTATTTTTATCCTACTTGGATGACTTGCACGATTAGCCTTGATCGTGACTGCATCTTAAATCCGACTAAAATCCTGTTTAGATTTCATCGAGAACTTTGGTCATTCCTTAAAAAGCTGGTAATGACTCAACCATACTGACCGTAGATTGGTCGTGCCCAACCATTTCACTCTTGATCGTTCTTAAAAATATTTGCTTGTCCACTAGACCATTTGACCGAATACTGGTCGTACCAAATCACACTCTCCTTTTATTTATTATCTTTATCATTTTTACGCGTGACTAATTAGATTATGAGTCATATCACTCCCTTGATTATACCATTTGTCGTTTTATTCATATCAATTAAAAATTTGGTTTCTTGATTATTTTTCATAGTCGTGCCTAATCGTGCTCTTTAAAATTTTGAAGACAGAATATTCTAAGGTGGGTAGAATTGTAAACCCACATCCCTGCTTTCAAAAGTTTATTTTGTTTTATTTTAATAAATTTTAGTTAGAAAATAGATTTTATTTGTAACCACTATCGAATATATTTTGATGACAATAGAATTTTTGTCAAACTATTTTGGATTTAAAATTTATAAAATATCGTTTAAATTATTTACTAATATTAATTATCAATCAAATTCATTTGGTTATATTATAATTAGTTTGATTCGGTCTTGGACTAACCAAGATATGTACTGTTTAGATAATATACACAATATTTTCCAAGTTATTTGATAAACATATTATCCATTTAAATTATTATTGTATTATATTTAGATTCGATCAAATGCATTTTTTTTAATATTTTAATAAAATCTTGAATTATTTTTAAAATCATTATGGATTGATTTTGATTTGTTAAATCCAATGTTTATTTAAATCTTAGAAATATTTGATCATCCTAGTCCTTAAATTCGAGGACAAATCATTTTAAGGTGGGTAGGTCGTAAGCCCACTTTCCATTTTCTTACATTCTCCATTTAGTTTTTTTAGTTTAATTATTTTTCCAAATCGGGAAATAATTTTTCTTCTATTTCTATTTTAGATATTTTGGGGAAAAAAAGTGAGGAGAGATTTGCAAAACTTTAGAAGAGATTTTATTCTAGGATTATTGGAATTACTATTTTATCAAGAGTTATATTAAATTCAAATTATTACTATATTATTTTAGAAGATATTATATTTGTGAAAATATACAGCTATAAATATCTGAATTATGCTTAACAATATTTTGATAATTAATTTTATTACAAGGATTATTTAAAGTAACATGTATTATTTTAGACCATACTTTATGATTGATTTGGAGTAAGATTGGATCAAATCCCTAGTTCCCAAAACCCCCAACCATCCAAATTCCTATCCCCGATTCCCAAAATCAATTCCACACCCCTAATCCTAATTCCCAAATCTAATTCAATTTCTTAAACCTAACCCTAGATTTCTCTTTCCAGAGTTTCAGAAATTTCTATTCATTATTTCATTCACATATTTTATTTGTCGGGGTTGAAGGCAGATTCCATCGATACTTTGTTCATGATTATTTTCCTTATTAAACTTGTTTCAAAATTAAAGTTGAGAGCATTTTAGAGCTTTTAGAGTTTCAAACCTTTTCTTCCTATTTTATTTAATTTATTTATTTGATCAATTTTCCTTTATCAAAAAGTTCTACTACCTCACACCAATCTACCAAGTCCATCTTTCCTGGTAGTCCTCAAATTCGAGGACGAATTTATTTCTAAGGTGGGTAGATTTGTAATCCCCCTTCCCAAAATTTTAATATATTTTTATTTTATTTTATTTGAATTGCAATTTTTAGTTTTATAAATATTTAATTAATTGATTATTATTGAAGGCCCTTAGTCATAGTTGAAATTTGGAGTACATGGTGACCAGGAATAATGACACGGATAGTGTAGTTGTGTGCTTTGGCTAGTGTAATAGCTATGCTAGGGAAGACCGAGCCATAGGTTTGTTCTAACTAGAAAAACCAGGCCAAGTTGTGACTTAACCCCTATAGATGGTTTAATTATTTATTAATCTATTTTATTGACTTGTAGAAGACCCGGTTGTACCAAGCTGGTCTGGACTGGACCCGATCCAAATCCAGGCCCTTGTAGTCATGTAGTGTGTTCAAGAGGTACAGGTAGATGTGTATTATATCTACATATATTTTGTACATAATTTTTCAAGGGATCAACAATATTTGTTATATATATATATATATATATATATATATATATATATATATATATATATATATATATATATATATATATATATATATATGTATATATTATTTTATTGATATTTATGTGACATTTTCATAATGATTGCAAGATTTTCCGTGGACCAATTTATGAGGGTATATGATATGGCCACCTAGAAACTACTATTGAATTATTTTAATTACTATTAGAATTATTATTATTATTATTATTTTGGTTATTAAATATATAAATTAATTATTACTAATAGTTATTATTATTTTATTCTTTATCAAAGAAATATATATGTATATATATTTATATATACCTAAACTGGATCTAGACTAGAAAACAATATTATGGAGTTTATTTAGACATATTTATATGTAAAGGTATATGTGTGTATGTGTGTATATATAAATATATATATGTATGTATACATATATGTATATATATATTGGTTTATAAGTATAGTAAAGTAAGAGGTAAAGAAATATTAATAAAAAAAGAAATAAAAAATAAACCCAAAACCCCTGAACCCGAGCCCAGGCCCGACCCCCTGCAGCGTATATATACGCGTCGAGAGAGCGACAAGAATGTTCATCAAAACCCTAACTTCATACTTCCATCCTTCTACCCCAGCCCTGGCGACCCTGCCCCGGCCTCCGCGCGCCGCCGCGAGCCGCCGCCGCCGGCCGGCCAAGCGCGGGAACCAGCCCGCACGCGGATTCAACAGAGCAGCAACAACGAACAGAACATGCAACTTTGCGACAACTTCCCTGCCACCCCGCTTCGCCGTTTTCCGAACCGCTTGCGCTGGTAAGTAGGCAACCCATACCACTTTAACTTCCTTCAAATAGGTTTAACTGTCATACGCTAGATTACCCGAGAAATCAAACCAAAGTTCGATAAAAATTTGCTCGAGAACAGAGCAAACATGCTGCCCCGACCCCATTTTGGAAGACCAAAATTGGTCAATCCATTAAGAAATCCAGGAAAGTAAAAGAAGAAAATCCTAGACAACCTATAGGAGATGGAAACCCAACAATTAGTTTATTTATTTGCTTACTATATTCTGTTTTAAATTAGATGAAAGTTAGACAAAAACATGTTTACAAAACCCCAAAAACCTTCGATACGACGTGCGTCCCGCCAATCCGGACGACGTGGTCGCGAATCGAAAGCATCGAAAGGTGCGTATCGGCTTCGTGGACTTGTGGGCTTTGACGAAATTCAAATTGGTTGCGTGTGCGCGACAAATTTGATGCGTATCCGTCGAAATTCACCGTATCGGCCTCTGTGCAAATTTCTCAATTACTTTGTGCACGTTCGTCAGATCGAGACGAAACTTGTGCCAATAGGATCGTATTATTTTTCTGGTCATGTATGTCAATTTTGGTCCGATGGCGCCGATGAGAATCGGCCCAATGGTGCTGGCGATCTTGGGCAGCTCGAAGATGATCTCGGACTCTTTTGACCACCTCAACTGTCTGGGCAATCATTTTTGGATTGAGCATCTGCCTCTCTCCCACATTATCCCAAGCTTGCGGGGATCAGCACTTCCTGACATACAGTGCCTCGAACGGTGCCATCTGGATACTGGCTTGGAAGCTGTTGTTGTACGAGAACTCCACCAAGTGCAGGTGATCTTTCCACGAACCACCGAAGTCAAGTGTACAAGATCTCAACATGTCTTCAAGAGTCTGGATTGTACGCTCCGACTGACCATCTATCTGTGGGTGATATGCTGAGCTGAACTGGAGACGAGTTCCCAAACTCTCCTGCAGGCTACGCCAAAAGTGAGACATGAATCTGGAATCTCTGTTCGAGGTGATACTGACTGGCACTCCGTGCAATCTGACGATCTGCCTAAGGTACATCTCCGCTAGCTGAGCCGTCGACTGACTAACTCTGAATGGAAGAAAGTGAGCCACCTTCGTGAGCCAATCAACTATAACCCAGATAATATCTCTACCAGCTGGGATCTAGGTAATCCAGTCACAAAATCCATAGTCACATGCTCCCACTTCCATTCTGGAATCGGCAAGGGCTGAAGATGTCCAGCCGGTCTCTGATGTTCAGCTTTAACTTGTTGGCAAACCAAAAATCGAGAGACAAACCGAGCTATTTTCTGCTTCATGCCATTCCACCAGAAGTGCTGACGGATATCACGGTATATCTTCGTACCGCTCGGATGAATGGAATACTAAAAACTGTGCGCTTCCGACATAATCTCCTGCCTGATATCTCTACTGGGTACATAAAGACGCTTACCATGTCGAAGTATACCATCCTCATGAATGCATAACTCTGGTCTTCGTCCTGCCTCACACTCTGCTCTGAGCCGCTGAAGCTTGAAATCTGTTGATTGTGCCATCCGGATCCTCTCGACTATAGTGGACTGAACTTGCATGCTGGCCATCAATGCCACACTGGAAGGGAGGACAACTTCAATACCCATCTTCTGAAGATCTGCTAACAGCTCTGGTTGCGCTGTTAGGAAATAAACTCCGGCTCTCCTGCTCAATGCATCTGCTACAACGTTGGCCTTCCCGAGATGATACTGCAAGTTGACATCATAATCCACAAGAAGCTCCAGCCACCTTCTCTGACGCATGTTAAGATCCTTCTGGGTGAAAACATACTTCAGGCTCTTGTGGTCGGTGAAAATCTCCACCCTATCTCCATACAAATAGTGCCTCCACAACTTAAGTGCAAACACCACTGCTGCAAGCTCTAAGTCATGGGTTGGGTAATTTCTCTCATAATCACGAAGTTATCGTGACGCATAAGCTATTACCTTCCCATGCTGCATCAGAACACATCCTAAACCTCTGCCTGAAGCATCACAATATACTGAGAATCCTCCGGTTCCATCTGGAAGCGTGAGAATGGGTACCGTTATCAGGTCCTGCTTCAACTGCTCAAAAGAACTCTGACACTCTGCTGTCCAAACAAACTGCACATCCTTGCGGGTCAACTGGGTCAACGGCACTGATATCCGAGCAAAGTCTGAAACAAATCGTCGGTAGTAGCCGGCCAATCAAAGAAAACTACGTACTTCTGCAACGGTGCTGGGCACTGGCCATGACTCAATAGCTACAATCTTCTTGGGGTCCACTTCTACTCCTCTTCTGGTGATGATATGACCCAAGTACGAAATGCGATCGAGCCAGAACTCATATTTACTGAACTTGGCATACAGCTGGTGCTCCCTAAGAATCTGGAGGACAACTCTGAGATGCTGCTCATGCTCCGTCTCACTCTTGCTGTAGACCAGGATGTCATCCAAGAACACAATCACAAACTGATCCAAATAAGACATGAAGATGTGATTCATGAGGTCCATGAATACTGTCGGCACATTGGTCGCTCCAAAAGGCATAACAAAGAACTCCCAATGCCCATATCTTGATCTAAAAGCTGTCTTCGGGATGTCCTGCTCTCTGACTCTGATCTGGTGATATCCTGAGCGCAAGTAGATCTTCGAGATTACTGATGCCCCCTTGAGTTGATCAAACAAATCATCTATCCTCGGGAGAGGGTAACTGTTCTTGATTGTCACTGAGTTCAAGGTACTATAATTGTGAAACCTATAATTTGTATTTAATAATTAAATAATGATATTATTAGTATTTCAAAATTATTATTATTATTGTTAATATTACTATTAAATATTTTTGGATGGAAAGAATTTCGAAAAATATTAATAACAGGGCTTTTTGATTTTTGGATCAGACCCGAACCCAGACCCGAGCCTGAGCCGAACCAAATCCCATTTCTTTCTTTCCTAAATCTGTTTGGCTAATGTTATTAAAATAAAAAAATATATATATATATTTGGGAGAGCTGGTCCCAAAGGACCAGCACACACCCACTCGTTCAAAGCCAGCCATTCACTCCCCACGAATTGGTCAGCACCCTTCCTATTCTAAACCCCCAACTCCACTCCACTTTATAACTCCCAACCCATCAACTTCCCAACTCTCCATCTCCCTCTATTTACTCACCCACCTTCCTTTTATTCCTCCACTACCCCACGTTCTCCCGTACCAACATTCCAGCAGAGAAGTTATTTCTCTAAAACTCTCTCTCTTTCACTCAACTCCTCATCTCTCTCCCTCTCTGATTTCTCTCTGGAAGAGACTTCCCCAAACTTCCTTCCGAGCCCTAGCCCTAGCCCTACCCGTGGCCGAGCTCGACTTCCCCGAGCTCTCTCTGCCGTCAGCGCCTCCGCGCGACTCATCTCCGGCGGATTTTCCCGACCGCGCGGCTTCTCCGCGCTCTCCCCGCGCCGAGCGCCACCCTCCCGGCGGAGCTCCTCCCCCGAGCTCGCCCGCGCTCACCCGCGTGCGCCCCTCTGCGGCTCCCCGTGTTCGTCCGGCGCCCCACAGCGTCGATCCCCGGCAGACAGCGAGCCCGCGCCCCTTCGCGGTCTCCGGCTAGACCTCTCCCGCGGATCCCCTCTCTCCCACAGACTCTTCCGCCCCTCTTCGGTGCGTGGTTGAATCTGGATCTGTGAAGTTTTGCTGTCCGAGATTCGCGACGTTGCTGTCCAGATCTGCGACCTGCTGCCGAACTTCGTTTCGGGTTTTTCCCAAGATTTTTTCGCGACTCCCCGCCAACGGAATTTGGTAATTTCTTGGTAATCACAGTAGTTCGTCCCTCCCGTAGAGTCGGTGATGAAAATCGGTCCCCGGTTTCCCTTTGGGAAATTCGGTTAGCTGCGTAATATTTTTCGATTAGCTGCGTTAGCGTATTTTCCTGTGTTTTATCTGCTGGTTTGGTGTGGTTTGGATTGATTATGGAATTCCCGGATATTTCGGGAAATTCGGTTGTTTGGGAATTATTCTGGTGGTGTTGGAAATTAGTTTCGGTGGATATTTTAGGATTATTATTTGGAATGGAATATTTGCAGGTTTTCTGTGGCACATTTTCCAGTTTTGGGTTTGTCCCGAAATAGAAGAAGTGCTGCCCAAATTTTTACAAAAACTATATTTATATTGATTTCAAAATTGGCTTTCGAAAATGAATTTCTAAACTGATTTTTCGGGCGACGACCGTACCGGTCTGTGGGCCCCGGCGAAATGCAAACGCACCGGTCCGACCGGACGTTGGGGTATTAGCCGAATTTTGAGGAATGGACCGAGTCTGAGACTCTTAGCTATTTTTTTAATTATTTTAATTAATATTTAGGCTATTATTTATAGTTATTTAATTCCTGTACTTTATTTAATAATTAAGTCATTTTCTCTTATTTTGATGTAAAAGAAAATTGTACAGGGCATAAGCCCACCCTAGGACCATTAGCTGTGCCATTGTATTGTGTAGCATAGTTTTATTTTATTTTTCTGGTGGATGTGAAATTTGGGTGGTTTTTGATTAGTCGCATAATCGTAGATTAGAGCGCGATTTACTGATTAATTAAGAACTAATTAAAATGGATAAAATATTAGTAAATAACTAATTCACGGTTTATCACTAAAAGAAAACTGTATTTTTATAAATATATTACAAAACACAAAGTTTTTCAAATTGTAATTGATTCTCGTATATTTTCCAAATAATCCAATTAACCGGTTTAATCAACGCACGTAGTTGCGACGTAAACGTTAGCTGTAGACTTAATACAACTAAAACCTGATTAGGACTTGCTACTAGAGATTACAACTAGCACACTTAGCCTGGTTATACAAAGGATCTAAGTCGAGTTCTCAACTGTAGGAACTCGAAGTTACAACTGATGTTCCTCCTCGGTACCGACTCGTCTATCCAGTCATTCTAAAACAAAGACAAGTGCAGTTATGTCTATTTGGTAATTTATCTAGTAATTGTTCTATTGCAATTTTAAACCACATTGCTACACGGAACTCTCTCCTAGAGTTCGAATATTGACTCATTGATTGAATCTGATTGACTCGGGATATTGGGGGAGTAGTGTAGCGTCTATGACCAATACCCCTATATTGCATCATTGATTGTGCGAGCTGATTCCTCCTATACACGAGGATAGGCCGGACCGTATCATTGGGATATAATTGAATCATCCCAAGCCGGTCATAGTTCGTTACCTACTCAAATCACATTGTTTTCAATTGTAGAATTGTGAAAAATATTGTTAAAGTATTTCAAATTGTTTAACATTGCAAATTTCAAATTATTATTTGAATTATTGGATATTCGTAATTGTACTTTGCTCCCTCCTGACTGGAGACAACATTTTAGGTAACACTGAGGATGACGAGCTATTCTATAATGGCTATTATGACCCGGTCCTCTACCCTGCGAAGGTACCAGAGCCGTCTCTGGAGGACGCTGATCCTGGGACTACAGAACCAGATGCTTAGATAGTTTTTCTTTTCTGCATTTTCTCCTTTATTTGGAGTTTGTAGTTTATTTCAACATTTCATTTCCAGTTGTACTTCTGAATATTTTATTAAACAAAGTTTCATTTCCGAATAGAACAGTTGTGACAAGTGTAATTGTGTTGTTGTGAATACCTGCAATGGAACAGCTTACTGCCGCCGTCTCACAACGGTGCAGGCTGGGCATGATCCGATTCGACCCAAGAAATTGGGACCGGGTCGTGACATGTTTTTAGTGGTGGCCCATGCAGGTCAGAACAACAACTTAGGAAAACATATTTAGAAACAACTAGAACACTAGAACATAAATTTGTCACAACATAGGACCGAAATATATTATAAATAAATATTTTTGTTTGATTATAGACTGGTAGGATACCTTGCTTATGTTTGCATCCTAACCCATCCAGAGAATGACCGTTGACCAAATCCTGCTGGCGATGAGGTGTCATCTCCGGATCATACCCCATCTCCTCAACCAAGCCCAGGGTCTTTTCCCTCGCGGCTGTTTGACCGTCCTCAAAGTGCATCCAGTGAAGTTTTTCCTACACTGGCGATTCCTACCTCATCTCAAACTGAATTGCATTCCTTGGTGGAGTATTCATTTTTGTTGCTCCACTAGTACCAGCAATCATCTTCCAAATGGTTGCCCTATTTCAAGAAATCCTGGAGTTCCAGAAAGCTCAAGATGAAGCCCAGCAGGAACAGAAGAATATCACGAGAGAAGACATGAAGAACGTCATGATGTAGCCTTAGTTATCCCCAACCAAGTTAGAGCAGAACTTTTGTCCTAGGAAGGATACCCTTGAAACTAGAAGATATTTGGGTCCCATCAAGTACTCTACTTTTCGGCAGTCTTGTCGTAAGAAGCTATGGGCTTGTAACTATTGCAAGAGGCCTGGTCATCAGACCGTTAGTTGCCGCAAGAGATTGGAACAATGTTTGGCATGTGGATCTGCTGAACATTGGGTAAAGACTGTCCCTTATTTTTCCATCAAACTAGAGCTCATATCCCAACAACACATGTTAGGCCACAACCTAGGGACCCTCTTTCTATCCAGCAGACCCTACCCCTTACAATAAGGCATGATGTATACTCGAGGTTCTTAGAAAGGGAAGCAGTTGGAGACTGCTCATGCAGAACCATGAAGAATAGTACCTAGAACCGCAGAATAGTATCATCTTTTTGGAAGTTGTAACAGGATGTCCTTAGATCAATCATAAGAGTTTTGCTGTAATTCTCCCCATGAATAGAAATTTTAGTTACACTCTTATGGCAGATGTTTTCCCTGATAGTCTCCCCGGATTATCCCAGATATAGACATAGGATTCACCCCTGACTTAGTCCCTGGCTATTTCCCTATTTCTAAAGGATGTTACAGAGTCAACCCGAAGTTGGCCCAGAAGATGAAGGACCAGATCAATGAAGGCTCTAGGATTTATTCAGAGTGGAACTTCACTTTAGGGAATACCTATCTTGTTTGTGCCCAGAAGGATGGAACAACGGATGTGCATCGATTACCAGACACTAAAGAACAAGTACTTTCTGTCTGGATCGAGGATCTGTTTGATCTGGTTGTGTGGAGTTAGAGTGTTTCGAAGTTTGACTTAAGATTTGACTTCCATCAAATCAAAGTCAGGAAAGAGGACATTTCCAAGACGGCGTTCAAACACCAAGTATGGGTAGTTTTCTTTGGTCAGGACGTTAGACTGACAAATGCTTCTACTGTGTTCATGAATCTCATGAACAGAGATTTTCATGAGTATTTGAATCAGTTTATCTTCCCCATAGATAACCTTCTGATATATTTGAAGACTGAAGAAGAGCATGAAGAACATCTGAGGAAGTTTTGGAAACTTTGAGGAAAAAGAAGTTTTATGGTAAGTTACCTGAACGGGGATTTTCTTTGACAAGGTGGACTTTTGGCCATGTTGGCAAGAGAAGAAATTTCGATGGAAGATAGCTGCTGTTGAAAAGTGGTATACCCCAAGTTCAATTCGGAAGTTTCTTGAACTTGGCTGGCTATTATCAGAAGTTCGTGAAGGATTTCGCCAAGATTGCTGAGCCGATGACGAAGCTCACTCGGAAGAATGAAGAGTTCATCTGGACGGAAGTTTGCCAGACGACATTGAGGAGCTGAAGAAGAGACTTACCACTACACCAATCCTTGCGCTACCCGCAGGAACCGGTGGGTTCTCAATTTACAGTAATGCCTCTGGAAGAGGACTGGGTTGCGTTCTTCAACAACATGGGGAAGTAATTGCTTACACATATAAGCAACTACAGACTCATGAGGAGAATTATCCCACACCTAATTTGAAATTGCTGCAATTATCTTTACTTTGAAGCTATGGAAGCATGATTTTATGAAAAGGGAGTGAAAATTTATACGGACTACAAAAGTCTGAAATATGTCTTCACTCAGAAAGAGCTGAATGTTAGACTAAGAAGATGGCTGAAGCAGATGAAGGATTTTGACATCAACCTGCAGTACCATTCAGGTAAGGCTAATATGGTCGCTGATGCACTTGGTCGATACTGATGGCGAAGTTCTTAGCCAAGGACTAGCACCTACTAGAAGACGTCGAGAAGCTTGGACTGGAGGTTATACTACCTGGAGATAGAAGGACGAAGCTGGATGTTGATTCAGTATTGATGAAGTTCAAGGCTGAGGGACAAAAATCAAGAGAACAACAAGTTTGTTGGAGCCGCTGGACAATTCGGAGTGGAAGTAGAAGCATATAACAATGAACTTTGAGTAAGGATTGCCTCGTTCCTAAGGAGGGAAGGGCACCAATTGGATTTTAGTAAACCGACTGACTAAGTCGGCACACTTTATTTTCCTTCAAAGTTGGTTTATCCACTAAGAAGTGGGCAACATTTACGAGAAGCACATCTACCGGATTCATGAAGTACCGCGGGACGAGCAATCAGAGAGGTCAATCCAGACGCTTGAAGATGTATTGAGATTTTGCGTCTCGGAATTTGGTAGGTCTTGGGAAGACCAAATTGCATTTGGTGAAGTTTCTCCTACCAGAGGAACAATCAGTTTCGACGGAGCCGAAAATTGAGGCCAGATACATCAGGCCATTTGAAGTTTAAGACGTGTTGGAAGTAGCGTACCAGTTAGCTCTACCAGCTAATCTTGAGAGTGTGCAACGTCTTCTATGTCACAGCTCAGACGTTACATTTTGGATAATTCAGAGATGAAGATTGGAATCAACCTTTCAGTGCCAGAGAAACCAGTTGCAAGCCTAGTCAGAGATGAGAAGAAAATCAGAATTTGAGCCATCACTTAAACTCCTATTCCTTATCTTTTCTTTTTCCGTTCTAAATTTGACTAATGCTGCTAAGTTAGCCTAGTTTTGCAAGCTAACTCTTTAAATCAAGCTTGATCATGACGGTATTTTATTGGGTGCATCCACTAATATATTGTCTAATCAGGACCGGTGCATGATGGTCTGATCAACCTCGTGTACTTTGGTTCGCTTTTGTATTTTTCTGCGTGGATGATATCATAAATAAAAACTTGTCCCTAAACCATCTCATCCACGACTGCCTTGAAAATTCTTATTATTGGACCTGAGTTACGGGCGTAGTACCCGTAGCTGTTTGATCCCTAACCTTACTTTAAATTTCGAGG
The DNA here is from genome assembly GCA_029216955.1 of Iris pallida. Lineage (NCBI taxonomy): Eukaryota > Viridiplantae > Streptophyta > Magnoliopsida > Asparagales > Iridaceae > Iris > Iris pallida. The sequence continues at coordinate 10,575,950 of JANAVB010007596.1, forward strand.
ACGAAATTTTCTAAGGGGGAAAGATTGTGAAACCCATAATTTGTTTTAATAATTAAATAATGATATTATTAGTATTTCAAAATTATTATTATTATTGTTAATATTACTATTAAATATTTTTGGATGGAAAGAATTTCGAAAAATATTAATAACAGGGCTTTTTGATTTTTGGATCAGACCCGAACCCAGACTCGAGCCTGAGCCGAACCCAATCCCATTTCTTTCTTTCCTAAATCTGTTTGGCTAATGTTATTAAAATAAAATAAAAAAATATATATTTGGGAGAGCTGGTCCCAAAGGACCAGCACACACCCACTCGTTCAAAGCCAGCCATTCACTCCCCACGAATTGGTCAGCACCCTTCCTATTCTAAACCCCCAACTCCACTCCACTTTATAACTCCCAACCCATCAACTTCCCAACTCTCCATCTCCCTCTATTTACTCACCCACCTTCCTTTTATTCCTCCACTACCCCACGTTCTTCCTTACCAACATTCCAGCAGAGAAGTTATTTCTCTAAAACTCTCTCTCTTTCACTCAACTCCTCATCTCTCTCCCTCTCTGATTTCTCTCTGGAAGAGACTTCCCCAAACTTCCTCCCGAGCCCTAGCCCTAGCCCTACCCGTGGCCGAGCTCGACTTCCCCGAGCTCTCTCTGCCGTCAGCGCCTCCGCGCGACTCATCTCCGGCGGATTTCCCCGACCGCGCGGCTTCCCCGCACTCTCCCCGCGCCGAGCGCCACCCTCCCGGCGGAGCTCCTCTCCCGAGCTCGCCCGCGCTCACCCGCGTGCGCCCCTCCGCGGCTCCCCGTGTTCGTCCGGCGCCCCACAGCGTCGATCCCCGGCCGACAGCGAGCCCGCGCCCCTTCGCGGTCTCCGGCCAGACCTCTCCCGCGGATCCCCTCTCTCCCACAGACTCTTCCGTCCCTCTTCGGTGCGTGGTTGAGTCTGGATCTGTGAAGTTTTGCTGTCCGGGATTCGCGACGTTGCTGTCCAGATCTGCGACCTGTTGTCGAACTTCGTTTCGGGTTTTTCACAAGATTTTCCCGCGGCTCCCCGCCAACGGAATTTGGTAATTTCTTGGTAATCACAGTAGTTCGTCCCTCCCGTAGAGTCGGTGATAAAAATCGGTCCCCGATTTCCCTTTGGGAAATCCGGTTAGCTGCGTAATATTTTTCGATTAGCTGCGTTAGCGTATTTTCCTGTGTTTTATCTGCTGGTTTGGTGTGGTTTGGATTGATTATGGAATTCCCGGATATTTCGGGAAATTCGGTTGTTTAGGAATTATTCTGGTGGTGTTGGAAATTAGTTTCGGTGGATATTTTGGGATTATTATTTGGAATGGAATATTTGCAGGTTTTCTGTGGCGCATTTCCCAGTTTTGGGTTTGTCCCGAAATAGAGGAAGTGCTGCCCAAATTTTTACAAAAACTATATTTATATTGATTTCAAAATTGGCTTTCGAAAATGAATTTCTAAACTGATTTTTCGGGCGACGACCGTACCGGTCTGTGGGCCCCGGCGAAATGCAAACGCACCGGTCCGACCGGACGTTGGGGTATTAGCCGAATTTTGAGGAATGGACCGAGTCTGAGACTCTTAGCTATTTTTTTAAATTATTTTAATTAATATTTAGGCTATTATTTATAGTTATTTAATTCCTGCACTTTATTTAATAATTAAGTCATTTTCTCTTATTTTGATGTAAAAGAAAATTGTACAGGGCATAAGCCCACCCTAGGACCATTAGCTGTGCCATTGTATTGTGTAGCATAGTTTTATTTTATTTTTCTGGTGGATGTGAAATTTGGGTGATTTTTGATTAGTCGCATAATCGTAGATTAGAGCGCGATTTACTGATTAATTAAGAACTAATTAAAATGGATAAAATATTAGTAAATAACTAATTCACGGTTTATCACTAAAAGAAAACTGTATTTTTATAAATATATTACAAAACACAAAGTTTTCCAAATTGTAATTGATTCTCGTGTATTTTCCAAATAATCCAATTAACCGGTTTAATCAACGCACGTAGTTGCGACGTAAACGTTAGCTGTAGACTTAATACAACTAAAACCTGATTAGGACTTGCTACTAGAGATTGCAACTAGCACACTTAGCCTGGTTATACAAAGGATCTAAGTCGAGTTCTCAACTGTAGGAACTCGAAGTTACAACTGATGTTCCTCCTCGGAACCGACTCGTCTATCCAGTCATTCTAAAACAAAGGCAAGTGCAGTTATGTCTATTTGGTAATTTATCTAGTAATTGTTCTATTGCAATTTTAAACCACATTGCTACACGGACTCTCTCCTAGAGTTCGAATATTGACTCATTGATTGAATCTGATTGACTCGGGATATTGGGGGAGTAGTGTAGCGTCTATGACCAATACCCCTATATTGCATCATTGATTGTGCGAGCTGATTCCTCCTATACACGAGGATAGGCCGGACCGTATCATTAGGATATAATTGAATCATCCCAAGCCGGTCATAGTTCGTTACCTACTCAAATCACATTGTTTTCAATTGTAGAATTGTGAAAAATATTGTTAAAGTATTTCAAATTGTTTAACATTGCAAATTTCAAATTATTATTTGAATTATTGGATATTCGTAATTGTACTTTGCTCCCTCCTGACTGGAGACAACATTTTAGGTAACACTGAGGATGACGAGCTATTCTATAATGGCTATTATGACCCGGTCCTCTACCCTGCGAAGGTACCAGAGCCGTCTCTGGAGGACGCTGATCCTGGGACAACAGAACCAGATGCTTAGATAGTTTTTCTTTTCTGCATTTTCTCCTTTATTTGGAGTTTGTAGTTTATTTCAGCATTTTATTTCCAATTGTACTTCTGAATATTTTATTAAACAAAGTTTCATTTCCGAATAGAACAGTTGTGACAAGTGTAATTGTGTTGTTGTGAATACCTGCAATGGAACAGCTTACTGCCGCCGTCTCACAACGGTACAGGCTGGGCATGATCCGATTCGACCCAAGAAATTGGGACCGGGTCGTGACAATAATCAACACATAACCTGGACGTACCATCCTTCTTTTTCATAAGAAGCATCGGGGCTCCCCAAGGTGATCCACTAGCACGAATGAATCCTTTGGTCCTGAGTTCTTCAATCATCTTGTACAATATCTCTAGCTCTGACGGCTCCATCCTGTAGACTCTCTCTGACACTGGGGCTATCCCGGGAATCAAGTCTATGGTGAACTCGATCTCCCGCTCTGGCGGCATACCTGGAAGCTCTTCTGGGAAAACATCCGGGAACTCTTCGACCATCCGAGGCAACTGCATTGCTTCTACTGCCATCCGCAATACCGAAGGGGAAGACTCAACCTCGCCTCGAGAGAAGAAAAATTCTGGCTCACCTGGAATGCTAAAAACAACCCTGCCAATGTGGCAGTATATTCTAGCATACTGGTTCCTCAACCAATCCATCACTAGGACTACATCGTAATCGGCCATCGAAAACTCTATCAATCTAGCGGGAAATTCTCTACCGCTAACTACGATTCGACATGAGAAAAACACTCTATCTACTCCCACAAGTCCGTTACCAGTAAGTATATTAAGCCTTACTGATAATGACTCGGGCTCCAATCCTACCCGTGTCACGAGTCTTGCAGACATAAAAGAATGCGATGCACCAGAATCAAATAAAGCTGAAGCTGGAAAGGAGTTGACGAGAATAGTACCTGCCACTACCTCTCCTGGTGCCAATCCTTCCTCCACGGTCATCGCCATAGCCTGACCATGCCCTCGGGGTACTGGTCCCCTCTGCTGAAATCCTCGCTGTCTGCTCTGACTCTGGGCTTGGGCTTGTGCATACTGCTGGGGGTTCTACTGCTGGAATACTTGGGTCTGAGGCGGCAAGGGCCTCGGCAATGGGTACCGCTGCTGCTGGACTGGTGCCGGTCCCCTCACCGAAGAGCTGGAAAGGTTGGACAATGATGAACCACCCATATTTGGACAGGATCCAACCCTATGGTCTGTTGCTCCACAAGCCAGACACAATTCATGTGCCCTACGACACTCTGTCACTACATGGCCTGGCTTCCTACAATGAGAACACCCCACTGAAGACTGCTTCTGCTTCTGCTGCTGCTGCTGGGGGTACGTCGGGGTTGAATGCTGAACCGACGTTACTGAGGCCACCCGTCTCGGAGCTCCAATGGTCAAAGCCCTGGCTGTCGGGGCTGGTGCTGATGACTGATTCATCTGGCCGTGAGATCTCTTTCGACCTCCGGCCCTATCCACGATCCTCTGGGAGGTATACTCATGCCTCCGGGCTGCTCTCAAGACTGCATCAAAAGTCTGATGCTCAAACTGCTTGACTGCTAACAAAATCTCCAGGTGAAGTCTCTGTTGGAATCGCTGGGCTCGGTCATACTCGGTTGCCACCAAGGTAGGAGCAAACCGACTAAGTCTGGAAAACTCGGCCGCATATCCGTCGACCGTCCTGCCCATCTGCTTCAGATTGGTGAACCTCGTCTGTAGATCATACCAAGATACAGCATCAAAATACTTGTTCTGGAATCTCTCTCTGAACACCGTCCAAGCAATGGGTGCTGCTAATCCAACGGCCTGAGCCACCCACCAGCTGCGGGCAAGATCAAGCAACTGCAGGCGCACCACGGCTACCTTCTCATTCTCTGGGGTCCTGGCTGCTTCGAGAATCACCTTAGTGTCCTGAAGCCAAGCATCTGCAGCGATAGCATCTTCACTACCATCGAAGAAGGGAGGGTTCAAGCGCTTGAAGCTGTTGGCCGTGCTGTTATCCTGATGACCGCCCCTGGTCAAAGCATCCATCACTGCCTGGTGCAAGGCATCTCCTCGACGATCTTGGGAAGCTATCAAGGTCCTGACGAGTCCTATCAAATTGCCATCATCAGGTTCTACAGGCTGGACTGGCTGGACTGGTGGTTCTTCGCCAGAAGGCACGACTCTGGAGGCTACTCCGAAATGCTGGGCTTGATCCCCAGGTTGCTGCTGATCCACGGGAAGTGCTCCGCCTTGCTGACCGGCAGGTCTAGGAACAATGTCGCTGAAGAAGACGACATAGGGAACAATAAGGAAGGACCAAGACAGATCAACGATACAAATATGTGATCAGGACAAGAATTCTAGGGATCAAAAGGATACGAGCAGATATCAAGGGCGAGTACTGATTGAGACATCTATTCGATAAACCCTCGCATATCTTGATTTACAAGACCTGCATGGGCCACCACTTAAACCATGTCACGCCCCAGAACCAAAATACTGAAGAGCGGGGGCAGACATAGCCAGCTACGTATATGAAATAGAATCCATCTCGCTATACGGTCACGGCTGTCTAGATACATGAGGGTTTAACTTCAAGCCAGCAGTCTCTTAAGGTCATGAACAAGCCTATTGTCTCAATCACAAGCCAGTAAGTAAAAGTTACAAGATGTATGATCATTAAATATACAATAATAAGGCGTCCCAAATATTACATATTCAGCTGATCATGAATCTAGTCGTTACAAAATGTCAGGACTAGCAAGAGTTTAGTCATACATGATCAACCCTAGGATCTGTCAATCATGTTACAGCCCGTAGGCAGACAGTAAGTAAAGGTACAGTCGAGCTAAACAGGTGCTCGTCGGCTAAACGCCTCAAAAGAATATTTTACAATAAAGTGGGAGAGCCAAAAATAACCCACTCGTTGCCAGGGTTCCGTCTAGTGGCCACCATCTGGCTGAAAAGTCGGTAGATCCTCGGGAGCTGCTCCGAAATCTGGCCATACAAAACCAGCTGGGTCAGACCCCAGAAAGAGCAAGTGCCACAAAGGAAGCTTCACTTAGGAACTAAAACCAGCAATTAGCACAGAATAACAATAAAGTAATAATTAAGACATGAGTTAAGAAAAGCATAACAGGGTGATATACGATGAGATAACCATGGGACTATTCAGATAGCCAGGTTACAACCCGTAAACCAAACAAGGACCGGGGTTATAACCCTTCGTCTGAACAGAACTTGGGTTCTCACCATTTATCGGTAAAATAAATACAGACATTCCGGTCATGCAGTAACCTGATCAGGATAAGACTAGACTGGTTAGACTCCATCCAATCATTTCACGGCCAAGCAAGAATTACGGCTTGATACTTTAACTAACTAGGGTTGTCACAAGCCTAATTACTAACAAGATGCAGTGAGATTATTCCACAGCCACAAGCCCTGCAGACCATCCAGGTTACCCAGGACGAAAGATTAGGGTTGAATTCATGTGGGTACATCGTCCAGGAAACACATGTACCCTTAAGTAGCTTGAAGGGTGCAACACATGACAGTGTGCTGGAAATGTGCCCTACTCGACGACAGGCTACAGATCCCAGGAGCGCCCAGGTAACGGGATTGCCTGTAGCTGGGAAAATTTCTTCATGACTAATGTATTAATCTAGTTATTAGTCCTTAGTTCATTTCAATAGGTACTCCTGACCTTGGTACTCAGGAGTCCCTCCCTAGACATGATGCAAGACAGGACTGGTTTATTTGTACAAGCACAATTGTCCACGGTGTCCAGGTTATTATACAGGTCATGTCATGTCAGGTAGCCGTCGCAACAGCTTATCAAGATATCAGGTCAGGTTATCATGTCAAGTATACCTTGTCAGGAGTGCGCCACGGCGGGCCACTATCATGTCATGCTCAATTATCATTCCAAACATATTAAGTAATTTCGTGATTATCAAGTTCATGACAAAAGGCGTAAGGATATAAAATGGGCATAAAATATCAATACACAGGGCTATAGGAGAGCCATACGGCTAAAGCATATGCGGCCAGGAATGTTCTCATGCGGCCGGAAAGAGAACAGTCCATGCGGCTGAATTGATATGGGTTCATGCGGCCCAAAATCCGAGTTCATGCGGTTCGGATAAATCGGTCTCAAGGTAGCGCGGGCGCACGGCGCATGCGGCTTCAGGAGCTTATGCGGTCAGGAAGGGGGAATGTCATGCGGCTGGGGAGCACAGGGAGCCTACGGCTTAGAGTAATGGGGAGCAGTCTATGCGGCTCAAATGTTTCTTGCATATGCGGATGATCGGTTAAGGGTCCCTGCTGCTCATGGTAGATGGGCCTCATGCGGCTCGAAACAGTGGGCGCATATGCGGTCGAACATAGAGGGGTTATGTGGCTCGCGGAGAGCGGGAACATGCGGCTGCATAGGTCTCAGCCTCATGCGGCTGGGGCTAAGGTTCATGCGGCTAGAAGTACAAAGGGTCTCATGCGGCTCAATTATGTATGCGGCTCAATTATGCATGCGGCTAGGAGAACACTTGCCGCATGAAATGTTCATGCGGTTAAGTCAAGCACAGTTCATCTTCTCCAAAATTCTGAGAAGAAGAACGCCATGAGAGCCAAGTTTCCAAGCTCCATAACTCCATCATCCGGAGCCCAAATCCGAACTTCCATAGGTCAAAATGGGATAGAACGAAATTCTCAACAACATGGAATCATCAAAACTTAGTAATAACAAGATTAAGTAGGTCAAAACCCAAGAATTCCGAAAATAATATAAATATAGATCTACAAGAATTTAGCTACGGAAAGTAAAAATGCCAAGTACTAAAGTAAGTTAAAATGCTGTAAGGAAGAGAATGAAATAATAAAATTGGAGTTCCTCCATGAAGCAAGTTGCACTTGCCTAGAGCTCACTCTCTCTCTCTGGTAGGTAAGGAAGTAATGGAGGAAAGAAGAAAAGTAATGAAGAGAGAGAAAGGAGAAGGGTTAATAAATGGTAGTGGTGGTGGTAGGTAGGGGGTTCACCCTTGGTTCATAATAAACCAAAGAAAACCAAGCCTAGCCGAACCCAACCCAAGAATAGACCAAACCAAGAAGAAAACTAAGCAAGAAATCAAGCAATACAAGATAAAATACGTATACGTATTCCAAAAATATGTAATACGAACACAGGCATTACAGTCGGCCATGAAGGGAGGAGTGTTGTGCTGTGGAGGGAGAGAGGAGAGAGAGATATTAAAGAGAGAGAGGTCGGTTATAGGGGGAGTATGTGATGGTGAGAGAGAGAGAGAGTGTGTATGCAGTGAAAAGAGAGAGAGTTATATTTTTAAAAGAGAGAGAGAGATATTATAGAGAGAGGGTGAGGTCGGCTAGCATGGGGGGTGTGCTGGTATGGGAAGAGGGTGATGTGTGTGTGTAGGTGTTTTAAGGAGGAGAGAGAAAAAGATATTTGTATATATATATATATATATATATATATTAGGAAGATATATTTATTAAATAAAAGGGAAGGGATATTTTAAAATAGGAAAAAGAGGAATTGTGTGAGGTGTTTATAAGGGGATAACATGGAGCTTGGGTTTGGATTCGGTTGAGCCGGGTCGGGTCAAAATCGGGTTTGGTATAATAAATGGATTAATTTAGTCATTTATGGACACGGGTAAATAAGTAGAAATGGGACACAAGCGTCATATGGGTAGTAGGCTTTATGTGGGCCAGGTCCATATGTTGGGTTAACTGGTTTGGGTCGAAAGGGTGTCCCTAATTTAAGTCGAAGATTAAATGTAACTCCGTGGGATGAATTAAAATTGGGTCTCATGTCAGAAAAGTTGTACGAAGCAAATAAAACACAAAATGGTGTGTCTGAGTAGGACACGAAGATCATGGGTGTAGGGTGTCTCGAGTAGATCATACATGAAAAGTTGATTTGGAGAAAACGACTAGTCTTGTGCTCCTAAATTAAAAGTCACAGTAACGTGCATACGATGATCAAAGATAAAAGTAAAAATTTAATTAATAATTATTTAACGATCAAATGGCCTAAATTGACCCGAAGTTGCGCGATACAAAAAGAGTACAAGGGAAAAAGTTTAAGTGGGACATGATATATTAAAATGAAGATAATCTTGTCTACTAAAAACTTATGAAGAGAGTTTTCAGAGATTGGCATCTCTGACGCTCCAGAAGTCAAAGTCACAAAAAAGTACATTTAATGGTCAAAAAAATAATTATAATAAAATATTTATTGAAAATAATTCATTTAGAAAATTTAAAATAAACCCTAAAATTCAGGGGGATTACACTTATAATATTGTAAAATTGTATTAATGGTTGTGTGAGGATTCTACTAAAAGGTATGTTTTCTAATTTTTTTTCTAGATGTAGTATAGTTTTTTATTTGTCAAAATAATTATTAAGATTACACAACATCTAATTTTTTTTGCGATGTCCGACATAACGTACAGAACTTTGTACATGTTGCTTTACATGCCATTTAGGTCCACTGCTTCCCAATTTACACACTAACACACCTCCACAACGGTTCGATTCAGAAGTCGTCTGCCTAGCTAAGGAGGTTATCTCTCTCCTAACTGACCACATAAGTCAAATGAGTTCGGTGCATCTAATATTTATCAAAAATATGTTTCAACTGTATTTGTCTTTCATAACAGCTACACAACCAACAATATTAGTGTCTGATATATGAATGGATACGAGTTGCATATTGCTTCCTAACAATATTTTAAGTAAAGTTGTCATTACCTATAAATAAGCTATCTCTACATACAAAATGCAATGCTTAACTAATTAGAGAAAATAGTAATTTTCTCTATTTATTCATTTAATTTTAATATTAAAAAAATTAAATATAATTGTTTTGACAATTTACATGGGATTATTTTGTTTAAATCATAGGATAAAAGTTTCAATCAGAATGTTATGGGTTCCTATGTACCAACTCTCAAAGATGGTCATTTTCCTATACAAGAACATCATATAAAAAAAAAAAAAAAAAAAAAATATATATATATATATATATATATATATATATATATATATATATATATATAGAGAGAGAGAGAGAGAGAGAGAGAGGTGAGGTGACACCTCACGGTGAGGTGGTTACGTGTCACCCTTCTATGCTATCATCATGCACTTGCACACTTTTTGGAACATGATGATAGCATTGAGGAGGTGACACATAGCCACCACCTCTAAGGTGGCACCTCACCTCCCTTATTCTCTCTCTCTTTGTCTCTCTCTCTCTCTCTCTTTCTATATATATATATATATATATATATATATATATATATATATATATATATATATATAAAGTCAAAAGCTAGGCTTCACTGTAAAAATTTTCTTCCAAAAATACCCTTGCATATCTATACTAATTAAAATTATTCACTAATTTTAATAAGGACAACTTAGTAATTATGAAGACTACCCTCTGGTCTTTCTAAGTAGTATTCTTAGATTAATTAAAAGAATATTAAAATACATGCAGGACACGTACATATATGCTAGCACTATATAATAAGAAAACTCGAACTTCACCATAATTTTTTTATTTTCGAATACACCCTTGCATATATTTAGTAATTAAAATTATTCACTAAAGTTAATAAGGACAGCTAGATAATTCTGGAAGTTGTCCTTTGGTCTTACTAAATAGTCTTACATGCTATATAATACAATAATAAATGTATAATAATTAAGATAGTTATCTTTTAGTCTTCCTAAGTAGTCTTCATAAAGATTAAAATAATTATAACAAAGAGGTCATTTGATATATATATATATATATATATATATATATATATATATATATATATATATATATATATATATATATATATATATATATATATATATATATCAAATGACCTCTAGTCCAGTGAATACGAGTAATATATATATATATATATATATATATATATATATATATATATATATATATATATATATATATATATATAAAAAATAAGGGAGGTAGGGTGCCACCCTATGAGTGATGGCTATGTATCACCCCCCATGCTATCATCATGCACCGAAAAATGTGCAAGTTCATGATGATAGAATAGGGGGTGACATATAGCCACCTTACCTTCGTTACTCTCTCTCTTTATATATATATACACACGATGCGATCGGGAGATCGGGGTCCGAGAGAACCTAGGGTTCCCCTCGCGTGGGACCCTGGCGCCTCCGGCGGTGAGGTGGCCAGGGTCGGAGTAGCAGGGGGAGGGTCGGCCAAGGGCGACGCACGCGACGACAGGCCTGGCGACGGCGCTGGTGATGGGGGTGCAAGGGCAATACGGGCAGTGGAGGCGGGGGGTGGCAGCGCGAGAAGCGGAGGCGCCGACGGGTGGCGCCGGCAAGGCTGCTGGCGGCGGTGTCGACAAGACCGCTGGTGGAGGCGGCAGAAATGGCACTGGCAGGGCGGCGTGCAGACTCACCTAAGGCACGCTACACTTTCGAAAGGAGAACGGGTGAGGGTTCGAGGTTGCGGAAGACGTCCTATAGTCTTGCGGTTCCTCCCCGAGCGGGGAATAATACTGCTGGGAGATCGGTCGGGTAGCGCCCCAAGGTGACTGAGGCGGATAAAGGGAATGGAAAAGCGATTGACTTGGGAGGTCATGGAACAGGGTCATCTCCTCTTGGGGTCGTTCCTCGTTCTCAGGGGACGGCTCCCCGCCCTGTGGAAAAGTCCTGGACTAACATATACAAGCCTGTGGGTCCCAAAAGTCCTACATCCATGGAGTTCGTGCCCCCGAAGAAGGTAGGGAGTAGCTTTCGAGCCTCGTTCCCTGCGAAGGAGATTGAGAAGGTGACTGCTTTCTGGAAAAACATGCTGGTTCTGTACATCCCGGGGAACAAGCCCTTCTATGGGCAGATCCGGGCTTATACGGCTTGTGTCTGGCAGCCTAAAGGAAGCATGGAGATATTTGCTAAGGAGAATGGATTCTATTATATGAAGATTGGGCTAGCGGATGATGTCACCAGGATCCTTCAAGGAGGTCCGTAGACATTTGATGGCAGACTGATCATTCTGAAAGATTGGACACGAATTTGTGATATAAGAAGGAAGTCCTAAATGTCATCCATGTTTGGATACGCTTCCCGAATTTCCTAGTACGGTTTTGGAGCATTCTTGCTTATGAGGCTAGCCAGCCTAGTGGGCAAACCGATCAAGGCTGATGATGCTACAACCTTTCAATCAAGGCTGATGTATGCTCGAATGTTCGTTGAAATCAGGGCTGGTAGGAAACTACTGAGTATATTGGAGTATGAAGTTCCTTCTGGAGAGGTCCTAACCCAGAAGGTGGAGTACGAATGGGTTTACCCAGTCTGTTTATACTGCGCTTATTTTGGGCACCTTGACAGTACATGCCCGACAGGAGGACCGAAGTCGGTGCCACCTTTGGAATCTACTGAGGAGCCTGGTCTATCACGGGCGATGGAGACTATCTCCGGGGATGAGAGAGCTGAGGACATTATGCAGGAGGGAGACCGACCGATGGAGGAGGCTAGTGGCCTGAGTCTGACTGTCTTACCCCATTCGATACACACTAGCGGGGCTATGGTCACCTTCTCGGCACAGAGGAGCATGGTCACCAGAGGCATGTTAGCTTCGGGGCGAGAGCATCGAGAAGATGGAGGATCATCCGAGGAGAGAGTCTACAGTAGAAAGAGACGTACTGGCCCTTTGCGATGTAGTGTCCCATTCCGCTCAGTCAATCAGAGTAATCAAAACGTCAACGACGTTCGGACTTAGCCTTGTAACGGCTACTCAAAGGCCCGCTCGATCGATACGAATCCTCGTTCAGGCGGGCTAGTTTCGGTGAACTTGCCTCATCTTAGCCTTCACATAATAAATCGCATATATTTAACTTGCACAAGAAGGCTTGATAATAAAAGAGATGAATCCACATAGCTAAGGAAATAATCCCGACGGGTCAAATTGAGTTAGAATATGGAAGGGTCCAACTGTCGTCTTAGAGTTGGTGCACGGCGTGCTTTGAAAATGATAATCGATCCTTCATCCCGTGGCTTGGGAGAAGGAAAGTTGGTATTCGCCGCCAAGCTAAGAGTTAGCCTAAGTCATAGGTGTCGCCCGCATAAACGCTTCATAAAGCATGCAAGGTCCTATCGCCCAAGGCTTGGCATAGCCTTGGCTTGCCCCATGAGTTAAGTTGCGTTGCACGACTTGTGACATAAGTCTAGGCACCCAAATGACTTATCGTTCAGAAGTCGAACGCATGCGCGGCACGTTTTCACGATGTGAGGCTTGACGCAGCCTTTGCTCGTCGAGTTGTTGTACGATTAAGTTAGTCTAAGTTTTGTTAGTCTATCGAAGGCATTCTAGGCACTGTCCCACGTATTCTGCGATTGTCGAAATTACTTAGTTTTACGACCTTAAGGCCCGTCGTATAAAGTGTTTTAGATGATAGTTTCACCCAGAACATCAATTGGCGTAAGGTACGATGTCACGAGCTTAGTGTTTCTAAGGCACGAGCCACGGTTGATTTATTGAGTTTGGAAAAAGGGACTTTCAAATAGGCATTCCTAAGTTGCATGGAATGATAGGGCAAGAAAGAAGAATGCTCGTGACCATGGGTCGTCGAGGCGGTCTTAGATGTGAGAAGTATTGAACTTGGCCCTGAAAGAGATAGTAACACTAGAAGAAGAATGACTGTGTAAGACGTCAGTTCGAGTCGAGTCTTGCATGGTCATTGGACAACTTGTCGACAAGGAGGGGTTTCCACGAGCGGCAACCCTGGGCACCATGGGACCGCATCGTCCTAGGGGGAAACACGGTATAGCCGAAGCTGGATGAACCGTTCGGATTATTCGGGAACTTTTAACGGGGCTAGCTACTTGCGTTGAAAGGGTCGTCGAATAGCAAGGCTATAGTCCAAGATAGCTTGTGATGTTTGTGACCAATTCATATAGATGGGTCGGCACGGGCGACAATCCGCATGTGTGCCTTTGAATTGAGTCAAGTTGAATGTGTGTACAGTTAGAACACAATGTTTGGGCCTAAGATTTGGCATCAACATAAGCGACATGCTTCGACACGAGTTGTGGCGTCGAGTCTTAAGTTATTGGCATAGAGTTGCACAAGTTGGATTTGAGTCGTCTCGGTTTAAGTCAGGAATCGCCACAAGGCAAAGTTGGTTAAGTGACACTAAGTTCACAAGTCTCGATTGGGTCAGTCGGTGATCAAAGTAGCAAGGGCCGCGAGGCGGCGATACGGTTAAGTCTCACTGAGTTACGAGACACGATACAATGGACTTGTAGCACGGTCACATGGAAATGGAGTCTTACCAAGTAGTTGCATCTTTAATTTTGGGCCGAAAGGCAAGCATGACTTGATAGGTTAACGTTGTCGCAAGCACGAGATGGTCTAAAGACACAAGTAGGCCAAGACGTCTATCCTAAAACTGATCCTAAGGCAAGACTAGTAAGACAATCATAAAGGGACTATGTTGTACAAATTAAATCAAATGTGTTGGTTTTGTATAGGTGGGCGAGGAGCTCATTCCACCAGTACAGTTGAGTACTGACACCCACACAGTATTTATGTACAGGAACAGGTAGAAGCTCGTGGCACGGAGCTCGCTTGGATGCGTTGAGGCACGAAGTTCCTTGGCGATTCAAGGCGTACGGTCGTATGGAGTCTGGACTTATACGGGACATAATGTATGGACGTCGCCTTCTGAAGCACCCGCTGGCTCGAGACATGTATTGAGAGATGAGAGAGAGCTGAGCGACTTGTAATATGAGAAGTGTGAGCTTGAGTGATTGTAATCTTGGCCTTGTGCCCCATTGTAATCCTTGTTTTAATATCAATAAAAAGCATCTTTCGAATGACTTATGTTTTGTTCTAAATTTCTACTGCTATAATTCAATGTCTCTGCTTGGGACTTTTGTGCGACGACCTCGTCGCAGCCGCTGTAATCGACCGTTATGGAACCCGTATTACACGAGCACAATCTAGGCTCGTGCGGCATCACGCCTTAGCGAGGACGATCGCTCCTACAGGAGCGAGGCGTGACATGCGCGACGGATTCCCAAGGGAGGGGGGACACTCCCCTGTTCTTGGTGAGACGTTATGTGTAGATAATCCGGCTTGGGCTCCGATGCTCTCATAGGAAACAAACCAGCATTCCCCTACTCCTGGGGTGAAGAAGGACATAACAGCGACAGACGTGGTACCACCCCCGGGTACCGGTCCAGAAGAAGTTCAGGGGAACCTCACTCTTAATAATTATTGGCGGTTATCGCTTGGAACTTGAGGGGTACGTACTCCTTAGGAAGATGGAGGAAGATTTGTAGGGTCTTACGCAGAGGACAGTTTGACATCTCTGATTTGCTGGAGACCAAGATTAAAGGAAAAAAGACTCTTGCCCGACGGACCCCTACTTATTGGGTTCAGCTTAACAATCTAGATCTTTGCTACATGGCAAGGATCTAGGTTAGATGGAATACCAACAGCTGGGGAGGGAATTTGGTTCTGATGTCGAAGCAGCTGATTGCCGTCTTCTTCACGAATAAGGGTGGTTTTTGGTTCTTGCTGGGAGCGGTGTACGGCCACAACGATAGGCGTTGTCGGAAGGCCCTATGGAATGACATATCCAGAGTAGCTTTTGCTGCTGACTCCTTGCATCTTTCGCTTCTCTTGATGGGCGACTTCAACGCCCTTCTTCACAGAGGAGAGAAGGTGGGTGGTAGACCAGTTCCAGATCAGATTTTATATGACTTCCAGAGATGTCTTCTCCAGACGGGGCTTTAGGGATTAGCACGTTTGGGACATATTTGGACCTGGCATAATAAAGCTGTCCGTAATAGGGTTGCTTGCTAGTTGGACAGAGCTCTGGGCAACGGGGAGTGGTTTCGTCGCTTCCCTAATTCTTTAGCTGAGGGTATGGCCGCTGGGACGAGCGACCACTCTCCCATCAGGGTTGGCTTCACAGAGCGGCCTACTTGGAAGTCGCTTCCTTTTCGGTACAACAATAGTTGGTTTCTTTTAGGTGAATACTTGGAGGCTGTTACGGAGGGTCTTCTTAGCCATCAGGAGGGTACGGTCCAGTATATAATGGTGCATATATTTAAGCACACGAAGAAGGCTATCCGGAGTTGGGTGAAGAGATTGCCCAAGTTTTCATTAGAAGATAAGGAGGCAGAGCTTAGGGCCATCCAAAATTCTATACAATCTGACATGCTGAACGGGAACTTAGTGGTTAGAGAGAAGGTGCTGATCGGGAAAGTCAACATCCTACGTCTGCAGATGGAGATTAGTGCGGTCTAGCAAGCTAAATGCTCCTGGCTCAAGGATGGCGACCGCTGCACCAAGTTCTTCTATGATGTTATCCGGACCAGACAACATAGGAACAACCTTTCTCAGCTGCTCGATGGAGAGGGTAATCTGGTGGGGGAGCCGTCGAAGATCCAAGGAGAGGCTGTCAGGTATTAGTCAGAGTTATATTTTCAGACTGACTATCTATTTGTATTTTCGAATATCGTTACGAAGAGGTTGGTGACACCTATGGGAATAGCCAACTACTTGTGCCGGTCACTATGGAGGAGGTGGAGGCTATCATCATGAAAGCGGATCCCAACAAAGCCCTAGGGCCGGGCAGATTTAGCAGTGGGTTTTACAAACGCCACTGGAATATTTTGAAGTTCCCGGTTCTTGAGGCGGTCCAGGAGTTCTTCACTAAGGGGAAGCTGCTGAAGGAGCTAAATCATACCTTCCTGACTCTTGTGCCAAAGAAAGAAGGTGCAACATCGCTGGCGGACTGTAGCCCTATAAGATGCTGTAATTATTTTTACAAAATAATTACGAACCTTATGTGCCGACGTATAGAGGGGATCATGCAGGACTTAGTCTCTCCGAACCAGGCGACTTTCGTAAAGAGGAGATCGATTGCTGAGCACAGTCTCCGTGCACATAAGATGGTGAGGGACTTCAATAAACCAGAAGGGAAGAAGGCGTGCGTGAAGTTGGACCTGAGAAAGGCATATGACATGGTCAATAGGGACTTTCTATGCCACCTGATGATTGCCATGGGATTCATGATCGGTGGGTTACGAGGATTCGGGAGTGCATTACGACCCCCACCTTCTCTGTCCTCATCTAAGGTACCCCGTATGGGTTCTTCCATAGCAATCATGGACTCCGGCAAGGTGACCCATTGTCTCCTTACCTGTTTACGCTTGTTATGGAGTACTTTACTTGTTTGATTGATATGGCGGTGCATAGTGGGAGGCTTGTCCCGCTGTTCAGGAGGATCGAGCCATTTGTTACTCATCTTATTTATGCAGACGACCTCCTGGTATTCCTCCAGCCTTCTATAGACGATATGAACACGATCTTAGAGATTATGGGAGATCTTGAAGCTCTTATAGGGCTTCAAATGAATCGAAAGAGGAGCCGAGTCTACTTCAGTTCCCTTTGCCCCAGGAAGGAGGAACGAGCCGTAGCTTTGGGTGTGAAGAGGAGTGATCTTCCGGTAAAATATCTAGGAGTCCCTCTGACAGTCAATTGTGCTCGAGACCAGGATTGCCATAATCTGGTTGAGTATGCCCAGAGGAGGGTTGAAGGATGTCAATGTCACGACCCGCACCCGGTTTTTGGATACAAGACGTGTCTAAGCCCAGCCTACGCCACAGTGTCGGCGGTAGTACGCTATCTATACACAAGTCACGGCAAGCTAGAATCTTATGGTAAACTATATCTCATCCACAGAATAATAACGAATCAACCAAGATCAATGAAATACCAAAGAGACTGAATAATATAACTGAATGTATCCAAGATTCAATGTCACGTCCGGTGGACACAAATCCACTACCAATAGACGGAAAGAGAAATAAATACATAAAATACACTAACTGAATACAACCTGCTAATCGAGGCAACCTCAACTAAAAGCTCCGCGGTCTGGTGCTGACTCAACCTGCTCAACTGCTCCTGACTCAAACTCGGCTAAACCTAAAAAGATTATCAGGTCCTCAGAGGACTAGCAAGATACATAAAAACGAGCATTCCTAACAGTTTATTATGCATGGAGAAAAATACATAATAAACAAGTAAAACTGAGCAATGAATAAACACGAATCTGTACACTGTCTACACATAAATGAACTGCTGAATGAGGACGAGAGAACTCATGCCAAGATGTCAACAGATAACCAAATCGATACTCAAACCCTCGTCCCTAGTGTGGACTCGCAGGTTTGAACAACTACTAGCCCTCGTCCCTAGGGTGGACTCGTAGGCTAGCATCACCCTCGTCCCTAGTGTGGACTCGTAGGTGTGAACCATATACTACTAACCCTCGTCCATAGAGTGGACTCACAGGTTAGCATCACCCTCACCCTTAGTGTGGGCTCGCAGGTGTGGACCAATAACTACTAACCCTCGCCCCTAATGTGGACTCGCAGGTTAGCTTAAGACACAGATAACTACTAACCCTCGCCCCTATTGTGGACTCGCAAGTTAGCTTCAAGATTTCAATACAAGGAGGTAAAGCAGTTCAGTTGATGACTTCTCGACCCATGGCACTACTCAATCAAGGCACAAGTGAACACGACCAATAAGACGCAAAGCTAACTGTGAACACGGTCTACAAAGCAATGATACAAATACACAAGCAGGATATGAAAGATACATGTCAATAATATAAGAAAAACTGGATAACAATAAAAAGATAGTACATGTAAATAAAGCTATATAGAAAGGCAAGGTATACTTGCCTTTGATCCTGAGTCGTGGATACGGGTCAGAATCCGTATCGATGTCCAAGTAACCTGTTCGATGAATTTTGTAATGATCAATACATGAGTTTAGATTAAGAACAAGTCTATCTCTTAACTATTTGTTAATTCTCCTTATAGTTCTAGTGATTTTAAGGCATTGGGCTATCTATCCCTTTAACATACTCCTAGTTACTAACCTTGACTCATATCCCATTTAATCCATGCTACTTACCTAGTTAAAAATCATATTCTAGATCACAAGTACCTACTTGATGTGGTGACACATGTGTCTCATGCCTCCCTAACCTGGTTATCCTTTTATACTTGATGATACCTATCTAAGTGTACAATCCTGTTATGTAAATTCCTTTAGGCATAACCATATCCATGTGTAACTAATATGTGATATACACCACCTATATACCAATGTACCTGAATGTGTAGATGTACCCTGCTGCTATACATAAAACCATGGCTATGGAATCCTTGCCAGAATGTGTCTAAGTGCTTATATGACATGTCCTTGAAATTTCTAGCCAATGCTATCACTCTTCTTAATGTTACTATGATACAAATATCTATATATATGGAGTGGTCTGCACAATGGTCATAATGAAACTGGAACCTACTACAGAACAAAAATGAAGAAAGCAATTGACAAATGAACTCGGGACTGGCCTAATATAGGTGCAATGTACATTTATCTGGTCTGAAGTTCGTTGTACAGAACAGGGCTGAAATGTTTATATGGGACAGGTGCCATAGGACTGCACACAAGCTCCATCTGCACTCTAGAGTTCATGATAGCCTGGTACACCACTGCTACATGTCCTGCAGGATTTAGCCTACCCAGGCCAACCTATCATCTACTGCTATGCCTCTATTACTCGTAGGTTCTGATACCCACACCAGTGTACTCTACTATACCATAGGTTTTTGATACAACCTACTTGTTCAGGATGTGAATTGCAGATTAACAATGAGGCTGATACTCGACATTTCCTAGGGACCCAACTATGCCTACCTAGTACTGTCCTGGTTTATAACCCTTCACTTATTCATGTGTAGTATTTACAACTGTGCAGGGAAATATACATAGCCAAGTTTGGCCATGAGCTGATCAGCCGGAAGCTGTTAGTAGTACCCATCTGATACTCCTACTATGACCAATTAGATTCCCTGGCCAAAGCCTGATACCCAAATACATGACTCTGCTAACAGTGTATGATTAATGGCATTAGGAATTTATCCTTGCTTGTGTCTAGTGGCTGACCCATGGGTTGCTCTAGGTTTCTAAGGCATTTGAATAGGCAATACTGTACCAGTAGGAGTTAGCTAATGTCAGGATTTGAAATCCCTTCCATCAGGATTACTGGTGTGACAGAGTTTAGGTAAGGCACATAGGCCCTTCCCTGTCACTCCCTTCTCTGCTAGCTAGGACCCATGGTAACACCCAAACCTAGTACAACCCCGCACTTCTTATGTGAGGTTATTGATGTGTTGGCCCTGTGTATCTATGGTACACAACTGGCTTCCCTATACACAACACAAACTCTGCTATACATATCTTGCCTCTAAATTACCTATACTGAGTGATAATAGAACTGGACCCCTCGTCTATCCATATACTGTCCTCTAGAGCTTGCCAAAACCCCTTAGGTATGAAATCTAGGATTCTAAGTATATTACTCATTAGGCACCCTTTCACCACTACCCTAGACTCTGCTAGGTATGCACAAGAGCTCGAGCCCCAACCCTGACACTAAGTGACACCACAACTAACCTGGTCAACCCAGGATGATACTTCTCCTGTGTGGTTGTCCTATCCAGAACTGATAGAGTGTAGGTCAAGGATATATCCATACTCAAGGGCAGATACCCCTTTAGTTGGCATTCACAAAAAGAGAAATAAAAACTGAACATGCCTAATATCCTAAGTTATGTGGAGTATCACAAGGTATCTGATACTCCTCCTTATTACGATTTACATATATGTGGCTGTTGGCCTACTACAATAATCTTCCCCTATACTCTGCTTTCGAGAGTCTAACAGACTAAGGGGGCCAGTTAGGAGTACTGCTCCTAGGCTACTCTATGTCAGTTGATCTGACAAAATTGTTGAAAGATGCAGAGAAATCAAAAGTGGTACTGGTACAACATGACCACACGAGAAATCAGAACTAAGGGTTCATACATTTTACAGGGAACCCCAAGGGTAAGGCTCAGACATCTAATCACTTTGAATTCCTGCACTCGAAGATGTACCCCTGGTACCACACATCATGTCAGATCAATACTTTGGATCCAAATCTTGTGTGGCACGATCACCTGGATAGGGAATATGTCCAACATGTAAAGGAGTATCACCAAACTCCTCATGATCTATTTGGTTAATCCCAAAACCCAGGTTCCCGTACAGCTCTATATGGTGTTAGTGGTTGGTATTAGCCTGAGTGATTTAGGTACAATTTATGCTAGTCTACCATTGGAGTAGTATGGCCATAACTTAGCTGTCCCCTATACCACACCTATGGTTATTTTATATTCTCTGACATAATTACACCCTGTTCTTTGTTTCTCTGTGATACATTACTTGCTTTGACACAAAAATCTATTAGCCATTACATCGAACAGTACTAGGCATAATGGCATGTTTGAAATTAGAGACAGGGTTACCTGACAGGGCTCGACAGTGCTTGCTGTGGTGGTCGATACAAGTGTTGGTGTCGAACACAGGAAGGTGTCCTCCAAGTTCCTGCGATTAGGTGGTGCTACTCCTCTTCAATGGGAAGGAAGTCGGATGTCATCTTCTCTCTATAAATAGGTAGGGTTTGGATTTGATCCAAGGAAAAGCGGATAGAGAGATCCTTCCTCAAATTGATCTTGGTTTTTTATTTGAGTCTATCTCCTAATTGGAGATTGAATTCAGGAAGGGAGTCGATTTATAACGGGATTTAAATTTTAGGGTTTTTGCACAAAACCCCTGCTCATAACCTTTATTACTCATTGAACCTTCTATTAATATTTCAAATAAACCAATAACAAATGTATGTGACTAATAGATAATAAAGTAAAATTTAAATTAAAAAAATATGTGAGAGGATAAAATTGGTCAAGGGGTTGACATGCAGGCTGCTGGATTATCATTTGGGGGGCACATTGAGTTGGTTAGATTGGTTATCTCGGCACTGGCCCAGTTTTGGCTCCAGTCTATTCTGATTCATGCCGCTACCATCCGAAAAGTGGAGAGGATTTGTGCTGATTTCATCTGGAGGGGGGTATGCATGTGATCTCTTGGTAGCAGCTCTGCTGCCCGAGGAAGGAGGGAGGGGTAGGACTTAGACCCTTACTAGAGATCAGGGAGGCCTCGGCTCTGAAGCTGGCTTGGAGGTTCATTAAAAAGGGGTCTCTATGAGCTGACTGGATGCACAGTAGATATGTGAAGTCAGGTAGCTTCTGGACCTGTTCCATCGACAACAATAACTCTGTTACTTTCAAGAATATCTTGCAACACAGAGTTGTACTCAAATCCTCCATCCAGAGGACTATGAGAGATGGAGCTGGAACGGACCTCTAGCGGGACCCATGGCTAGAGCGGTAATCTCTGTTGGAGATCTTGGAAGACCGATCGCACAGGGAGGCTGGTAGGGGGCTGACTTATCGGCGCATTATCAGGATGGAGTTTGGAGTCCTGAGTCCTACTGCCATACTAAGAAACTGGGAGAGGTTATTCGCACGGTCAGGATAGATCTGACGCAGCCAGCTGATTGTTGGATCTGGGATCCGCCGGGTGATACTGGAGGTTCCAAAGAGTTCAGGTTCCACAGCTGTTTCAATCTTGTGCGACGTTCTTTTCCTACTAGTGCTGATTTTAAATTCATATGGTGTAAGGATCTGGCTAGAAAGATACAGCTTTGTGTCTATCGTTTACTTATGGGTCGCCTCCCGACGAGGGACAGACTCATTTCATTTAGGATCCAGGTGTCCAACCCTAAGTGTGTGCTATGTGACTTGGATAATGAATCTATGCGGCACTTATTCTTTGAGTGTGAGGTAACCTGGCACATCTGGAAGGAACAATGCCATGCACTGGGCGGATGTGATTCTGGCAGGGAGATCAGAGACATCATCAATGGGATCCGGGACTGAAGAGGGAGAGGGCTGATATGGTTTAAGATCGTCAGAGTACGACTGGCTGCTGCTGTCTGGCATGTATGGAGGGAAAGGAATCGTCGCATCTTCGAGGGACTTACCACCCCTCCTGTATGCATCCTCCATAATATTGATTTTGATGTAAAAGCTATGGAAACCAGATGAGTGGGTGTCCCACTCTGATTGTATGACTGTATAATTATGTGTTGAGTTTGGAATAAAATTTATCCTTTTTTCAAAAAATATATATATATAAATCATTTTTCAATGGATTAGAGCATACGTGTTGGACGGTCATTGGAAGGAGATTAGTTGTAACGTTCTTCGTGGGTAAGCATAAGCCAACAACCACCAGAACGCGTGGCCACGAAAGCGTTTTTGTGCCACATGTCTGGGTCTCACTGGCAGGATCCAACCCCAGGAACTTTAACGGCTCAGCAGCCCCACGTGACGGGACTCACTGTAGCTCGGCTTGGTTCCTGCTCTCCTCTTCGAGACAAAAACAAGGCCTAGTGGGTTTGACTCTGTTATGTAGGTGGGGCCTACAGGGAAGGATATTTTAGAGCTTTGGCCTTTTGGAGTGTCATTAGATTTGATACTAGCGTGCTTATTTTATAATTACTGCACAGACAAATAACAAATTTTTTGATCCTTTATCACTTTAGCACAGAAGAAAAAAGAACTTTGGAAAAGCCAGAAAGAATCTATTGTATGAACCAACAACACTCTTTCCATGTTCCTTTATTTAGTGGTCGATTACTTTTGAAAGATACATTAACAATTGATCTTTGTAAAGGAGAGGAAAAAAGAAATCTTTGTAAAGGGGAAATGGTTAAAGAACTATTCAAAAGTGATGGTTTTGAGGCCAACCGTTCACACACAAACTTCTTTTTTTGGACACATTGGTGTACATTTTCCAATCAAGAGGGACCCAATCGGACGTATTGTTGTTTGGACATCTTTTCATGTCTTAGCATTAGCATTTTGATTTTTTGGAGTTGCGTATTCATTCATTTATGCACAATGTTCATTTCATAGTGTGGTTAGGTTAGATGTCCTACCTTCCAATTTTAGGATACTCAAAGGCAGTGGTACACACGGTCGTTAGTAT
This sequence comes from Iris pallida, assembly GCA_029216955.1. Lineage (NCBI taxonomy): Eukaryota > Viridiplantae > Streptophyta > Magnoliopsida > Asparagales > Iridaceae > Iris > Iris pallida. The sequence goes on from JANAVB010007596.1 coordinate 10,599,777, forward strand.
GTATGGTATGCTAATCGTGTCTTTTAGTGATTGGTGTTAGAGAGTTTAGCACTAGGCTTTTGGAGTTCGGAAATGATCGGACCTCCCTCCAATGGCAACCCGACACCAGGTGTGCAGGCCAGGACCACAGTCCAAGTACTCTTTTGAGTTATCTATGGATAATTTGATATAATTTTTGGTGTGGAATGGAAGAGAAAATGTCACGTCACGATAGATTGTCGACAATGACGAGTGATTTTTGACTACTGAAGTTTGAGTTTGTCATAGCACCATCGAGCAAGTATTTGTAGTAGATAGAATTGCAACGATGGATATTTCAGAGGAGACGCTAGTATTGATGTTGGATGGAATTTTCACTTTGTGAAAAATACACCGGAGTGCGACGAGTGTCTTTCATGTGTCGGAGAAGTTCTGAAAGTCGAAGAAGACAAATGTGACGCGTTTGAGCGTGTGTCAAACTTGTATTGAAAAAACAGTTTCAGAGAGCGATATATCACCGATATACTGTTACCAGTATAACGTCGGTATATCGACCTGATATAGTTTTGTTCCAAAATGGTTCTGACTCAAAGAGGACATTTTTCGGTATGCCATCGGTATACCGACGTCGAAGCTGAAGGTCAAAATTGGATATTTATTTACACCGTTGGATCATGATCAACAGTCCAAATATTTTTGAAATTTGAATACTTTAAATATTAGAGTTTTCTAACCCTAATCTAGTACCATAAGATAAAAAAAGAAGAGCTTTTCCATGTTTGTAACTTTCTAAGAGAGGAATAGAGAGAGATTCAGGGTCCGTTTGGATATGTTTCCTAAAATATTTCTGAAAACAGTTTTTAAAGTAGATGTTATAAGTTTATTTTCTGGAAGTAAAAATTATGGCTTTGTATTTGGTTACTCTCATCTGAAAAATAATTTTAAAAAATAAAAATTACAAATTTTGTTTGGCCAAAAAAGTTAGATTTTTTTAATTAAAATTTATGAAATAATTTTGTTCTTTCCTTTGTTCTTCTCCAAAAAAAGTGTGTTCTATAATCTGGATGTCGGAGCGTAGTTCGTGTGCGACATCGATGGGATGGAGTTCGACGAGTTTGTCTCCGCCGTTGGCTATAATCGGTGGCTCCTGCCAGGACATAGGTGGTGCAGCCCATAGGACTTGTTCAGTCCGGAAGACGGCGGCCTGGGCCGGAGCATAGAGAGTCGGACCGTCTCTTCAGAGCCGGAGGGTCATCGCCAACGGAGGAGACGAGGGTGAAGTAGGCGATAGAGAGAGAAAGATGTCTTCGCCATCGGCTTCGACTAGTGATCGGGATGTCGGACCGGGGTTTCCTTGTCAAGGAGACGATGTCGATGCGGTTGCTCATATCCTCGATGAAGCTGCCGAGAGCCAAGTGGGGGAGGGGGCGAAAAGGAAACCAGTGAAGTTGCCGAGATCCTAGTAGTCACGACCCGCACATAAACATAACTCAAATCCACGTCCAGAGTCTTTGAGTCTAACTATCTCAACATAAACATAAGTCTCAAAAATAATAACATCTCAGTGCATCATAAGCTGGAGACAAATTTAGTACTAATATAGCTAATCTAGTTGAGTCGCTACTAATGGTGTCTCCTCTACTGGAACTAGCCCTTCTGAGCCAATGTCTCCAGGTCTACTCCTACTACATCCTGAGGTCCGTAGTGGGTAGAGCACCACTCCTCAAAATCATCTGAAAAATATATCAGGTCAGAATTGGAGCAAAGTACACCTCTAATAATAGTTCCAATAAATAATATAGACTATGTAACATAAATAGAGAGAATATATAAGATAATAAAATAGATACAAGAATATAACAAGATATGAAAATACTGTAAGTAAATACAAGAGAAAAAATTATCTTGTACAAGAATCAAGAAATAACTAAGTGAGTGAGCGTTAGTTTCAATATGTGATCGACTTGAAAACTTGCACAAGGATAATGGCCTAGTTAGTCATATGTGCGATGTATGATCAACACTCATAAGGAACAAGACATGCACAAGAAAGATATGATCACATATATACACTAATACTCCCCGCCCCCGACTGGTATAGTGGATCCAACCATGGTACGTTACAACACATGATTCTATGAGAAGGTAGCTAATCCTCTCATAAATCAGTGTCCATATAAGTACAAGAACAACAACAAAGCTTGCACAAGATAGACCAAGATATACAAGAAATCAAGAATATCTACACTAGATATAAGAAACATATAAGATCTCATAAACATAAAATTATCAGAGAATGTACTCGTCTGTGGTACTGAGCAATATACGAGAATCAGGGTCCAAACTGGAGTCATAAATACCTAAATATGAGATATCAATGTCAATTGGTATTTCAGAGTGATAATTATCACTAAATATGTCGAGATATGATTTCTAGGTCAAAACTAGGTCCTAAAAGTCAAACTAGGGTCAATACCTTGTTTCTAGGTCCATACCTTGAAGGTATTAGCCTTACTAGCTAATATCACTAAGAATCCATATATATCTATCTCATATATATATATATATATATATATATATATATATATATATATATATATATATATATATATATATAAAAAAAAAAAATATATATATATATATATATATAGTTAACTACTATCTAGTATTACCTTAGCCTATTTATCCTTTACCTACCTGTGGATGTACCCAATGCCTATTACCTATACCATTACCCATAACCCTAACATCTATGCACATATCCATACCATATCTTATACCTATATACCTATACCTATATGACATCATTATACCACTATCTATAGTCATATAAATATTTTCCTATATATAACATTTATCTGTGTAATTATCCTACTAGGATATCTAAGCTTATACTCATGTACACTTGTCTATGTTTATACAAATATCCTTATGTATCCATATCCTTAAACATCTATATGCATTCATATGACTACATGCCATACCTATAGGATTACCTTAGCCTATCATCTTACTCTCCTTGATCAATACCTTTACCTATATACCTTGATACCCTTTGTATCAATACCCTTCTATACTAAGGCCTCTTACCCCTGCCATACTTGCATATGCCAATACCTATGGTATACCAAATTAGGGGTGAGCATCGGTTCGGTTCAAGCCGAACCGGAAAAATCAAAACCGGTCATAAACCGAACCGTTATATCCAGAACCGAACCGAACCGTTATAAATAAAAACCGATCAACAACCGAACCGAAATAAATCGGTTCGGTTTTCGGTCCAAACGGTTTATGGGCCTTGGGTTGGTGGGCTGGCCTGTTACCAGTTTACATAAAAAAGTTATAGAAAAACAGCTCCAATTAGCAGGCCCATATGTTCCAGTTTTAACTACCATGCCCATATATTCCAGTTTCATCATAAAATTATAGATAAACAGCTCCAATTACCAGTCTCATGACTCTCATCTCCATATTCCAATTACCAGGGCCTATATATTCCAGTATGGCAGTATCATCACAAAATATTTCCCATTTTACACTTATACAAAATATCATCTATATTTCCCAGTTTACAGGTAGTATCAAGTCCATCCATATATGATATACAACAGTATTTAAACAATCCTAAATTTAACAAGAGAAGTTAAATCCCATATAAAATTACATTCAAACTTCCAACTTCCAAGCTAAGACAGAAATCCATAAAAAGCTTTAAACCTACAGGTAGTATTAACTTCCAACTTTCTGAGTCTCCTGAGTCCTGACTCCTGCACAAAAAAGTAAAACCAAGACGAAGAAAAAAAAGAATAATACGGCTCAGATGGCTTATTTATGCATCAAAGTATGATGCCATGTAGTATCAAATTAAACTTTCTCAAGCCACATTCATCATTGCCACTTTCTAGTTTATACGTTAGCAATATTTTGAAGAAGAAGCATTAAATAAAGTAATAAACTGTCAACAACAAATGAACCATTCATGCCACGCCAATGGCTGCAACAAGTGCCACGCCACTAGCTGTATCGAATGCAACGCCACTGCTGGCTGCAACAAGTGCCACGCCACTAGCTGCATCGAATACAACATAAAGGATAGTATGATAGCAGAGCAAAGTAAAGGATTATCTACCAGCATAGTATAATAGTGATACAACATAATAAAGTATCAGAGCAAAATAAAGGAAAATCCACCACCATAGCAGGAACAAAATTACAGAAGTATGCAACTAGTCACAGACTCACAGAACATAGTTTGATAGCAGAGCAAAGTAAAGGAAATCCACCACCATAGCATATAGCAAATCTAGTCACAGAACATAGTATGAGAGCAAAATAAAGTATCATAGCAAAATAAATGATTATCCAGTATCCACCACCATAGCAGGAACAAAATTACAGAAGCATAAAGGAGCCAATGAGGCCAGGAACAAAATTACAGAAGTATGCAGGAGGCCAGCAACATAACAGACAGGACTACAGTATCCAAAATAAGTGTCCAGAGACCAGAATAGATTCATTAGAACAATAGCATCACAAAAAATATTATCCAGCAGCAATATCCTGAACAGAACTTCGAAAGTAATCAAACCTCGCTTGTTGATGTCGATCCCACCGATAACTTACCCAAATCTAAATGATAAAGAATAAATCAATAAACAAGTTAACACACAATTGACCAAGTATTGAAATCAATAATTTTTTGCTTTGTATCTTTTCGGCTTCAACACACTCCTTAAAATTTTGGAATCTACTAGGAGAGTGTCTCACATATCTGATTGTATTCCTAACCCGAGAAACCGATGGAGACATCAATTTCAAACCATCAACCACAACGAGATTGATGATGTGTGCAATGCATCTCATGTGTAGATACTTGTAATTTAGAATGCTATTTCCCCAATTCTGAATTTCTTACTCAAGTAAGAAATAGCAACATCGTTGGAACTTGCATTGTCAATTGTGATTGTGAACACTCTATCAATGCCCCACTCAAGCAAACATTTCTCAACCTCTTTCCCGATGGCCTCCCCTTTGTGACTAGTAATTGGGCAAAAATTTATAATTTTTTCTTTAATTCCCAATCTTCAGTTATGTAATATACTGTAAGACATATATAATTTATCTTTTGCAATAATGTCAAGAAATCGGTCGTTAGACAAACCATTTGTCTCGACTCTTTCAAATATGCTTTGAACTTACTCTTTTCAATGGAGTAAATATCAAAACAATCTCGTGCCACAGTCCATCTTGATGGAATACGAAAGATGGGACATGCGTCTGTCACCCTCATTTCCCGTATTTTCTATATTTCGTATTTTTACTCGTATCTGGATATTGGCATGTATTTTTATTTTTCTCAACTTGTGGAATTTCGGTATTTCTCGTATTTTGGATTTTGACATGGCTCGGTTTTAATTGGATTGGTTTGGTTTGGGTTGGTTTAATATGTATTGGAACACCTTAGCCTATGCTCCACCCTCAACACACCACATTCCACCCTCTTTAAAACTCTACCAACTTTTTCTCTCTCCTCATAAACCTCCATTAATTTTTTCTTCTCCTTCCTCTACACAACACTCTTCTCCTTCCTCTACACAACACCCACCCATAGGCAAGTGCACCTTGCCACCACATGAGAACCCTCTTTTATTTATCCATTTGCTATATTAGGACATGGTGATCAACATTAGAACTTGGTATTTTGTGATTTGGAGTCTCCATTGTTCTAGATCTAAGTTTTCCCTATTTTTGGTTTTACATGATTTTGATCTATTTAAGTTGGATTTTTATGGGTTTTGATATTTCCATGTGGAAGAGAATTCCATTTCACCCTAGTTGGAACTTTGGAAATCCGGATTTAGAGTTCGGATGGCCAAGTTGTGATGCTTGGAAGTTTTGGAGCCATGGGAGCTTCTTCTCAGCCATGGAGAAGAAGACCCTTTCCCCTGCATACGTGTTTTTACGCGTATGCAGCTCTCCTGCGTGCGTGACTTTTCGCGTACGCAGCTCTCTTGCGTGCGTGACTTTTCGCGTACGCAGCTCTCCTGCGTGCGTGACTTTTCGCGTACGCAGCTCTCCTGCGTGCGTGACTTTTCGCGTACGCAGCTCTCCTGCGTGCGTGACTTTTCACGTACGCAGCTCTCCTGCGTGCGTGACTTTTCGCGTACGCAGCTCTCTTGCGTACGTGACTTTTCGCGTACGCAGCTCTCCTACGTGCGTGCCTTTTGTGCGTACGCAGCTCTCCTGCGTGCGTGCCTTTTTTGTGTGTACGCAGCTCTCCTGCGTGCGTGCCTTTTGTGCGTATGCAGCTCCCCTGCATGCGTGCTTTTGTGCGTACGCAGCTCCCCTGCGTGCGTGCCTTGTGCGTTCGCTGCTCCCCTGCGTGCGTGCTCTTGCGCGTACGCTGCTCCCCTGACCCCTTGCTTAACCCATTGGCTCTTGGAGTTTTGGTCTTATTTCTTTAAGCTTGGCTCTTTTATAGCCATGTATATTGATATTTTATTAGATATTTTATGCCTATTTTATATCCTTACGCCTTTTGTCATGAACTTGATTTTGCTTAATATGTTTAGAATGACTATTGTACATGGCATGGTATGGCAAGGAACTAGCATAACACGACAGTGATCCGTAGTGGTGCACTCCTGATATGACCAACCTGACATGATAGTGGCCCGTCGTGGCGTACTCCTGACAAGTACCTTGACATGATTTATCTTGATGCTATTGCGACGGCTAACTTGACTCGTATAATCAACTTGACATCGTGGGTAGTTCTTTCTTGCTTGCTTGTTAAATCTACTTGTCATGTCTTGTATCATGTCTAGGAGGGGATCCCTGAGTACCACGGTCAGGGGTACCTATCAAAATGAATTAAGGTTAATAACTAGAATAACACAGTAGTCATGAAGAGATGACACAGCTACAGGCAATCCCGTTACCTGGGCGCTCTTAGGATTTGTAGCCTGCCGTCGAGTAGGGCACATTTCCAGCACACTGTCATGTGTTGCACCTTCTAAGTTACCTAAGGGTACATGCATTTCCTGGACGATGTACCCACCTGAATTCAACCCCTAATTTTCGACCTGGGTAACCTGGATGGTCTGCAGGGCTTATGGCTGTGGAACAATCTCACTGCATCTTGTTAGTAATTAGGCCTGTGATAACCCTAGTTAGTTAAAGTAGTAAGCCGTAGTATCTGCTTGGCCGTGATTGATTGAATGAGGTATAACCAGTTTAGCCATGTCTTGATCCAGTACAAGATTGTTCCCTGTCTTGATTTCTTGCATTATTATCTTGTCGATAAATGATGGGAAACCAAGTTCCGTTCAGATGAAGGGTTACAACCCCGGTCCTTGTTTGGTTTACGGTTTGTAACCTGGCTATCGGAATAGTTCCATGGTTATCTCGTCGTATTTCATCCTGCCATGTTTTCATAATTTCTAGTGTTAATATTAGAATTTTCTTGTGCTAATTGCTGGCTTTTGTTCTTATTTCGTGGCCCCCTTGTGGCACTTGCTCTTTCTGGGGTTGACCCAGCTGGTTTTGTGTGGCCAGATTTTGGAGCAGCTCCCGAGGACCTTCCGAACCTCCAGCCCGATGGTGGCGACTAGAAGGAACCCGGGCTACGAGTGGGTTTTCTATTTTGTTTCGCTCACTCTATTGTAAAGTTATTCTTTTGAGGCGTTTAGCCGACGAGCACCTGTTAGCTCGATGCACTTTACTTACTGTCTGCCTATGGACTGTAAACATGATTAACAAATCCTAGGGTTGATCATGTATGACTTAACTCTTGCTAGTCCCCGTATTTTGTACGACTAGCTTCATGATCAGCTGAATATGTAATATTTGGGACGCCTTATTATTGTATATTTAATGATCATACATCTTGCGACCTTACTTACTTGCTTGTGATTGAGACATTAGGCTTGTTCATGACCATAAGAGACTGTTGGCTTGTAGTAAACCCTCATATCTCTAGACAGCCGTGACCGTATATCGAGGTGGTTTCCATTTCAATATACGTAGCTAGCTATGTCTGCCCCCGCTCTCCAGTATTCTGGTTCTGGGGCGTGACAGCGACACTCATAAAGTTTTTAAATCCTTCACATTCTACAAATCTAAACGGCAGCTCGTCAACAATCACCATACGTGTTAAGGCTTTTCTCACTTCGTCTTGATTAAATTTTCAACTTGTGAGTGTCTTATCCGTGCCCTTTGCATTTGGTTGCAAGTTTAGTATGGACTGATTGGGATCGTGATTTCTAGGATTCAACGAACATCCATTCCAATGATTTTTCATACTGGTTGTCCCGTTTAACTTGCTATGACAATGATATTCTTTTTTGCAATGCTTGCAACTAGCTTTCGGACGCCCTTTCGCATCCAAAATTTTGTTAAAATCATTCTAAAATGGAGCTCGTTTCTTGCTAGGTTTTCTAATAGTTCGAAGAATACTAGGAGTAGAAACAGGATCATTAGTGCCTTGAGAACTATTAGGTGGTTGAGGTTGATCACCTTCGTGCGACATCTAAAAAGAAAAATATGAATTTCAATATATGAACTATAAATATGAAATTTCAGCAAAAATTTAGAAATACGCACATTGTATGAATATGCAGATGTAGCTATTGAATGATACAACCTAACAAACATCACATAATTCACTTAATTGATTTATCAGCTAACTATCCCTTCCTAACACTAATTAATATTTAATAGTTGTGCTTTTAAACTGAAAACAGTAAGCAAACTGTAAACTGTTTGCAAACAATGCAAATAGCAAACTGTAAACTGTTTGCAAACAATGCAAATAGCAAATTATAAGCACTGAAAAACACATGCTACAGCTACACAGCAAATTAACACTAATTAATACTTGTGCTTTTAAATTGAGAACAGTAAGCAAACTATAAACTGTTTGCAAACAATGCAAATAGCAAATTATAAGCACTGAAAAACACATGCTACACAGCAAATTAGCACTACGCAAATTATAAGCCAACCCTGCAAATTATAAGCCACGCTGCAGCAAATTACCAAAAGATTAAAAGTCGTGCTTTTATTTCTTTTTTGCCAGTAGATTATAAGCTAATCCTGCAGCAAATTATAAGCCAATCCTGCAAATTATAAGCCAACCCTAGCAACCCTGCAGAAGCATTTTTGGGCCAGCAATTCATTTCTCTCTCATTTTTTTTGGCAGTAGCAAAATCTTTCTTTTGGCCAGCAAAATAGCAACCCTGCATAGTACATGCAAGAAATAGCAACCCCAAAGGGACAGAAAGCTTACAGTGAGTGAGTAAATTCCTCTCCTTTCACGATTTATGTCGAATCCCAAATTTGAACACAGCAAGGGGCCAGGGCTATCTATGTTCGGTCCAAAATTCGTCTCCTTCCACGATTTATGCAAGAAATGAACAAATTAATTAGGAAAAAAAATATATTACATCAATAAGTAACTGTAATAGGTCAGATGACTCCGATCTAGTAGAAATGAACAAATTAAGTAACTGTAATTACAAAAAAATTAAGTAAATGCAATAAGTGAAAAATAAATTAGGAGAAAATTCCTCTCCTTACCAGAATATGGGAAGGACCGGGTGATGAATAGCCGACCCAGAGAGATCTTTGTTAGATCTTAAAAATATATGTTAGATCTTCACAGAAATAGGTCAGATCTAGTCAGATCTATGTCGGATCTAGTTAGATCTAGGTTAGATCTAGGTCAGATCGCATCGAGAGAGGCAGAACAAACTCAACAGAGGAGAAAGACTCGAGCTCGAGTCTTCTAAAGAGCGAGAGTAGACTCAACAGAGAAGAAGATGAAGGGATTTGAGCTCCGACGACTGAAAATAGAAGAGAGCGGTGGGCTGGGGGGGAGCGGCGGACTGGGGGGGAGCGGCGGCTCTCTCCAGTCCAATAGAAATGAATTCTGAAAGAGGAGGAGAGAGAAATAGTAAACTTAACTTACTTAAATACCTAGGTCATATGGAGAGGGTATTTTGGTAACTTCATACCTAATAATCGGTTTTCGGTTCGGGTCGGGAACCGTTAACCAAACCCGCGACCCGAACCGTTAACCGTATATTTTACAGGTGCTGCACCGAGGACCGACCCGTTTCTTCCAAACCCGACCCGTTTCGTCTTAAACGGTCGGTTCGGTTCGGGTGCGGTTTAAAAACCGTATTTTGCTCACCCCTATACCAAATTATCCATTACTATACCCTCACACATGTTTGTCTACACTTACCTATGGTGCTAGGTTACTCCCTTACTCATATACTATATATATCCATATATCCTACATGTCATAGTTCACCAAGATACCCCTATACCATATCCACATGGTATAATATACCCCTTATACTATATATATATATATATATATATATATATATATATATATATATACTATAATATTGGTATCTATATGATACATATATAAAATACATATATGATATTATATCCTTGCTATCCTATGCATACCCATGGCTTACCATGCTACTAAGGTATTTACCTTTACCTAGGATTTATCCTTCCTATCTATTCTATGCATATAACTATTACCCCTAGAAACTGGGGCAGGGCCAGAGGCAGGCCATGTAGTGTGCTTTCTGCGGGAAGCCGGGAAACACCCGGAAGGTTTGCAGGATAAGGCTGGGAGTTTGTTTATTCTGTGGAGCTTCAGATCACCAGATGAAGAACTGTGCTGCTCGTGCAGCCAGACAGGTAGGCCAGGACAGAGTACAATAGGCTAGAGGAGGCCAGCAGGGACGAGCTTTCGCCATGACAGTTGAGGGCACTCAAGCAGTAGCAGGGCAGATTGCAGGTTCCAATCTTTCGATCTCATTTTTTCATTTGCCTCCTTATAACTGTCTTGAAATTCGATTCTATCTGTTCCTTGTTAATTGATCAATTTTGTTCTGTTATTCTTGTGATATGATTTTGATTTTTCTTCTGAGATAAGTCATATGGGCTAGGTCGCCTCGATTATGGGATTTTAGAGTCTTCTATAGTCATGTTAGCAGGCATAGTGAGGACATATAGTCAGATTATGGACATATTTCTCGGGTGTGGGAATTTAAGGTTTTTGCGGCCAAGCATGCGGCAATGCAAAAATTTTAAATACTATGATTTTAGAGATGTGTACCTTATTCGAGGACTCTGTGATTATCGTAGCCGTACTCACTAGCATGACGAAGATTCTGAGTATCATGATTTTGGACAGACGCGTATGATTATCGAACTGTATGATTTTGAGACTATAATTGAGGGTAATTTTGAAATTTTATAATTTTAATCATTTATTTATTGACATTTAAATCATGATATAATTTTGGAGATTTTTTATCATTTTAAAACTATTAAAGCCATGACTTGTGATTTTGATGTGTTGCTAGTTAAACCCTAGAGACTGTTTGACCTAGAGCCTAACCATGTGATTAGGATATTTTTAATGTCATTTCTGGCCTAAGGGTATTTTGGTCATTTGACCTCTTTGAATTATTTTGATATTTATTGGATTGGTGATTGTTAATTTTGACTTTGATAGGAGTGATTTTGTGTTGGTTTCGTGTCCGTATCGGACATGTATCAGTTTTTATTTAGAAGTGTTTGATGTGCCTCAAAGAGATTTTTTTATTGCTGATTTTTTTGAAAGGTATTTGAATGGGATTGTTTTCTGCATGTATTTTCTGTGATTGCTTTGTTTTAATTTCGAGGACAATTTTTTTTAAGGTGGATAGATTTGTCACCCCCAGTTTTCAAGAACAAGAGTATTTTGATCATTTTTCATTTTAGAATATTTTTGAATTTATTTTATTATTTATGATATTGTTTTGGGGTTATTTGAGTCGGGTTCGAATTTCAACTCAATCCGACTTGTAACGGAGATCCGAGGTAGCTTTGACTCTAGTAGGACCCACTCATTAGTTAGACATGGCCCACATATGACAATAATTAAGTTAGTATATTTAGACTAAATATTTATGACTAGGTTGGATTAATTAGAGACTCAAACTAGACTAATTTAGCCCCAAACCAAAACCTAATTTAATTTAAACCAATAGGAGACAATAGAGGGCTTTTTAGACTTTTCCTAATAGGAACACCTATCCATCTATGGCCGGCCATTAGGAGGGATAGGTATGAGTCATCCTCATTTGTTTTTATCCATAAATTTCTCTCTCTTGTTCTTCCCCAAATTTTGAGAAGAGCCTCCATTGATTTTATCTCCAAATCAATCCATTCTTCCACCAAATCTTCTTTATTTCTTCTCTACTCCATGAAGAGAGGATGCTAGCCAAGTTTGGGAGATTTTGGCTTTGGTTCGTGTCCTTTTGGAGATCCCTTCGTGTCGGTGTCGTATCGGAAGGAGTCCCTTGAGATTTTACCTCCCGGAAGGTAAAATCTATCCTTTATTTCAATCCTACATGCATATAGGATTATTTTGAACCCATAGGAATGACCCCTATGGTTGTGTCTTCATTTGTGTCCATTTCGTGTCCATTTGGAGTTATTAGGAGTGTCCTTGTTGTATTTTGTGTCCATGTAGGAAACCCCCAATATTGGACACTTGTGTTTAAATAATTTAATATTAGATTTTTATATGTTAGAGACGTGTTATTGCTTGTCTTTACATTTTTCTCCATGTATCATAATGTATCATAATATATATACAAGTATTTATATTATTGAGTGTATATATATATATATATATATATATATATATATATATATATATATATATATATATATATATATATATATATAAAGAGATTGATAAGCAATAAGAAATTGATAAGCAATAAGCAGCAGCAGCTATAAGCAGCAGCAGCAGCTTCTGTAAGCAGCAGCAGCAGCTTTTGCAAGCAGCAGCAGCAGCTTCAGTAAGCAATAAGCATAATCAGCAGCATAAGCAGTTGCAATAAGCAGCAGCTTATTGGCAGCTTTTTAAGCTTTTTAGCCTTTAGTTTTAATCCATTTAATCCCCTTTTTCCTTTAGAAATTAGCCCCCTTCCATTTAGCCATTTCCCTATATTAGTTAGCCCTTGTTATATAGAGTTTCCTACCAAGTTGTTAGATATTTGTTAGTTAGGATTGTTAGAAATGTTAGCTTATATGTTAGTATGTAAAACCCCTTCTAATTTAAAGGAATATTTAAATTATTTTTGGATTTTATTTAATTCTAATTTATTTTTATCTTATTTATATTATATAAAAGGACTATAGCCATGGTTGAGTTTGAATATGCAAGACGACTAGAAAGTATGGCATGCCTAGCGTAGTCGGGTGCTTTAACTAGTATGCTAGCCATGTTAGAAATGCCATGGTCATATTGTAATCTCTTGCATGTTAATCATTCAAATTATGGCACAAGTTATATTTTTATTTAATTAATTAGTTAAGAAAGCCTTTATGACTTTTTATGAGATCCGGTTGCACCAAACCTTCCCAAACCTCTTCTAAGCCAAACCCAACCCTATGTAGGCATGTTGGGCATTAATACATATTAATAATTACATTTATTTGTATTTAATTCAGATTTTGTAGTATAATTACATAGATAGAATTAAATAGTTCTATATTAGGAAACCCCTTTTTAAATCCTCAATCCAATCAACTTGCCAACTAACCAAACAACCAAATCATGCCAAGTGGACCCCCACCATGATAATTTCGGCCAAACAACCCCCCATGGCATAATGCATCAAATTAAATAGGATTTAAATCCTACATTGCTTAAAATTTATTTAAGGATATGTTTAAATATACCAACTTATCCCAAACCTTAACCAAATTCAAATCTTTCTCTCCCTCACCTTTGGCCGACCAAAACCCCTCTCCTTCTCTATAATTTCAGCAGCAACAAACTCCCTATAACATCTATACATCATCTCCTCCATTGCACATCTCTCCATCCTTCACAAAAACTCATCTCCTCCACCATACATCCCCGAAACCCCTCAAAACAAACCCTAAAAACTCCATCTCCCCCATCCAATCCTCTATAGCCATTATCAACTCTCCCATACTCACCAAGAGAGGATTAGCAAGCGAGGATAGCGAAAAAGATTGGAGCTTTGGTGAAGAGAAGTCATCATCACCCTTTCTAGCGAGGATCTTTGGTAAAAACCCAAATCTTTTCTTCTAAAAACTTTTGCTAAAATTCTATAGGAAAATATGTTATTAATTCGGTAGAAATCATATTTTGAAAGATTTTGTTAGGTATAATCATCCATAAAGGTTTCATGAAATATATGCGTAATATTCATGTGTCAGTATGATCAAATTAATCCCATTGTAAAGGAACTATGAGTTATTGGTGCCTATTTTCAAAACTGAATTTTATACATGTTCATATACATAAATTAGGATTTTTAAGTATTTTTTCACGATTTTAGAAACTCAAATCTGGTCGAAAAAATTATAGGTCAAAATTAGCTAATTTCGGGTAACCGGCTGACATAGAATGTCCCAAACTTGTAGTATAACTCAACCCATGCACCTCTGATATTATTCTATGAAATAAATTATTTTATTGCTGTTTAAAATATATTTTTGGTCATTTTAACTATGTTCCGGGCGAGTTTCGGTAGAGCAGCTGACTTATTAATCAACTAGTCATAAATGTCTTTAGAAATATTAATTCTAAAATTTTAGAGATAAATCTGTAGAAAATTAGTTTAAATTTTATTTTTATGATTTTTATATTATTTTTAAGTATGTTATTGAAGTAGGGGCATAACCGACTAATTAAAAGTTAGAAACCCTAAAACTGTGTTTCGATGTCTCGTGGAACCTGTGTGTGATTGTATGGATCTAAATGGTTCCACGAGAGATTGAATATAATTTTAACACATTACTTTGACTAATTAAGTCGTATCGTAAGTTTCATAAGTAGTGACTTAATTTAGTTAATTAATTATCTAGGAACGTCGGATTCCGGAGGCGTGGACGCGGGAGCGGCGTTTCATATTTACAGCACGGAATCAGGCAAGATACCTTGCCTTTACTATTTAATTTCTTGCTCAATATCATGCATGCTTTTTCTTTATGTTGTTCTTTCAAAATATATATAGATGCAAATTATTATACTTTATGCAATTGGCTTAGAGTTAAGGGACCACCGTATGTTTAGTGCATCTCATAAACTGTCACGATGTGCCACAGATTGTGTGTGAGTTGTGAGTCGTATATAGATGCGAACTTGCGTGCTGACTGATCATTGGTACGTACAGGCCGTGCGTTAGGATATAACTGCTAATAGATTTGTGTAGAAGACTTGGAAGTTATTAAGGATTAAACAGTGTCCTGGAGACGACGCATGGATAGTATCATTAGGGGGAGGGGACAGTTATTAGCGTAGGGGCTACATTTTATTTTTACACACATTTTGAGCCGAGGGTGACTCTTATGAGCACTACCTTCTGCCCAAGGCCGATAGTGACTCGAATGAGCGCTACTTACTGCCACTCTTTATTTACTCTGCTGAGCCTACAGCCCCTGCGTAGAACGTTGTCCTCAAAGTGCATATCACATAGAATGGTCAGGAACCTTTACTCATGCATACTTTTCTGTTGAGCTTTATTATTCAGTTTATTGGCATGATATTATGTGTCTTGTTACGTCCCTCTGAGGACCTGGTTATCTCTCCAGGTGTGTCTTATAATTTTTGCAGGTGCTCTAGCTAAGGCCATGACTTGCGCTCCATTCTTCGAGATGTTGTTTTTTGGATCGGCATCTCCTTCGCTCGACCATTCATTATCTTGTACAATTTTTCCTTATTTAAATTAGTTAGTAGTGGATTTGTCTCCGCCCAACGATTGTATACATGACAAACTCAAAGTTGCTTTTATATTATTATTTATCTTTGTGGATGAGATTTAGTGTCTTGACTTTCTATATTTTACAGCTTATGTATACATACGAGCCGTATATTTACTCGTATGATTACAGCTGGCATGATACGTATCTAGTCTCAAGTATTTGGGACTGGGGCGTTACATGTTTTTGTGGTGGCCCATGCAGGCCTAGTTTGTCGCATCGGTTACGCTACTGTACCGATATGAACCTGCATATAGGATTAGGATATAGGAATCTCATCCACAAGCTTGACTTCCTCCCTCAATTCCAAATCTCGAACTCTCGTCCGATTATCTTGACTTCCTTCTGCTTGATTCCTTTCACTGCAAATCTTATCTTCTTTCATACTGAATAGAGAGGTTAGGAGATAACTCATACGAGTATACATGTTATATTCCTCAATTACTCCATTAGTTGACTTCATAAGTTGAGTAGCATGACTACAACCTACCACCCATATCCTTTTAACCTAGTATTAAAGTGTAACAGAGTGATAATGAATATATGCTAGTGTAGGAGAGCTGTTTACCTAGAATATAGAGATTTCGTAGCCCATACCCATTGGTCAACTAAGGCCTGATACAAGAACCAGTAAGACGACTGTATACGCAAGCACACCAGATAAGACTTAGATCCTTGTGAAACTCGAACTATTTATTACTGCTTTCAACGTATTCTCCCGTACTTATACTTTAAACTACCATGAATAATGACGCTATTTATAGCCTAGTTTTGCAAGCTTATTCTTTGTCGAGCTTGTTCAGGACATATGTATAATGGGGACGCCCACAAGCATATCGTCTAATTAGAATCAATGTATTATGGTCTGATCAACCATAGTGCACTTGGTTCACTCTTCATATGATTATCCCACGTGGATTGAGATATAGAGGTATCTAGGATCTCATCCGCGACTGCATTGACAATTCCTCTTGAATTATACATTCGCCTTTGAATTACGTAACTGTATTCAATGACATCTTTCTTGAAATCTTTATTGCTTTTGTCTTTCATTGATTGGAAGGACGAACGCTCGTATTTGATAGATAAATACAGAGTATCCCCATGGCCATGGTAGTTATATGCACAAGTATAGCAACCATCGGCCAAGCCATATAACTACAACCTTGCCTAAAGTTGCTCGTCATTCCCTCGACCCTAATAGTAATATCGTAACCTTCTAGTCATTTGAGCTTGAAAAATGAGTAAGATCTTACCCTTGAGTAAACCACACACCAATGATACTATCTAATCTCTAGGAATTATTTATTGTGAGTCTTCAAATATTCATCTTGATTCTTGGCTTAACTAGCAACCCGTATGCCTTAACTCAAACCTTACTTGACTAGGCCCCCACAGTTTAGACAAAAAAGAATAGACCAAAATAAGGACAAGCATTGCAAGGACCATGGTAGACACCCATTCCAAGATTAGAGATTCAGCAGTTGTTACTCTAGGTACAAAATTCTATTATCAAAGAAGTGACATAATATTAGAACAACACATTCACCAGCTTAGCCAAAATCTGTAACATGATGTCCCGTCATTATGTTGTATTAGTAATCAACAAGTGATGCATGAGCACTACATTTAGTACCTCTAGAACGCTTGTGACTATAGTCTGGCAGGTTTGACACAAATAGAAATTTACGACTTAGTAGTTAGGGATCTTTCCCATGACGTGCTTTAGAGTTCGTTATTCCACCAATAGACTCTCGTATACCATGGACAAGCGGGTCATTCCATCTTATCGACTCAGGTACCACTGTACGCGATCATTTCCATTTATTAGGACTCGGGGTACAATCCTCGAAACTGATTCACAACTACCCTATCATGTTATCGATCACATCGTGACTTATTATTACCAAATGTCATGGTACGATATCGCGACTCAAATATTCCTAACCTCATTATTCCTAAAATCATATCCTAGTCTCTAGAGTGAATAGATTGTAAGCCATTCTTACTTTTAGGAATTTGGGGATCACCGATTGATTGAGGTAAATTGGTTCTCACAAGGATGATAAATTAGTGACTCGTGAACTCCCACTTTCTTTTAGATCTTTTGGTGTCCCTTACCGTGACTTTGATATTTGAAGTGTAATACTAGCTGTTACCTTCCAACAAAATTTATATACAAAACTTAAACGAGTCCACTTTCAAGTAGACATATCATGTCCCACACAAACACTTCTCCTTGGACTCTATTATTATGATACGACTTTCAGGTCAAAAGGGACTAGCGATAACCCTTACCATAACACCGATGTACTTTCGGACTGCAGTTAGAGATCCAACATTGACTCCAATCTTTTGGTCCAATATATGGTTGTGATCTACTCGAAGCCCTCTACGCACATGCTACTAGTGTACCACTCAATAGAGGCCTTGTGTGCTACTTAAACACAAAAGTCATGGAAGGCGCATCTCACGACTTACAGAACCTATTCTACCAACCCGATGAGAAATTTGCCCAACCACTTGAATTTGAACCTATTCTAAATTATCCTAACCTAATAGGGATGGTTTAAAATTCTACAAAATTTTGTCCAGCCACTATAGATTAAAATCTAAAGTTCATGCAATCAAAGATTAAAGTCCAATTAGGGAACCTATTGAGACTCAGTTAAATCCATCATAGCCTATCGCCATATTGGGACTATAAAACCAAACTTGATGAAATAGGCGCTCACCCCTATTATATAGGTCCCACCTCTTGGCTCACTAATTCTCCTTACATAGATTTCGTAACTGCATCTCTTCGTAGCCTATGTTATGCATCTCTCGGTACCAACTTGCTTCCGGATATACTTGACCAAGACCTCTCATACCGTCTTGACCAAACATAATTAACATATGGGCCATATTAAATAGATAATACCTAGACTTCCTATAGAGTCTGTGACTATGATTGGAAATACCTCATACTTCTTATACCTCCTTGAAATTTGACCTTCTTAGAAGCCCTATTACTGTGCTTTCCCCAATTAACCAACATCTATAAGTTGGGTAGAACATTGAACTTATTATACTCTACCTCTTAGAATGGGATTACAATCGTGACAGTTCTTTCTCTATATGGAATTTATGAAACGATCTTTTATTTTGCATTTTATATCCCTTTGCTCGTGCGTTTAGATAACTACGGTAACAGATTGTAACCTAAATTCTTTAAGTCAATCATAGAATCATTTTTGTTTAAATCAAAAGCAATTTTTTTTGAGGCAAATAGAGCGCAAGCCTCTCTAAGGAACATAAGATTTTGGAATTAACAAGTGGTTGGAAATGATTGGTTCCAATTAGACTAATAATTCAATGGTTTATAACGTCGAACCATATTCATATCATGTGATACCCTCGAAAGTGATTTTGATAACTGAAGCACAATGCTAGCCTTTTTATTTCGACAAAGTTCACACTCACGAACTAGACTAGTCATGCTACTCATATGACATACATCTCCCACGCAAACGAACTTTCAAGTGCTCCATTTGAAAATTACACTACGTGTATGACACATTGTTTTCTCAAAACAAACCATAGAGACCCAAATTCGACCTATTTGATTTCATCCATACAAATATCGACCCATTCCCTTAACTAAATTGAATACTCAAGATCTATGTAAGACGCACACCTATGACGTATGCCTTCCAACAAGCAAGCGCATGCCTCCTATACAACACCAAACATCAGCCCACACATATTAGTCATTTTGACTTAGAGTTTTCAAAACACTTGCCTAATTATATTATATAGCCTGGGTTCTTTAATTATCATCGATTCTCATCACTTGGCCATAAATTCTTCTTCCCTAAGTTTTCAAGCTCACTTCTTAGTTTCCCATGTTAGACGTAGAACGAATCCTCCCGAACCGACACACCTTAGTATATTCCAACAAGAGGTCGCTACCAGCTTGTCAGAAGCATGACCCCTAGAGTGACAATGTTTGATTATAGTAACTTTTTTATAGTTGTTATTGACCAAGAATGTTATAGTGTTATCGAGGCTCACTTTGAATCCAAGACTGTGGTCAAAAGTGTCCATTATTCTCGTGTCCCTCCCTAGAAATTATCCTCCTCAAGGTCTTGTAATGACGACGATCTTTACAGGTGGCCAACTTCTATAAGTTGGGTAGAGTATGGAAGGAAGCATAACCCATCTCTTAGAATATGAGGTCAATTGGGATTCCTATGACAACCACCCGTCCATCCTTTCAAAAATTGAGCTAAGATTTGACGTACCTACTCTCCCTCCGTATAGAATCTCGTAATTCTTGATATTATGATTATTTTTAATTTTGAGGACGAAATTGTCATAAGTTGGGTAGGATGTAAAACCCCTTCTAATTTAAAGGAATATTTAAATTATTTTTAGATTTTATTTAATTCTAATTTATTTTTATCTTATTTATATTATATAAAAGGACTATAGCCATGGTTGAGTTTGAATATGCAAGACGACTAGAAAGTATGGCATGCCTAGCGTAGTCGGGTGCTTTAACTAGTATGCTAGCCATGTTAGAAATTTTATGGTCATATTGTAATCTCTTGCATGTTAACCATTCAAATTATGGCACAAGTTATATTTTTATTTAATTAATTAGTTAAGAAAGCCTTTATGACTTTTTATGAGACCCGGTTGCACCAAACCTTCCCAAACCTCTTCCAAGCCAAACCCAACCCTATGTAGGCATGTTGGGCATTAATACATATTAATAATTACATTTATTTGTATTTAATTCAGATTTTGTAGTATAATTACATAGATAGAATTAAATAGTTCTATATTAGGAAACCCCTTTTTAAATCCTCAATCCAATCAACTTGCCAACTAACCAAACAACCAAATCATGCCAAGTAGACCCCACCATGATAATTTCGGCCAAGCAACCCTCCTATGGCCTAATGCATCAAATTAAATAGGATTTAAATCCTACATTGCTTAAAATTTATTTAAGGATATGTTTAAATATACCAACTTATCCCAAACCTTAACCAAATCCAAATCTTTCTCTCCCTCACCTTTGGCCGACCAAAACCCCTCTCCCTCTCCATAATTTCAGCAGCAACAAACTCCCTATAACATCTATACATCATCTCCTCCATTGCACATCTCTCCATCCTTCACAAAAACTCATCTCCTCCACCATACATCCCCGAAACCCCTCAAAACAAACCCTAAAAACTCCATCTCCCCCATCCAATCCTCTATAGCCATTATCAACTCTCCCATACTCACCAAGAGAGGATTAGTAAGTGAGGATAGCGGAAAAGATTGGAGCTTTGGTGAAGAGAAGTCATCATCACCCTTTCTAGCGAGGATCTTTGGTAAAAATCCAAATCTTTTCTTCTAAAAATCTTTGCTAAAATTCTATAGAAAAATATGTTATTAATTCTGTAGAAATCATATTTTGATTGATTTTGTTAGGTATAATCATCCATAAAGGTTTCATGAAATATATGTGTAATATTCATGTGTCAGTAGGATCAAATTAACCCTATTGTAAAGGAACTATGAGTTATTGGTACCTATTTTCAAAACTGAATTTTATATATGTTCATATACATAAATTAGGATTTTAAGTATTTTTTCACGATTTTAGAAACTCAAATATGGTCGAAAAAATTATAGGTCAAAACTAGCTAATTTTGGGTAACCGGCTGACCTAGAATGTCCCAAACTTGTAGTATAACTCAACCCTTGCACCTCTGATATTATTCTATAAAATAAATTATTTTATTGCTATTTATAATATATTTTTGGTTATTTTAGAAATTTTGAGTCATTAACTATGTTCCGGGCGAGTTTCGGTAGACTAGCTGACTTATTAATCAACTAGTCATAAATATCTTTAGAAATATTAATTCTAGAATTTTAGAGATAAATCTGTAGAAAATTAGTTTAAATATTATTTTTATGATTTTTATATGACTTTTAAGTATATTATTGAAGTAGGGGCATAACCGACTAATTAAAAGTTAGAAACCCTAAAACTGCGTTTCGATGTCTCGTGGAACCTGTGTGTGATTGTATGGATCTAAATGGTTCCACGAGAGATTAAATATAATTTTAATACATTACTTTGACTAATTAAGTCGTATCGTAAGTTTCATAAGTAGTGACTTAATTTAGTTAATTAATTATCTAGGAACGTCGGATTCCGGAGGCGTGGAAGCGGGAGCGGCGTTTCATATTTACAGCACGGAATCAGGCAAGACACCTTGCCTTTACTGTTTAATTTCTTGCTCAATATCATGCATACTTTTTCTTTATGTTGTTCTTTCAAAATATATATAGATGTAAATTATTATACTTTATGCAATTGTCTTAGAGTTAAGGGACCACCGTATGTTTAGTGCATCTCATAAACTGTCACGATGTGCCACAGATTGTGTGTGAGTTATGAGTCATATATAGATGCGGACTTGCGTGCTGACTGATCATTGGTGCGTACAGGCCGTGCATTAGGATATAACTGCTAATAGATTTGTGTAGAAGACTTGACAGTTATTAAGGATTAAACAGTGTCGTGGAGACGACGCATGGATAGTATCATTGAGGGGAGGGGACAGTTTTTAGCGTATGGGCTACATTTTATTTTTACACACATTTTGGGCCGAGGGTGACTCTTATGAGCACTACCTTCTTCCCAAGGCCGATAGTGACTCGGATGAGCGCTACTTACTGCCACTCTTTATTTACTCTACTGAGCCTACAGCCCCTGCGTAGAACGTTGTCCTCAAAGTGCATATCACATAGAATGGTTAGAAACCTTTACTCATGCATACTTTTCTGTTGAGCTTTATTATTCAGTTTATTGGCATGATATTATGTGTCTTGTTACGTCCCTCTGAGGACCTGGTTATCTCTCCAGGTGTGTCTTGTGATTTCTGCAGGTGCTCTAGCTAAGGCCATGACTTGCGCTCTATTCTTCGAGATGTTACTTTTTGGATCGGCATCTCCTTCGTTCGACCATTCATTATCTTATACAATTTTTCCTTATTTAAATTAGTTGGTAGTGGATTTGTCTCCGCCCAACGATTGTATACATGACAAACTCAAAGTTGCTTTTATATTATTATTTATCTTTGTGGATGAGATTTAGTGTCTTGATTTTCTACATTTTACAGCTTAAGTATACATACGAGCCGTATGTTTACTCGTATGATTACAGCTGGCATGATACGTATCTAGTCTCAAGTATTTGGGACTGAGCGTTACATAGTATAAGTTAGGATATGAGATGTTAGATTTAAGAGTTGTGGACCTAGTGGGGTGTGTTTAGTGAGTGTACTAGATAAGTTAGTATCCTAATAGAGCTAGTATGGTTGGATAATGTTATGAGAGTGGTATCTCAAGATACCATAGGGTGTCTCATGATACCTTAAGGTAATTTTGAGAGTGACCAACATGGGAATAAGATGGACTGGATGGGCTAGATACCTAGATTTTTGGGTTGGTAGTATCTAGATAGGTTAGTGTCTAACTACCCTAAGAAGCCTAGGTCAGTCTACCAATGTTAGGAAGGGTTGCCTTTGTATCGGGGCAAGGTATTGAAAATACTTTGTGAAGGGTAATAGGTAAGGTTAAGGTAATTACCTAGAAGCTAAGGTATGCGTCTAAGGTGTTAGGATATTGTTAGAAATTGATTGTCTTTGTTGGTAATGGTTAGGATTAGTGCTCTTAGACTAGTTTTGACCTCGGTTGACCGTTTTGACCAAAAGTCAACAAAAGTCAACCGAAAGTCAAATTTAGCCTAAAAGTGACTAGAATTGACCCAAAACCAAACCAGAGTTGACCAGTTGACTGAAAGTCAACAGTTGGTCAACATTAGCCTAGTTTGACCTAGGGTTGACCTAGAGTTGACCACGGTTGACCAGTTGACCAAAACTCAACTATAAGTCAACATTTGACCCAATTTGACCTAGTTTGACTTGGATTGACTTCCTGTAACCTAGTATGACCTAGTTTGGACCAGTATGACCTAGTTTGACCTAGTTTGGCTTAGACTTGCATATCATGACTAGATTATCTTCCTTTCATTATTAAACCCTGTTTTGACTTATGGTATCATCTTTAGGTCTGCGATTACTCTGAGCATTTGTTCACCTTATCAGCTCAGGACCACAGGCGAGTACATTCACTGATAGTTTTCATTGTCTTAATATCTGCTGTATCCGATTCAGTTGTAGTATCTTACTTGATTTCTGACACGATGGTTCACGGACTAGTATACGTCGGATCCTGTCATGAGATGTTGTTCCTGGATTACTTAGTATATTGGTACATTACTTGACTTATTACCTGTACTTATATAGACATGGACTTGGGAGCGGGCTGGCCTCCTGCTCTTGAGTCCCGTATCATGACATGTCATGTCCAGATCCATATACTATTCGGGGATGGCGAGTTATTAGTGGTTGTGTGATCAAAATCCCTACTTGTTCTTCATACTTGTACTTGTTACTTGTTCATAGCTATACCTTCGCCTCACGACGGGTAAAACCTGACCCTACTTGTTCATAGCTTTCCATGGTGGCCGGCCTGATCCTGCTCCGTTGTACACTTGTTCATAGTCGATCAGATGGAAAGCCTGATCCTGATTCCCAAGCCGGTCACATAACGCACTAATATTTTATGGCACATTTTATATTTACTTTATTACATCATATATCCTACTCAGTTCCACATTCAGTACTTTTTTCATCATGTTATGATATTCAGTACTCACATGTTCTACATGATCTTATGCTAAACCTTGATTGGAGGCTAAGTTCTGTTCAGGAGAAGGGTTACAACTTCGGTCCTTATTTGGTTTACGGGTTGTAACTTGGCTTCCGAATAGCTTCCAAGCTGTCCTATATTCTGTCTTGTATTTCATTATAATTGTCTCTTATAAAATTTGTCAATTCATATAGAACTGCTGTTAGTGTTTGTACTTGCTCATTTTCCTGACAAGATACCGTTGATATATTACAGATGATTCAGAGGCAGGCTGCTCGACCTACTATGGGGTCGAGATAGATGGAGACTTAGTCCAGGACTGTGGCCTGATAGTTGAGCCACTAGACTTTGCACACCCGGACTAGTATCGCTTAGTTACGTTTGCCTGGACTGCGATCCAGCTAGTGTTTTCAGACTGTAGTATTCTATATTATATTTTTTGACTCTGTGATGTTGTTTATATCTCTGAGCTGTGTTGGATACTGAACTCATTTTCTGTTTTCACTTCTATCATATTTCCATTTCGTGCTATCTATCCTAGTTTTATCTTGTGATTGAGTTATACCATATTATATTCCTCCGTACGGAGATGATAGGTACTGTTATACTGTTTAGTTATAGTATTTATAGACGACCAATACAGCGTTCTACCGCCGATTCTGCGACGTAGGCTGGACGTACCCACGTACTCGTGCCCCTAATCAGGGTGCGAGTCGTGACACATGTGATAAGTCTTTACGGTATTCCGAGACGCGAAAAGCAAAAGCCAATATCTCGACGTGGGGATCTTTCCTAAGTTCAACTACAAAAGAAAACATAGTCAGAATCATGAAAGATCACTCTTATGAGTGAAAAAAACATAAGTGATTTCTAGTTTTTAAATAGTTATGTGCAAATAATTGGTGGCACGACACACAAAGTAACATAACATGACAATTTTTTATTTTTTGCGTGCAAAAAGATAATTATGTTTTGTGCAGTGCCATCTGCTCTCGGTTGAAAGAGAGAGCACGTGCATTGTTTTTGAATCATGGTGCATAGTATCGTGCACTTTGAGTGAACAAAGAGTGCGCGATTCATGAAACCATGTTCAGCGCGTTTGTTGGCCAACAATCTGAAAGAGGTAATTGGCGCCTGCTGTGGTTCGTGTCGACTACAAAATTGTGTCGACTGTATTGTTTATCGTCTTCTCCGATCAACTCCTCATCTCCAAAGCCAGATTCGCCTCTTCGGCTCTAGCCGACGACGGAGATGCCTCATCACTCTCAGAGACGGTGCTCGAGATGAAGCTCCCGCCAAACCTGTAAAACCCCTAAATTTCTACTATATTTTTAGTACTGATTTTTTTTATATTTATACGTCGCATAGTCGTATTGTACGTTGCGCAGGAATTTGCGTTTTTCGTATTTACTCGTCGAGTACGAATATGTGCGAGGTACATATTTTTAGAAAAATAATTTTTGATTTTATTATCGGTGATGGTTTGAAAATAATATATATAATAATTATTTTTATTAATAGTTGTGAAAATTATCTATCGAGATTGGCAAAACTTATTATTTTAATTATTCATAAAATACTAACTTATTTTAATAGTGGTAAATTTGAAAATTAGATTTTTGTGAATATTTTGCTCGTGTAAAACACATGAAAATTATTTCATGTATATTTTCAAAATTTTATTTTTTATTTATAATAAACTATTTATAATAAATTATTTAGCAAGAATGTATTTTAAATATTTGAATATGTACGTTTATTTTTGAAATTGTTTATCTAAATTATTTACAATGTATTTTAAAGGTACTTCGTATTACTATTTAAAATATTTATTCTAATTTTTGAAATTAATAATTTTATTATTTATAATAAAAATATTTTAAAATTCGTGAATTTAATGCTTAACATTTTTGGCAATTTAAATCTAAATTTGATTTTTATTGAAATATTTTTTAAGTAGTTTAAACTTATAGATAAAGCTTTATATAAATATAAATTGATTTAAATTTGATTTTGATTTCTCAAATGGATTTAAATTTGATTTAAACTAAGAGAGAGATATCTAAAGGGGTTTTTAATTTTCCTAGTCATTATCAGTCTAGGAGTCCACCTCCTATATAAGGAGAGCCTCCATATGTGTTTCCTCTACACAAATTACTCCACAATTTTCTCCACAAATAATTCCCAACCCCCGTGCATCGTGTCCGTGTGCGTGTCCAATTCTTATTCCATATGTTACATATACATTGTGTTCTCCTCCATGTCGACAGACCCGACACAATCAAATACCTAACCCCTAAACCTATCCTAACCGACGACAGCCTCCCAGTGATGCCGTAACCAACTCCACAGCCAACATCTTCTCCGACCCCTTGTTCTTCGACCGCAACCGCCGCACCTCCACCGGTGCCACTTCCATCACCACCCCACTGCCATCAACACCGACAACCCCGCCGTCACCACCGTTAGCAACACCACCATCACCATCATCCCCGCCTATACATCATCGGCCAACTCCGGCCACTCCGGCCAACAAACACCACCACCACCACCACAGTCCCGACATAGCCCCCCACACCACCACCACCGCTGTCACCATCATCAGCGACCGGCCACCCTCTCGCCAGGACACCGTCGTCCAAACCCAGAAACCACCACACAATTGGGGGAAAGAAATTGTTCACCTCCTTATCCCTCCGCCTGCGCTGAGCCGCGCCACCCTGCAAGCTCCCGGCATCCCGACTCTGGCGCTGGCCTCCGCGCAGCGTCCACCTCCCCGCACCGAGCACCGCCTATGTACCTCCGCTCGACCACGCCTCCGGTGAAGCCGGCCTACCAGATTCGACCACCGCTGCGTCTGGATCTGCAGCCGCCGTGCGCGCCGGCACGCGTAAACCTCTTCCCACCGACCTCCGGACAGCCGTGCGCGCCACCGCGCACCAGACCACCCCGCGCCGCCGCTCCCATCCGCCTCCTCCGAAACCACCGCCAAAAATTGCGCCCCTTCCTCCACCGCGCATCTCCGCCGTGCCCGAGCCCATGTCCCCCGCGTCCGTCGTGGCCAAAACCATCGCAACCACCGCTTATCGAACCCCACACGCTCGAGCACCCAACGCTGGTGGCGTCCTTCCCCTTCATGCCAGCCGAGCAGAACCCCTCTCCGCCCGTGCCGGCGTCAGCCACCGGTCGCCCGCTCTGCTCCGATTCCCCGCTCCGATAGACTCTCGCCCAAAATTTTCTTCTCACCTTTCTTTTCTCTCTCTTGCTTATAAGTATCCTTATTATATATTATATTCTTATGTTTACAGCTACTATCAGTAGCAAGATCCAGTATTGGTTATTATTATTATTATTATTATTATTATTATTATTATCAATACTGTTACCAGTATTAAGTGCAGTAACCAGCTTTTGATTTGAAAAACGTCTTACCTTTAATTATTACTATAATAATAATTATTAAAATTATTGTTTTGAAAATTTTATATTATTAATTTCAAAATTTTAGATGGAGTATAGGGTTAGAGCAATATGTGTAATTTTAAATTTTGGGTTTTAAATCTAAAACATTTTCTGTAGTTTTTATATAAATATTTATCAATCATATTTTTGACAAAAATCTAGTTTTTTTTCTTTTGTTTTTCTTTTGTTTTTAGATTTATCCACTTATATAAAATATTTAGAATATATATATATATATATATATATATATATATATATATATATACATATATATATATATATATATATACATATATATATATATATATATACATATATATATATATATATATATATATATATATATATATATATATATTTATAGGTTCCAAATTATAGAATAAATTTCTAAAGTAATTTCAAATAACTATCCAAAGTATTTAACTAACAAAATATAGATTTCTTCCTGAACCTTACTTTGACAAACATAGAGTATTTTTTTGCCTAAAAACGATTCATGATTTATAGAAGTTATCTAAAAAAAATATTATTTTGGTCGTAGTAAAATATAATTATAAATAATTTTCTAAAATCATATATATAATATTTTCCCAATTTCTCTTCGATTATCCTTTGACAGTGACTAATACCCTTTATCCTATTTCCCTCGCCAATCATGTACTATCTCATGTCCACCCTAACTAAATTGACCAGCTCGGACCCGATGGACCAGTCCGTGCCATTATCAGAGGCCCTTTGTGTAGTTGTAACACCGAGGCCACGTTCTGCGCCACCTTGATGATTGCACCACACCTGACGATCCTGCCAGGCAAGTATACCTTGCTAATTAACTGTCATATTATTTATGTTCCGCATTATTTACTTTGTTTCATATTGTTAGTTTTCTTTTTTATAAACTGCGCGTCCAAGCCATACTTGGGTGCAAGCGACTCTATTAGTCGTTTTACTTTATTATATACATGTTAACTTATTTTTAGCGGAATACCTTCTTGTTGGGGGATATCCTTATATCTCCTTGGCCATGACACTCACGTACATGATATGAGACATTTTGCTAGGGACATGACTTATGGATTGGCCATCTTTATTGTCGTGTGACGGATAGATCGTAACTGCTATGACTAGGGTTTAGAGACTCAAGCAGTTACAAAACTGGACGAGTTATGGACATGACTTGAACAGTGTGGGAAATATTAGGGAAGGACAGTCGCTAGTGCGTATGGGAAGCCAAACAGGTAAACCATAGTCTCCGGATGGAACTATGGTAATATATTTACAGATACTCTCTGACGTTTTGGACGTTACGGCCAGATACAGATGACTGGATGCCAGTTACGTACATAGCCTAAAATCCCACCCATGTGCATGAAAGTTGTCCTCTAAATTACACATTAGGCGGTAAGAATCTCCTTTGCATATTTGTGTCTAGGATAGTCTTTTATATATTATTTTATTATTCTGACAGTTCAAATTAGCTTGTTCTGCCTGTATCTTGCTACGTCCGTCTGAGGACCTGGTTATTCCCCAGGTGTGTGCTTTCATGATTCACTGCAGGTGTTCTAGGCAAGGCCGTGATTCTTTCCATTCCTTCGAAGACGATTGCGCTTGGT
Source organism: Iris pallida (assembly GCA_029216955.1). Classification (NCBI taxonomy): domain Eukaryota; kingdom Viridiplantae; phylum Streptophyta; class Magnoliopsida; order Asparagales; family Iridaceae; genus Iris; species Iris pallida. Next base: position 10,629,422 of record JANAVB010007596.1, read on the forward strand.
TCGTCTTGCCATTTTATGGATCGATTCTTGTACATTTCTTTCATTGAGATAGTTGGTAGTGGACTTTGTCTCCGCCCAACGATTGTATCATAAATATTCAAGTTGATTTTTATATTATTATTCTTTTCATTGTAGATGAGATTTAGTTTGTCTTGGATTACTGTATTTTACAGCTTATGTATACATACAAGACCCCTATACTTCGTATGTATACAGCTGGCATGTCTACGTTCCTAGTCCTATGTATATTGGGACTGGGGCGTTACAAAACCCTTGCCCTTCTCCACCATAGATCTTTTCTGTGCCATTTCAATCAATCAAAAAAACTCCAAAAGCTTGAGTGAAGAGGAAGATGAAGAGAACTTAAGAAAAAAAACTTTTGAGAGAAAAACTCTCTCTCCTCTCAAACAGTGGGGTATTTATAACCCTAAGCCGCCGCTTAAAATCTGCACAAATCTCACGTAGATCTCACGCGAATCAAAACAACAAAACTATTAAGATTCTGCACAATTTATGGCACACTTCTTATTCAAAGTATTTCAAATTTCGAAAGTTTGAAATTTGAAAACTTTGAAAGGGGTCTTGTAGAAGCTCACATATTTTCAACAAAGTGCGTTGTGCCATTTATAGTTAGCGTGCATGACAACATCAAAATGTAACCATCTATTAAAAGACGCCAATCGCCCATCCATCAGATAGCGCCAGGCCGTAGCAAAGCTTCCTCAAGAAGGCAAAACTTTATGTCACATCAAGCATAATGACTGACAGTACGACAGTCAAGAAAATCCTCTTCTCGAGTTCTGTGCGCGTGGTGCTCAAAGAAGATCTTTATCAAATACAGTTGGCGCCAAAGCTGAATCACGCAGATCATGAAATAGCACCAAACATAGTGACACTACGTGGCAATCTTCCTCGAGAAGCCAAATCTTACGACTTTTTAGAAAGATTTATCATGACTGTCAGTGTGCTAAACAAGGAATTCTTGAGATTAGCACTAACAGCCACGCTTTCTTAGCACAATTTGCCAAATGGCGCCAATTGTCAAACTCTGTATAGACTCAATACACAGCACCAATTACAGTTTGGCGCCAACCAACAGAATGTGCCATTCATCAAATTGGCGCCAATTATCAAACCCTGCACAGACTCAACACACAGCGCCAATTACAGGTTGGCGCCAACCAAAAGAATGTGCCATTCATCAAATTGGCACCAATTAATCACAATCACCATCTAGAAGCAGATAAAGATGACGTGGCACATATGTCGCTAATCTCGAAGAACGTGCACATGTTACTGCCTATGACCAAGTGCCTTTCTTTCACAGAAAGCCATGCGTCCTATGCAGTTAAATTAACCGTTCGCACTAATAGATGAAACGATATATGTCATGTAAAGCAATATACCATCAGTGTATCTTTATATTGTGCGCCAATCATTGTAACTGCCTGGAAGTTATCTCAAACTCTATAAATAGAGTTCCAAAATCAATTTTTATGTTCTGGACACTTATCATCGACTCCTGGCAAGAATTCTCGGCAATTCTCTATCGCTTCCGCAACAAGTTCAAGATCTTTTATTCTCCGACATCGCATCGTCTAAGGGATAAAGTGATCATCTTGTGATCAGATTCCTATAGTTATACTTCCACATAATCAAAATTATACTTAGATCTTTGTATAAGGATTTTGTACTTTCTTTCTTAGTTTGTAGTTAAGTTTTCTTTAGAAAACTTTTGTTCTTTGCAAACAACCTTACCATTAGGATCGAGAGGATTTGTGATATATAGTGATGCCTTGGGTAAAGGTCTTGGTTGTGTGTTGGAGCAACATAAAAGGGTGGTGGTGTAAGCTTCTAGGCAATTACGACCACATGAGAAGAATTACCTCACTCATGATCTCGAGTTGGCAGCAGTAGTATTCGCACTGAAGCTTTGGAAGCATTACCTTTATGGTGAGAGGGTAGAGATATACACAGATCACAAGATCCTCAAGTATGTGTTCACTCAGAAAGAAGTTAACATGAGGCAGAGAAGATGGCTCGAGTTGATGAAGGATTTTGACCTCATATTACAGTATCACCTAGGAAAGGCAAATGTAGTAGCAGATGCATTGAGTCGATATCCCACAACGATGTACTTGACTATGGATAGACATCTATTGGAGGACTTGGAGAGCTTGGGTATTGAGATAGTTATACCGGGAGTAGAGGGACATGTGATGAACTTGAAGATTGGATCAACTTTAATGGACAAGGTTTAAGAGGACACAAGAAGAGGGACTGCAGAAGATCAGAGCTCAAGTGAAAGCAGGACAGAACAGTGACTTTACTATTCCAAAGGATGGGTCACTGAGGCATGGTAATATGCTTTGTGTACCAAGTGGAGGAATTCGAAAAAAGATTCTTCAGAAGGCTCACAAGTCTCAATGCTCGATACACCCAGGAGCAACAAAGATGTACAAGGATCTAAGGAATCACGTATGGTGGTATGGTATGAAAAGAAAAGTCGCCCAATTTGTTTCAAGATGTTTTGTATGCCAGCAAGTCAAAGCAGAGAGACAAAAACTCGAAGGATTATTACAGCCATTACCCATTCTGGAGTAGAAGTGGAAACATATTACGATCGATTTTGTGACTGGATTTTCAAGGACGCAGAGCAGAAAGAATACAATTTAGGTCATCATAGATATGTTGACCAAATCGGCACACTTTATACCTTTCAAGGTTAGATTGTCTATTGAAGGCTTAACGGAGTTATATGTTTGACAAGTTGTGAGATTGCATGGTGTTTCGGTGAGTATAGTCTCTGACAGAGATTCTCGGTTCACATCACATTTTTGGAGGAGTCTGCAAGAGAGCCTTGGTACGCAGCTCAAGTTTAGTTTGGCTTATCACCCACAGACTGATGGACAATCAGAGCGTATTATTCAGACACTAGAAGACATGTTGTGTACTTGTATGTTAGATCGACTTTGGAGGGTCATAGGATGATCATTTATATTTGGTAGAGTTCTCTTGCTATAACAGTTATCAAGCAAGCATAGAAATGTCACCCTTTGAGGCACTCTATGGACGGAGGTGTCATACCCCTTTATCATGGGACCACATGGAAGAGAGATCCTTGTTAGGATCGGAGATGGTCATGGATGCCGTAGAGAAGGTGAAGAAGCTTCGGGAGCGACTTAGAGTAGCACAAGATTGACAGAGACATTGGGCAGATAGTCATCGGAGGCCATTATCATTCGAGGTTAGCGATGTGGTATTCTTGAAGATCTTTCTGACTCGTGGTACTATTAGATTTGGTAGAAGAGAAAAGCTTAGTCCGAGATTTATTAGTCCGTTTGGTGTTCTCGACAGAGTTGGAGATATTGCTTATAGATTAGCATTACCACCCATATTTGAGAATGTTAATAATATATTTCATGTATCACAGTTGAGGAAGTACGTGGCTAACCCAAGCCATGTATTGGATCATTTTGAGATTGGGGTAGGACCATGCCTATCCTACCAGGAGCAATCAGTGGAGATATTGGACCGACGGAAGAAGGTTTTGAGGAAGCAGATCATACCCTTGGTTCGAGTAGCATGGAGACATCACTCTCCAGGGAAGTCTACTTGGGTGTGATAAGATAAAATGCGTGATAGGTTTCCCCATTTGTTTGAAGAATGAGGTAATATTTGTTATATGAAACATTATTTTATTTTTGAGGACAAAAATATTTTAAGGGAGATAGTTTGTAGCATTTGCTTCATAGAGATTTAGTTTGATAATTAGAATTTATTTGGGGTCACAAGGGTGCGTACCTAAACTATAGCTCATATGAAGTCACTAGGGGCCCTAGATAGCCTTAATTGTATTATTTCACCATTTTAGAATTTTCAAGATTTTTTTGGAGATTTTTAGATAATTTTATCTATATTATTATTATTATTATAAGCTTCTAGGATTTACTATAAGGGTAACCGGGGTTATTTTTTAGGTTAAACAATTTTTTTGGACTCTAGAACCCTCAAACTATTTTCTAAATTTTTTTAGAAATTTTCTGGAATTTATTTGTGATTAATAGGATTTTTTCTGATTTTTAAAATAGTTTATGTGATTAAAAACCCTCATTACCCAGTCAGTCGCTAACGCGGGGGGAGGGGGGTAGGCCTACCCGTCAGCCACCGTAGTGCACGAGACCGGCCGCGTGGCAGCAGGGGAGGCGCCGTGTCAGCGGTTTCCTAAATAGGAAGCCGTGCTGACTCCAGCTGGCTCGAGCTCAAGCCGGCTCAAACCCCATCCGTCCGATCCAGGCGGGAGACAGAAGATGCTGCCACGTGTCCCCGCCCAGCCACAACTTAATAGCCCACCACCTTCTTTCTCCACCACCTCCTTTCTCCCTATATATATAAGTATATAGTTATTATATTCGTAAACCTAGAGAAAAATCCAGCAGCCTTTTGTGAGAGAAGTTCGAGTAGGGTTCTTCGACTTCGCGGTGCATTTGCGACCAATCCATATGTCTGTTTCATGTACCATTTTTTCCTATAAGCATATCGAGTTTAGGTTTCCAAATATCTATTTTGTTTTTTAGAATTTTGAGTACGAATTTCTGGATAATTATTTGAGTGTCGGTTGTCCAAAAATAGATGTATTGCACGGTTTTCTAGATTCTGGAAGGTCTCGAACTCCGATTTGTGATACGTTTAAAGTTTTAGAAATATGAAACAGAGATATACAACATATAATTTTTCCAAAAATTTAGAAATTCATCTCGTATTTTATTTTATTCGTAGAAGTCAGATTTGGTCAATGATTCATCGATTTGGTCACGATTAGCCATAATGGCAATAACTTTTGTCCAAATCATGATCTTGTGGCACAGTTGATTCCAATAGACTCGTGGCACTAAAATCTACAAGGTTGCATACTTTGTCACGCCCCAGAACCAGAATACTGGATGGAGGCGTACACAGCCAGCTACACAATCCCAAAGTACGTTAATACTCTGAAATCACGTATAAGCTGTAAAGACATGGGGGTTATTCTACAAGCCATCAGTCAATCCTACGGTTTAACAATCCTAGGTATCTCAATCACAGGCAATTACACAAGGGCAAGGAGTACGATCATCATACATACAATAGTAAGGCGTCCCGAACCATATATATATGAATGATCATGAAGCCAGTACCACAGAACTGATGACTAGCTAGAGTATTAGTCGTACATTATAAGGACTAGCTATAGTCTAGAATACACATATCATGTTTATGCCCATAGGCTACAATATCAAGAAAAATACCAAAACACGAGCTAAAAACGTGTTCGGGGCTAAACGTTACAAGAGGAGAATTTACATATCAGTGGGAGGATGAAGAAGAAACCCACTGAGGCACTCTGGTGCTCCGGCTGGTCACCGTCGAGTAGATGGTGCGGTAGATCCTTCGTGCTCTTCTATCAGAACCTGGCCATGCAAAACCAGTGGGGTCAGACCCCAAATAGCAAGTACCAGAAAGGAGGCCGAACTATGAACTTAAAACCAGCAATCATAGGCAATCAACGGGGAGAGAAAGCAATAAGTAAAGGAGGATCGAGATTCGTGCAGTACCAATACACTTATCCCGAACATAGGAGACGGTAAGTAAATCATTATTTGACATAAAGTAAACTGGAGAACATGCTAAATAAATAGAGCCAGGCAATATATGAAGAGAGGACGAAGGTACTGTTCCGGAAGCCAGGTTACAACCCTTAAACCAAACAAGGATCGAAATTGTAACCCTTCGCCTGAATAGGTCTTGGTCTCTGATCATTTATTGCTATAGGTGACAATCATTAAGTGACAGTGAGAGAGTGACAATACAGAGTACAATACATTAGAGTGACAATCCTTGCAACCATTATCCTGGAACAATTAGGAACTGGATCTGGGAAGGTGATATACGATGGGATGACCATGGGACTATTCAGATAACCAGGTTACAACTCGTAAACCAAACAAAGGATCGGGGTTGTAACCCTTCGTCTGAACGGAACTTGGTTTCTTCTACCATTTATCGGCAAGATAAAATAAGAAAATAGGACATGTAACAATCTTGTACAGGATCAAGACAAGACTAGACTGAGTAAACTCCATCCAACATTCACGACCAAGCAATAAGTACGACTTGATACTTTAACTAACTAGGGTTATCACAAGCCTCAGTTACTAGCAATATGTAATGAGATGTTCCTCCAGCCACAGGCCCTGCAGCTAATCCAGGTTATCCAGGCGACTTGGAATCATTAAGCAGTTATCAATAATTATTAGGTAGCTTGGTGCGCAACACATGACAGTGTGCATAGAAATTGTTTCATGAAGTGCCCCACATGACAGTGGGCTGGAAATGTGTCCTACTCGACGGCAGGCTACAAGTCCAAACAATTGTGGCCGGGATAACGGGATCGCCTGTAACTGGGGAAATCTCTCATGACTACTGAATTATTCTAGTTATTAGCCTTAGTTAATTTTAGCAGGTACCCCTGACCGTGGTACTCAGGGGTCCCTGTCCTAGACATGATGCAAAACAAGACAGGTTCATTTGTACAAGCACAATCGTCCACGGTGTCTAAGTCATTCATACTGGTTATGTCAGGTTAGCCGTCGCAACAGCATTTCGAGAAGTATCATGTCAGGCTTTCTTGTCAAGAGTGCGCCACGGCAGGCCACTATCAAGTCATTATTATTCATCTTGTTACCAATCTGGAGTGCACCACAACGGATCACTATCGTGTTAAGCAATCCATTATTTAAGAAATAACAAACTATTAAGTGGGTCGTCGCAATTCAGGCCAGAATAGAAAATATACACTATAATTATAAGCCCCATATTAAGATGAGAGAACTTGCAATAAAATAATTAAATAACATATCCTTGAAGCCAAAGAAGAGATTTACAACTTTCATGTTGGGAGTGGGAAGAAATTTTGACCACAATTCAGGCAAATAAAACATTTAAACAATCAAAGTGGACCTCATGCGGCCCAAAAGTGGGAGAACATACATGCGGTCAAAGAGAGTGGGAAGCCACCCATGTGGCCAGCAAGAAGCTTATGCGGCCAGAAAATAACTGAAGGGGTCATGCGGCCAAGAATGCATGCAAAAAAATAAGACAAAAGATAGTGGGACCCTCATTAATGCAAACTTACATTCAAGCAAAAAGGGCACGTGGCCACTCAAGTACAGAGGCCATGTGGGACCCAACAATTAATGCAGTAAGAAAAGGTTCACGTAAACCATTTAGTTAATGGTTCACGTGGCCAAGCAATGATTATATTATATTATAATATGACATCCAAGTGCATAAGGCCATGCGGCCAAGAATTGGTGGGAGGCCATGCGGCTACAATTGAATAATAGGCCAAGCAAATTGCTTTAAGGTTAATACAAATAATAATAATACATGCAACTGTAGCATGTAACAATAGCAAATAAGGCTAAGACTAGATAATAATACAACTATGCCATTTAAATAATGCATTAAATATGCCATTCCAATATAAGCCATGCGGCTAACTCAATAATTTAAGTAACACCATGCAAGCATGCATGCAAAAAGCTTGCAAAAATATGCAAGTTAAATAAAGTTGCATATGTATGCGGCTCCGCATGTACTAATCCATGCGGCCAATGCCAACAAAGCCCTGCTAATGCATGGATAAACATGCATTAAAGTTTGCATTAAAACCAAACTTGTTAATGCATGGCTGACATAAGGTATGCCTTAATCCAATACATTAATCCAATGCATGGCTAAACATGCATAAAGTATGCATTACGTATGCATAAATCTAATGCATGGCTAAACATGCATAAAGTATGCATTAATGCTAAATGCATTATTACTAATGCATGCTGCTAAGGCTGGCTAGTGCATGCGGCTGAGCATGCTCCCATATGCGGCCTATATATGCAAAGCATATAAAATATGTGACATGGCAAGGCATATTAAAATATTAAAAAAATATATATCATGACAAGGCATGTAAAATATGCTTGTATAGCAAAGCACATGCGGCTCATATGTGCTTGCATGCAAAAGTATAGGATATTATGTAACATGGCAAAGCATACAAAGTATGTGTAACACCCAGTTTTCTAAAATGAGGGTAATTTTGAAATTTTGAAATTATAATTATTATTTATTGATATTTATTTCATATTATGATTTTTGGAAATTTTTAATTATATTTTAAACTATTTAAAATTATGACTTGTGATTTTGGTGTCTAGCTAGTGTAGCCTTAGAGACTGTTGACCTAGAGCCTAGTCATGAGATTAGGATATTTGATTAGTACATTTTAGCCTAGAGGATATTTTGGTCATTTTAGGAATTAATTAGAATTTATGGGAATTTTTAGGGATTTATTTGAAATTGTTTGACTAGGTTGACTTTTGACTAGTGTTGACTTTGTAGACCTACCTAGAAGCTAACCCTAGTTAGTGGGCCATGGTTAGGTCAAGTGACTCTAGTCTAACCTAGCCTAGCACTTGGTTTAAGTCATTTTAGTAATAGGAATAGAAGTCATAAGTCATGACTTGTGGTTTTAGAACCTTGTTTAAGTTAATCTACATTTAGCTTTGTAGCTTGGCCCAAGGCCCAACCATTTGACTAAACCCTAAACCCAAGCCCTAGTGGCCGGCCACAATATCAACATAGGGATTCCCACCATATAAAACCCCTCCCAAATCTAGGGTTGCCTCTTTTCTTTAGGAAGAGCCCTATTTTCAAGGAGGTGAGTTCTATCTTAATAAAATTCATTATAATTCCATTATAGGTCCTAAAATCCCCAAATTAGTTGCATTAGTTTCTAAATCTATCATTCTTGCTGTTGTGAATGTTTTGGTTCAGTTTGGCATTGATTAGAAGTGATTGGGATACCAAGCAAGGAGCTAGAAAGAGGTTTTTTCCATTGAAAGTTCACAAGGAGGTAATTTCTTCAAATCTCCATGAAATTTCATGTAGTCTTCACCAATAGGAAGCCCTAAGGGTCCCCCTAAGGTCTAGAGTAGGTTCGTGTCCAGTGTCGGTGGATTCGTGTCCATTCTGGACACGTATCAATCACTAGTCCTAGGTGTTTGACAAAATGCCTCAATGAGCATTTTGTATTATTTTCGATTTGTTTTTGAATAGGAAATAGAGTTTTGTTCTTGCTTACTGTTTCGTGTCTTTGTGTTTTGATTTCTGTGTCGTCCTGTGTCGGTTTGACGTTGTGGACACGCGCGCACACACGGTCGCATGCTGCTACAGGGATCCCCTGCCTATCGGGCCCTGCAGCGGACACGACACGCGTCGTTTGGACACGAAACTCGACACGAGGCTAGGGGCACGGACTGACACGCCATGTATCAAGTCTCACGTGTCCCCAAGTCGTGTCGAGAGAGATATTAATCCCATACGGGGATTTGCCTGTAGGCAGTGCACTGTGGTTTCACCCGCTGACACGGGTCTCGTGTCCGACCCTGACACTTCGTGGACACAGGCCAGTGGGCCCATGAGGTAGCCCTATAGGTGGGCTACCCATGTGTGTCACCACGAGATTCGTTCGTGTCCTGTGTCGTGCACACGACACAAGTGCACGTGTACACGAGACAGTGCACTGTATGTGTAACACTCTATGTTTTCTTGCTGTGGACACGCCGTGTCGGCCTATGGGTGACACGAGATGATGTGTGGGGTTGTGCACGAGGGTTATGTTCATTTTTTTCTAATCATTAGATTCATGATTAATGAATTTGCTAATCGAATTCTCTATAAAATTAATGTCTGATACTGTCAATTATTTACCTGTCAATTTTCCAGTTTCAAATTGATATTGTTAATGATTTTAACCCTGCATTGATGTTTAATTACTGAGTTTTGGGTTTTTAAACATGTTCCTATACATTGTCTTGCCATGATGGAAAGTTGGTGTTAAAATGATGTGTGCAGGCTTTTTGATAAAATTCCTTTTTCCTATTAATAGATACTTGAAATGTGTGTGGCTTAAGGAGTTCTGTCATTTGGTTTAATGTTAAAACCTGAGATTAGAGTACATGAATTGATTTCCTATCCTTTCTTTCTAACTGAGACTTGTTCTCAAAATCTGAGATTTGCAAAATCTGAGTTTGGGTTGGGTTTGAAAAACTGGAAATGCTTGAGGGCTATCTAAGTAAGTTTTAAATTGAAATTTTAATGTGGCTTTGTACTCAATGCTGAAAACTGGTTTAGGGTAGACTAAGGTGATCTGGATTGCATTATATTGATGAACATGAATTGCATTGCCATGTTAATCCTTGTTTGTCTATATTACTGTCAAACACCAATTTCAGTATTCCTCTTTAATTGAGATATATGAACTGTTGGAGTTGGTGAAACCTGAGATTGGTTTTAACAGTTTCCTTGCCTTTTCATTTACTGATTGTCTGTATACATGCTCTCCTATCTTTCCTACACACATGTACACCCACACACTACTCCTGTTACAGCCTCACTCACACCCCTCCCATTCAACACTGTCACAGTATCCATACACACACATTTTTCACTGATTTTGATTTCCTGTACACTGTTTTGCACATTGCTTCATTTTTCACACACATTATATTACACTGTTGGTTAGTCCAATTTGCACTCACACTTTCACCTATTTTTTCTGCACACTAGACACATATACACTGCCACTTGTTCACTGTTTTGCAAATCCCTGTTTACATGCTACACTTCCTTCACTATTTGTATATTCCTGCATTTTGTTTCATCACACACAAGTATACACACTGTTGACACTGTTTTCCTGTATGCCATACACACACACACACATGATACACACACTAGCACCCTCTCCCTCTTTCTCTATATTATATTCCTTTACATGTAGGCCATGTTTACTTGTAGGCATATATATGTGGGTAATTTGTGTGAGTGCCTATATATATATATATATATATATATATATATATATATATATATATATATATATATATATATATATATATATATATATATATATATATATATATATTTCCTTGTTAGCTAGTGATGTAGGTTTACTTTTAGCCTAGTTTATGTACTATATTATTGTGTGGTGTTAATGTATGGGTATAGTGAGGTTGTAGACTAGCTAAGGGTTCTAGAATTTAGCTAAGATATTTTGTGATGTAATTTGTATAGGCTTGCCTAGCCTTGTTAGGCATGGTGCTAGCTAGTATAGGTTGGAATAGCCTAGTTTAGACTCAACTAGACTTGGTTGACCTAGTTTGACTTCTAGAGTTGACCAAGAGTTGACTTTGGCCTAGATTGACCTAGTTTCATGTAGAATGCATAGTAGAGCTTCATTTTATCATTTTAGACTTGTTATGACTGGTGCTGTTCTGATTAGGAGCCAGACACCACTCCTTGGACGGTACTTTTCATATTGGACACTCAGATACAGGCGAGTACATTCTCTGACCGTTTCATACTTGTCTGGATTTATATTCTTGCTCTAGATTACTGTACTTGATGCTGACACGATTGTTATCACGGATTGGTACTATATGGATCTTCTTTTGGGATGTTATCCCCTTGTATTCACTAGATACATATTGTGATGTGCGTTTCACTTCCATATTGTATTTATTGAATACCCATATCCTTGTATACTCATTGTGCATATTGTACTCTCAGTATCACATGAGTCCCAGGGATAGACCATTGTACTCTATTGTATAACATTGTACAACTATTGTATAACATTGTACATCCATTGTATAATATTGTACACCCATTGTATAACATTGTACACTATTGTGCAAGATAACGTAACATGAGTGGATCCTTGTGTATTGATTGGAGAGGGGGAGTAGAATTGGTTATGTACTCAAATCCTATTGTACAACATTGTATAACTATTGTATATGTCTATTGTACACCCACGTACAATGGAGTTACCATTGCATTTTCCTAGCCGTTTACATAACCAGATTGTACTCTAAAATCACATGTTCCTTACAATTCTTACTTATCATATTTAGATATTTCCTGTTATAAAATCTCTACTGTTTTTTTATATATCTTCTTCTTTCAGCGTTTCATGTACCTTACTCTATTGCATGCTTTATATTTCCTAACATGATATGAACTGCGTGAGATGTTTTGTGCTCGCTCCCGTCCTGACTGGACCTGTTGAAAATTTTACAGAGGATGAGGCCTGCGTAGACACCTACTATGGGACAGCTGTAGATGACTTGTGTGACCCAGATTTCCAGCCTGATCCACTAGCTTAGAGACTGTGGCTCCCTAGTCTAGGTTTACATTTTCTGTCATTTGAGATCTGATTGTATATTCTTTTATTTCAGTTTTAGAGACTTGTATTGAGTTAGAAGTTCTGTTTGTAAGGCAGTAGACACTTAGACTCTCTCTCTGATTGTATCCTGTGGATCTTTTATTCCAGCATTTATCTATCTATCTTTTTATCATATCATTCTGCTTTAGATGTGATTGAGACTGTATATTGCTATGTCACCTCCATTCGGAGGGTATATACTGTACAGGTACCTTTATAGTGTTAGATGATTGACCTAGGACAGCGTTCTACCGCCGACACTGCGGCGTAGGCTGGGCGTTGTTATGTTCTCGTACCCTCACGGTGGGTGCGGGTCGTGACAGTATGCTTGCATGACAAGCATATGCGGTTGACTTAAGTTCCAAAAGCCAAAGCTAAAAGGCATGCATTAATATGCCATTATTGAAAGCAAGCCATATGTGGCTCAATTGAATAAGCTGCATGCTTGCTTTGCTAATGCATACAAAAGTACATCCATGCAATTAATGTTTGCACGTTTAGGCTTCGCTTAATGCATGCAAAAGTAAATACATGCAACTCATGCTAAAAGGCTAATGCACTACTACATAAATTTTGACATGTGTCTGAAGCTAAATATATTAGCATGCATGCATTAATATAATGTATTCACTATAGGCATGCGGCTGGGGCTGAGGCTAAGGCCATATGCGGCTCATAAATATTTCATGCGGCCAAGTTAGCTTGGCAATGTAAGCAAGATGCTAAATACATTAAAAATAATAAAAAGCCATGCGGCCAAGAGTGCAATTAATGGCTCCCACAGAGAACATGTTCATGGAAGATACCATGACCTCCATGCTCCACCAAACTACAATGGGAACCCCAAATCCAGACTTCCATGGGTCAAATTTAGGTAAAATGAAATTCTCTACAACATGGAACCATCAGTTGACAAAAACATGTAAGTTTGACAGATCAAAATCCATGAAAACCGAAAATACCATAAAGCTAGATCTACAACAATCCACTCTGTAAAACCGAAAACTCCAAGTTCTAAATATGCTTAGAATCATACAAGGAAGAAGATGGAACAAACAGAAATAAATTTGTTTAAGGTTCGGCAAGGTGTACTTGCCTCTCTCTAATGGCTAGGGTTTGGTGGAAAAGAAATGAACGAGGGTGAATGAGGAGGAAGAGAGAAAAAGTGGCTTATATAACAAACTCAAGTGATCTCCACTATTCATTCCTCTCCACTCAATCTAAACCATACACCTCATCTCATGAGAAACCAAACTAAACCAAACCAAGTCAAAGTCAAACCAACCCATGTCAATTTATACCGAACCAAATAAAACCAAGTCAAATCAATTCAAACCAAGTCTAATGCCAAGCCAAGTTAAACCAAACCCAATAAAACCAAATCCAAGTTAAACCTAGTCATGAAAATCCAATACTTCGAAAATTTTTAAAACATCACGCAAATCGATAAATACGAAATATGGCTCAAATAAACACGTATCCGTATAAAATATCGATACTGTGAGACGGGTCTCACATACTTAAACTTTTAAGTTCATAACGTTTGACTAGTTAATCAAGAATATGCCTCGATTTGTGTGTTACGGGTCCCGAATTTGGAACCGAAACTTTCCTTGGCCGAAAATTTGCATTTAGATTTTATTTCAGATATAACTACGTTAAAATAAGGTTTTAGATGATTTATTTTAGAATTAAAATAGGATTAATTAGGTTAACCCATTGGCCACTTTTTAGGATTTTTAAAGTGGGAATCATAGATCTAACTTGTAATTGTTTGTGCGACGGGGTTCATGGATTGATGACATGATATGATAGCTTCTAGGATGGAGTTCATCTTGTCTTCAAACTTGTGAAATTAGTCCATCCAGGAGTTCAGGTAAGTACTTGTTGACGTCTTTATGTGCATTTACTTTATATTATTATATTTCACTTATACATGATATTTTTATGTCTTGACTGTTTACACACACAAGAATTGAGTGATTGGCTAATGTTCATATTTCTTATTATTATCGTGACCGTGTTTACATAATTGTGAGGTATGGATATTAGAGGGGTACAATTACTAGGCATGTGGACAAAGCCTGATTGTATTGTTGGCAACTCTCCCGTTTACGGGGGCGTGCCGTTTATAACCTCATCGTTCGCCCAAGCCGTCCATGTGTAGGAACATTGTACTTCTCACGAAATGTGCACTACTAGTAATTACATGAGTATCTTTACCTTTAATGCTTGCTACTTTCTTTATAAGTTTCTTCTATTACATCATTTCTTATTCATATTGTTCATGTTTCCCTTGATCATTATTTTCCATGTTTAGTGTTTATTGCTTTATATTATACTTGTATCATGTTGGTTTAGCTTGTACTTGTTCCAATCCTGACTGGATAACCATTTTTCAGCTGTAGACGACATAATCTGTCCAGAGGTTTACAGTGAGTATGTTGGAGATACTGACGTCACTGGCGTACCTGGTTCCAACACTGATATGAATTAGCTTTTTTTTCTTATGGATTTGCATTAGTTAGTAGTTATAGTTATATAGGTTAGTTAGTTTATTTTATTTTCTGCTATCTGGGTTTGTTTCCGAGACTTTCTAAGTTGTAGTAGATTATTTGATCATTACAATATTAAGACTATTGGATATTTCTGTTCATTACTGATGGCTTAGTTGTGGATGATATATGTGTGTGTTATACTTTGTTGTGGACCATCGTTATCATAGACAGCGCACTACCGCCGATTTTGCGTCATAGGCTGGACTTCGCCACGAGCTCGTATCCCAAAAGTGGCAGTGGGTCGTGACAGATAGGAACTCTGGAACACTTGTCACCACCGTCGACGGTAGCAGCCACCCCCGTCACTAACACCAGCTACCCCACCCTACAGCCCTGTCAACCTCTCTTCATCAGAGTCAACTACCTTCCACCACAACCATCCCCAACCGGCCACTAGAGCACCAGCACCAGCACCAGTACCACCATCAATTTTGCTAATACGACCGCCAACGTAACCACCATCATGGCACCCGACACCATCACCCATCGCATTGTTCCCCAAAAAACCCATCAAACACCACCCAAGTCAAAACCCTACCACTCACGTTGCCGTCGGCGTCATTCCTGCGACCGTGCTCCGCCCTGTGTCCCGGGACCACGTCATGCCGGATATGGAGCGAGTCGACCCCGACGAAGCCCTCTACGCCGCATGCCTCCTTCACGAGCCACTCCCTGCTGTGTCGCTCCGGACCTCGAGCGCCGTCCCATACGTGGAACCCCTCGTCGTGACGTAGCCGAGCCTTTCTCGTAAAGCTTCTCTCCGCCGCACAGTTCGGCCGCCAACGCCGACGTCAATGAGGTGAGAGTTCCCTCTTCTTCTTTCTCTCACCCGAGGAGCTCTCTCCCAGGCTCTCGTTCTCTCCTTTCTTTTTCACTCACTCACTTCCTATGCTTTCTCTCTCTCTTGTTTATTTTGTATAGCTGTTTCGAAAATCGAGAGAGAGAAAGAGTGGAAGAGTAATAGGTATAGTTATAATTACTTTTATTAATAATAATATTACTATTAGTGTATTGTGTATATCAGTATATATATGTATACATATATGTATATTATGTGTATAATATAATATAATATATATATATATATATATATATATATATATATATATATATATATATATATATATATATATATATATATTTATAGTTATAGTTATAATTACTTTTATTAATAATAATATTATTATTAGTGTATTGTGTATATCAGTATATATATGTATACATATATGTATATTATGTGTATAATATAATATAATATAATATAATATAATATAATATATATAATATAATATAATATAATATATATATATATATATATATATATATATATATATATATATATAATATATATATATATATATATATATATATATATATATATATATATATAATATAATATAATATATATATATATCTATATATATATAAGTAATATTTTTGTTATTATTAATATTATTATTTATTATTATTATCACTGGTTTTAATGATATTAATATCGTATTTGTTATTAACCTATATATATTAAAATATCTCTAAAATATGTTATGGTATTATTTTAAGGTATTTTGAATACGGTTTTGACTTAAAATATTATTATAGTATTTATAGTTATTCCAAATATAGTATTTTTTTTATATCTAGAATGTATATTTAATTGGAGTATTATGTAGATTTTTCAAAGTATTTGTTTAAAAGATAAAACATAGTTTCCAAAATATTATAGATATTTTCTAAAATTATAAATATTTGTTACACCAATTTTTCATATATTATAAATATAGTATTATATTATTTCGTCATATTTTTAAAGATAGCTTTGACCTAAGGGTCGTATTTGACAAAATTAGAATTTTGGTCTAAAATAATTTTGATTTTCAAGTATTTATCTAATTATTTTAACTAGTATAGTTTCAAATAATAAGTATTTTATAAAGATAGTTATAAATATTTATTTATACGAATTCTCTTCCATTTCTATCTTGATCGTAACTAGTTATACGTTTCTATTCCTTGTGATTCTGACTACTTCATATCGACCCTAGGCTAATCGGACTGTCCCGGACCCAGTGATATGGCCCGTTCTATCATTTAAGATCGTCTTGCATACTTTTGACATCTATGACTATCATGTACCAACATGTGTTACGACCCGCACCAACTTATCGGGATACGAATGCATGTCCAAGCCAGCCTACGCCGCAGTATCGACGGTAGAACGCTGTTTAGGTCATAAATAACAAGTGCTCATAAAAGATGATTGTAGAAGCATGGAAAATATCAGAATGATGATCTATGCGGCTCAGAACAGGAGAACCCCATGCGGCTCATACAGGAGCAGTCCCATGCGGTTCAGAGAGACTCTTAGTCTCATGCGGCTCGGGATAGGAGAGTCCATGCGGCTTACATAGGGACAGTCCTATGCGGTTCAAAGAGTCCCCCAGCCGCATGCGGTTCAGAAGTACATGCGGCTCATATTCGACCAACAGAGATATGCAGCTCGATCAACGCCACGTGTCCCCATGGGACCCCTTCACACAGCTGGCCATCGAGCAATGGCCCTATTTAATGCTCTGCCATGATTTGACAGCTGACGGCTCTGACATGAAGTGTCATAATGGCCCTGTCATAATGACAGACTCTTTGGGAATAGGAGAAAATCTCTGATATGATCCGAGATTGCCACGTGGCTACTCCCATGCGGCTCACTTGAAGAACAACTTCATGCGGCTGGCAAGAGTCGTCTTCCTGCGGCTCACCAAGAAGCCATCCCATGCAGCTCGCGATTACTACACTTATGCGGTTCACCAAGAAGCCATCCCATGCGGCTCGTAAATACTATACCTATGCGGCTCGCCCAGATGCTGTCTCATGCGGTTCATGGATGTCATGCGGCTTTGGCAGAGTCCATCATTAAGACACGTGGCAGAGATTCAATGATCCCCCAGACTTGACAGCTGGTAGCAAAGATGATTATGAGATGCAAAGATTTACTAGATCCCAATAACCATATTTAACGTTATCCTCATAATTAATGAGATCAGGTCATATCATTCATAATCAAGCCAATGGGACACGTGGTGAGAGATCCAAGCTACACAACCAATCATGAAGATTTAAAGCAATCAACATTAATTATTCGCAGGATTCAGTGCTATCCCCATTTATGGCCCAGATCCTTCACGATTAAAATTAATGGTCCAGATTGATTATACATCAGGCCGCCGCCACTTTGAGAATGAGCAATCATCCAAACCCTAATGATGCTCCCCACTATTATAAATAGCAAGGTGCCATTCCCTTGAGAGATATACGAGACACGATAAAAAAAGAAGGAGAGAAGAGAGAGAGACAAGGAGAGATATACGCTATCAGAGAGAAAATACACACAGAGAGAGAGAAGCCAGAAGAGCAACAGAGGAGCAAGAAGAGCATTTCTTCATCAACGCCAACCATCTTTTCACAAGGAGCCAAGGCTACATACCGATCGTCCAAGGAGTAAGGCAGGGCTGCCGTCGCCTTCCCGAGCCTCTATCGTCACCCCTCAGAATCTAAAATAAACAATTGTACTTAGACTGCTGTACCTAGGTTTTTGTCCCTAGGCTTTCTTTGTACAAGCGAGTTTATAACGTGAAGTAAAAGTTCGGTCCTCCGATAATTGTTCTGTTCTTTTATATTTCATGACAAACACGATGGCGACTCTGCTGGGGACTAACTTCTCCACGGCTGAGGAGTTGGTGACGCAATCGGATGCAGCCAAGCTTGGCTCCACGTAACAGAAGATGGTCGCCCTGTTCGACCAACAGGCGTTCGAAGAAATGCTCTCCAACAAGAGCACTGGCCCGGTCCAGAAGCAAGCCCGCACAAGGAAGGCCCGTAAGGAGTGGAGACCCCGATCCTTCATTCCTACTGAAGCTCTTGCGGAGACACCCTCTGTTGTTCAAGACGGCGAGCAAGATTCCCCTGCGGCCCCACTTCAGATCGTAGACAACTCTGATGTCCCCAAGTCCGACAGAAGAAAACACTATGATGCTGGACTTGCAGGGGCAAAGAGAAACTCTATGAGATTCGAGCCGCATAAGGGTATCAGCCGCAGGGAGAAAGCTCATGCGGCTACATCCGCCAGCCGTATGAAGAAAACTCATGCGGCCATATCTGTCAGCCGCATAGCTTATGCGGCTGCAGTTGCCAACCACACGGATGAAACTCGTGCGGCTATGGAAGTCAATCGCTTGCAGAAAACCCATGCGGCCACAATTGCCAACCGCATACGGCCAGCCTGTACGGTCGTAACTCCTAGCCGCACAAAAACAATTCATCCAACGGCAGAAGACAACCGCATGCAGACAGCCTGCACGGTACCCAACTCTAGCCGCATAGCATCCGTTTCACGCTTCTCTCGATCAGTCTTCGACCGTCTCTCATGCGGTCCTGACCCTGATGGTTCTCTGGATGATAAGCCAGATTATGTGGTATCCAACTTGGACTCCTCCTATTACGTACCCACAAGTACTAAAAGGAGGAAGTCTAGGGCAGCACGGGCTCATCAGGCCCAGTCAGCTGTCCCAACCTTTGACTATCGGGGCGTCCTGTTGACTATCACACGGGCCTCGGATGAGAAGTTGTATACAATCGCTCGAGTCCAGCTCCCGGCGGCAAACGGACAGAGTGGTTCCTCTGACCTGCGGGAGGCGATCCTCCACAAACGCAGGAAAAGAGGAGGAGTGTCGGCGTGCAAAGAGTCCTCGCTTGGACATCGCTGCACCCAAATCATCGTCAACTGCTGTTGCAACAACGCGGCAGTGACTGAAGATCGGCCATCCGTCTTCCAAAGACTACAGCATCCAAGCTCAGAAGATGAGGCACCTCCTGTTGTCTCCTGCAATTCCGCTCAGAAGGTCCCCGCCGAAAGGAGAGGGAAAAAGACAAGCATCTCCAGTCCCAAGATATCAACCACTACAGCTAAGAAACTATCGTCTAAACGGTTGTCATCTACCGGTGTATTCCAACACACCCGTTCAAAGACGAAATCTACCGCGATAGAAAATTCATCATCCACATCGCTAGGGGTTGAGAGAACTGGGGGTAGCACTCCTCCGAACATCCGCAACAATCCGATGTTTTAAGGAGCCGAGCCCGAACAAACAACCCTCCCAACAACTACAATAGACGCTGATGTCCCCGAGGACATCCGTAACTCTCAAGACGAAGCAAGCTCTGAAGCTGGGGATACCGTTCCCTCTGAGTCCGAGCCCGAAGAGAACATTCCTACCTATCCCGCTGACTTTTCGGTGCATGGGTACGACTCGGAGGACACATCCTCCACCGTTCCTTCCATCACTCCTCATGTAAAGACGGTCTTCATGACAGACA
Organism: Iris pallida; assembly: GCA_029216955.1. Lineage (NCBI taxonomy): Eukaryota > Viridiplantae > Streptophyta > Magnoliopsida > Asparagales > Iridaceae > Iris > Iris pallida. Next base: position 10,649,681 of record JANAVB010007596.1, read on the forward strand.
GCAATCAAGGTGGTTCCAATGATCGCTAGCGCATCGACAATCTCGAAGCCATATTACTTGCTTTGGTCAAGTCTGTAGACGAGATTAAAGCGGCCCTGCCAACTCTGCAAGGAGGAACGCCTGGTCAAACAAGCACAGGCCCCGCGGTCAATATGGATTCGAACTCAGCGGCACCAAACCCGAGCAATAATCCTCCCGAGATAACAGCCCCTACCGCGACAGATGAGACCCGAGAAGTAAGGAGAGAGGTCCAGGAGCTCCGAGCCATGTTCCATGCCCAAAAAAATGCTCAAGATCTCAGAATACGGCAACCATACCCTGCTGAGTGGAGGGATGTTCTGTTCCCACCAAGATATAAGCCGTTCAATATCAACCCGTATGATGGCAAGACCTCAGCAAGTCGGTACATCACTTACTTCGAGGTCACCACCGACCATCTGCCCCATGATGATGCTATCCTCACACGGTTATTCATTGGGGCGTTGGAAGGAGTCGCCTTCGATTGGTACCGCAATCTGTCGGACAACTGCATCCACTCCTTCACCGGCTTCAAGCGTCTATTCTTGGAGCGATTCTACGAAGTAGGATAGGACGTCACTATGTCCACTCTCATGGACGTCGTCCAAAGGGAGAAGGAGCTGACAAGGAACAACATTGAGCGGTTCCGCCAGATCGCCATGAAGCTGCCTTCCGAAAATCCAGATTCCTCTTTGATTGAAATTTGCCAAAAGAGACTGCTTCTAACGATCAGTCTCTGGATGGACGAAAGTCAATTCAAAGATTGGAAGGCGTTCATCATCAGCGCCACAAGCGCCGAAGAATGACCGAAGAAGGCTCGCCAACTAGGATTGCACATCTCGGAAGGAGAAAGCAAGGGCAAGCGTCCCAACAACAATAATGGGGGCAATCCCTCCAACAATCGGGACAACAAGGGATAGCAGGCTATGGTGGCCGATACAGCACAAAAACCTGAGCCGAAGCCCGTAGACAAACAATGGCCTCAAGTCACTTACTCTTTTGAAGATGGCCACGTCAAGCCTATCTTGGACATGCTCATACAAGGAGATAGAATTCAGCTTCCTCCACCAAGACGGGAGCCTCGGCCGGCTGATATAGAGAACCTAAAGTTCTGCCATTACCACCGTTATGTACACCACGCTACACACGACTGCTACCAACTAAAACGGTACATCCAAAGCCTCATCGATTCGAACGCTCTGGCCATCGACTTCGAAAAGGTAACCGTGGCAGCCAATATGGTGTCCGTACAATTCGGCAGCTTCCCTCTGACGGAGACGCAAGACGGGGTAATCCCCGTCCCTCTGGCGACGATGGAGATTACCAATCTTCTACCTCCCCGGGAACAGGCTGCTGGTCTAGTACCTCTCATCACCTCACGAGGGGAGGTCATGTGGGTCCATCCAGACTTGGTGTCAGAAATAACTCGGCCCATACCATCTCCTACCAACAAAAAGAAGAGTAGAAAAGTCAGGACCTGCCACACAATCTCAGCAGACAACGAGGAAGCTACAGCCGTCGTCATGCGGTCCGGAGCGCAATCCCAACCTGTGGTTGACAACCCAGCCGAAAATCATCAACCCACTACAACTGATGCTCCGGGACCGGCTCAGCCTTCGACGACCGACAAGCCTAGGCCGAGGAAGACTCGCTTCGACAAATCCCTCCGAAAAGAGGCAACCCAAGGGCTTGAGAGGCCTTACAACTTTGACATCTTAGCGCAATTGGCTAACACACCGGCTAAGTTGTCACTGTACGAACTCCTAAGGTTCTCCAAGGACGTTCGTATTGCATTGAGTGAAGCACTCCAAAATACCGATGCCTATCTGGCTCAATCCAACCTCACCGGTGAGGACTCGCCCATGAATCTCCAAGACAGTGCCTGCATGGGAGCAATGCCCAATATTCACTCCACAGGACATGCTCATCAAGATCAACCTACACGATCGTCCGCTATACTACACGGGGTACATCGGCGACGTGAAGGTGGATCGGATGCACATAGATCCTGGCTCTTCCATAAGCATCATCCCGAAGGGTCTGCTACATCATCTTCGTATCCCAATGCATCGCCTGACACCTACAAGCACCGCCATCAGCGGTTTCAATTTGGGAAGGAGCTACCCTATTGGGAAGATTCGTCTGAAGCGTCAGATTGGCGACCTCCAATCCGAAGTCACCTGCTACGTCATAGATGCAGACACTTCTTATAACATCCTCTTAGGGCGTCCATGGATACACGATTATATGATCGTGCCTTCCACGCTGTACCAGTGCTTCAAATATGTCGACAAATATGGCTTCGTGAAGACATAATTTGCTGATATCGATCCCTTCAAAGGGGTCGAATCCTACTACTCGGACTCCTGCCTATACGAAAAGTCAAAAAGGCACCTTAATGAAGGAAATGAACAAGCTAGCACCGAAACGGCCACGGGATCAGAAGGACCCCTGACGATCCACCTCCAAGCTCGTAAACCGGGCAAGTCTGCACCCCTTACCGCCACTCTGCGGAAGGACGCAATCAGCCTCTCGGCGCAGAAAGAGCAGATGATAATCCGGCTGCCAAGGTCCGGCCAAGTACCGAGACCCACAACGGGGCCACTGACAATCAGACTGTCGAGAGTCAGTCAAACGGAGAAACTCAATCCCTCCGATAAGCCGCTGACGATACGCCTTCCCAAGAAGGGTCGTCACCCCGATCCAAGGTCTGACACTTCTAGCGAACCAGCCACTCCTCGCTCCACATCAAGTGCCAAACTGGGGGTCGCTAGTCTGCCAACAACTCCACGCTATGCTCCCTCAGCTGAACCTCTGACAATCAAGCTACCCAGGGCGTCCTCTCAGTCTTCACTTACACAGGGGGTAGCCGAAAAGGAACCGGAATTAGCCAAGTATGTGGCTGTCCACACTGATGTTCCCTCCGCTGACGATGTAATCCCCCTAGAAAAGATACCTTACTTCATCAATAAAGGGTTATATTTGAACTACATCGAGCTCAATAAGCTATGTACAATGTATGCTATGGAACACGGTATAGGCACTCACCTACACACACAAGTGACAAATGTGTACACCGCGATCCGGCTTACTCCAGCAGAAGACGCTTACCGAATAATCGAGGGAGGAGATCATCCGATCATCTTTGGTCGGACGAACAACCCGCATCCCCTCACCATAGAAGAAGCCGACCTCGGGTCAGATGCCGGAAGACTGCCTCTGTATCTCTATAGCCCTCAATCCAAATATCTCATGCAGAAACAGAGGTATGATCTGGAGACGACATAAGGATTGAACTACGGCACTGGGCGACGATTACCTTTGAAGCCGCCAGTCCCGGCGGGCAAACCACAGAACTACTATAACAAAACTCGATGCGGGTTAGGGTATGTAACGCCTACTACGACCCCTGAAAGTTCAGATGAAGAATGCGACTGGCAGTCACGTTCAACCGGATCACCAACTTCCGACTCGGATACCAGCATCGGAGATGTGTTCAGACAAGTCATGTCAGTCAATATGGCATTCGCCGACGCTTACGAGGAAGACGAAGACATCCCCGAGATCCTCGAGCTAGAGCAGTGGACCCAGCAATTGGATGCACAATAGGAAAAGCGGTTCGAACTGAGAGAACCTCCTACTAAAGATGAGGTTATACAAGTTGACCTCGGCAGCGAATCTTCTCTAAAACCGATTTTCATCAGTAAAAGCCTAACAGACGAAGAACAGGAGTCGCTGCTAGAACTTGTCAGAGAGTACATTGATGTGTTCGCCTGGTGCTATGAAGACATGCCAGGGTTAAATCCCGACATCGCTCTTCACAAACTCAACATTCGACCAGATGCAAAGCCAGTCAAGCAACAACAGCGACGCTTCCGTCCAGGCATCATGGACGCGATCGAAGCCGAAGTCAACAAACTGATAGCCAGCGGCTTCATTCGTGAAGAGCAACATCCAGACTGGGTCGCCAACATAGTACCCGTCCTCAAGAAGAATGAGAAGATTCGAATCTGCATCGACTTCCGCAACCTGAACGAGGCGTGCCCCAAAGATGAATTCCCCCTTCCTATCACAGACATCATGATCGACAATACCTGCGATTTTGAACACATGTCATTCATGGATGGCTTCTCGGGGTACAACCAAATCAAAATGTCTCCTGACGACGAAAAGCATACATCATTCCGAACACCGATTGGCACGTACTGCTACACAGTCATGTCTTTCGGTTTAAAGAATGCTGGCGCCATATATCAAAGAGCCATGAGCATCATCTTCAGAGACCACTTACATAAGACGGTGGAGTGCTATGTTGACGATATAGCCGTTAAGAGCCGTAGCAAGGGAGACCATCTGCAGGATCTAAGGACGGTATTCGACCTAATGTGAGCGCATAATTTGAAAATGAACCCTACGAAGCCCTTTCTGGGCGTATCCAGCGGGAAGTTTTTGGACTTCATCATCACCGCACAGGGTATCCAAGTAGATCCTGAGAAGATGAAAGCAATCATGGAGATGGGTCCTCCGAGAAATCTCCGCGAACTCAGAGGCCTTCAAGGGAGGCTAGCTTACATCATAAGGTTTATTTCCAACCTCTCCAGGCGATACCGACCATTCACGCACCTCATGAAGAAAGGAGTCTCATTCGTATGGGACGAAGAATGTCAGCGTGCTTTCGACAGCATCAAAGAATATTTGTCAAATCCTCCAGTTTTGGTGGCCCCGTTCCTGGAAAACCATTCCTGCTCTATGTACGAGCAATAGAACATTCCCTCGGGGCTCTGCTGGCACAAAACAACGACGCAGGCCACGAGCAGGCCATATATTACCTCAGCCGAATGATGATTGGGCCAGAGCACCGATACACCGCGGTGGAGAAGGAATGCCTCGCCCTGGTATTCGCTATTCAGAAAACGCGGCATTATGTCACCGGACAAACGATACATATGATCTCACGAGTCAACCCTCTCAGGGTCCTCATGACTAAACCAGGGGCACTCAGCTCTCGACTCGCTACATGGGCAATATTGCTGTCCCCTTATCATATGATCTTCGTCCCATAAAAGGCAGTCAAAGGTCAAGCCCTGGCAGACTTCTTAACAGCCCACCCAGGCTCGGAGTCTTCCAGGATATATGAAGAAATCCCAGATGAGGTCGCCGACTCGCATGCAACCTCTCACGAAGATATATGGCAAATGTTCTTCGACGGTGCTTCGAGGACCGGACCTAAAGGCAATATAGTCGTCGAAGTCGGGGTAGTGCTAATCTCTCCTTCCAGATTGGTGATTAACCGAGCTTATTCCATCACCGAGCCCTGCTCTAACAATGTGGCCGAATACAACGCTCTGGTCATTGGCCTCCAACTTGCAAAAGAGCTGGGGGTAGAATACCTTGAAGCATACGGCGATTCCCAACTAATCGTCAATCAGATCCGAGGCTCATACGAAATCCGCCACGAAGACATGATCCCTTATCACCAAATAGCGATTAATATTATCTCGTCGTTCGAGGGGTTCTTCATCGAACATGTCCCCAGACTCCGGAATATCGAAGCGGACGCCTTAGCCGGCCTTGCCGCTTCCCTAGCAGTTTCGAATTATGATCGCCAATCAGTGGATGTGATAGGCCACGAACTGGTCTGTCCCAAAAACAATGTGCAATTCGTGGCAAGTTATTCCGCACAGACGATCGATGATGCCCCAGATTGGAGACAACCATTCATCGACTTCGTCATCTACGACATCCTGCCCGAGAACCCAAAGGAAGCCACTTCCATCAGACGGCGTTCTCTCAGATTCTTCTACGATACAGAGACAAAAATGCTGTATCGCCGCTCCTACGACGGATTACTGCTTCGGTGTCTGTCAAACGCAGAAGCCAAAGAAGCCGTACGAGAAGCTCATGACGGTGTCTGCGGGGCCCACCAGCCCGGTCCTAAATTACAAGACCGTCTTCGCCGAATGGGCTACTATTGGCCCACGATAGTGGCGGATGCGATAGATTATGCTAGAAAATGCAAAGCCTGCAAAGTCCACGCGGGCTTCATTCACCAACCGTCCGAGTTTCTACATCCGACAGTGGCGTCCTGGCCATTCGAAGCATGGGGAATGGATATCATTGGTCCAATCACCCCACCTTCCTCCCGCGGACATCGCTTCATACTTGCGATCACTTATTACTTCTCTAAATGGGCGGAAGCCGTCCCACTCGCAGAAGTTAAGACTTCAAACGTGATCAGCTTCCTTAAGTATCACGTCATCTACCACTTCGGACTGCCACGAAGGATCATCCATGACAATGGTTCGCAGTTTGCAAGCCACGCATTCTATCGGTTTTGCGATAAGCACCGTATTCAGAATGTCGCTTCGGCACCATACAACCCGGCAGCAAACGGGTTGGCAGAGACATTCAACAAAACAATCATCAAACTTCTCAAGAAGTTTGTCTCCTCCAACAAACATGACTGGAACGAGAAGCTCGGTGAATGCTTATGGGCTTATCGCACCACAGTCCGAACAGCCACCGGAAATACACCATTCTTCCTGGTATACGGAAGTGAGGCAATCCTCCCATTGGAGACTCAGATCCCCTCACTATGTGTCGCTCTCACACATCAATTGACAACAGACGACAACCACCATCGTCGGCTACAGGAATTGGAGACACTAGATGAAAAGTGCCTCTTAGCTCAGCAACGAATTGAGCTATACCAAGCACGCATCTCTGGAGCCTTCAACAAGAAGGTCAAAATCAGAACATTCCGGGTGGGCGATCTCGTCTTGGCAGTCTGGAGGCCGATGGTCATGACTCACAAGACCGCCGGCAAATTCCAGCCAAAGTGGGAAGGCCCATTTATCGTTGAGACAGTATTCTCCAACGGTGCTTACCGCCTCGCAAAACAAAACGGAGACTTGCTCATGTTGCCCGTCAACGGCAAGTTCCTGAAGAAATATTATGTCTAAACGATATTCTCTCCAAGATCTTCGAGTTATGTACCCGTTGGTACCGCTGAACTCACATCCACAACATTTCATATTATCGAGTCATGTACCAGCCGGTGCCGCTGAATTCACCTCCATATTCTCTTCAGATTATCGAGTCATGTACCCGCTGGTGCTGCTGAACTCACACTTTCTCAATATTCTAAATTACCGAGTTATGTACCCACTGGTGCCTCTGAACTCACATTCCAGTCACTCTTTCAGATAGTAAGTCATGTATGATTATACCTCTGAACTTTCTTCTGTGAAGAGATCCTCCTTCATGATCCACTACCCGCGCTCCCAGTGCACAAAAAGGGTAATCGATCCACAAATTTCTGAAAAAACGGCCATGTCCTCATTACCTCTGAGTCGTTTTTACTTCCACCAAAAACAAACCGCCCCCTTGCATAGAACTTCCACGTTCTCCTACCTCTGAGTCGTTCTATGTACCCCCTCTTCATTGAGCCCACTCCTACCATGTCCTCATTACCTCTGAGTGGGAAGGCTCTGTCGAAGAAACCTTCATGCTTGCCATGTCCACATTACCTCTGAGCAAGTATGTCGGTCTCCTTTCAACCTATTATCTGTACCCACAACCGGAGTACGACAAGGATAATAGGTCCACAAATGTCCTCTGTTGACCACAAATATCCGCTATTGACCACGAATATCTTCCGTGACGTCTCTCCTGCCATGTTCTTATTACCTCTGAGCAGGAAGAGTCCACGATAAAACCCTCATGCTTGCCATGTCCTCATAACCTCTGAGCAAATATGTTGGTTTCCTTTCATCCCATTATCCGTATCCTGGACCAGGGTACGCCAAGGATAATGGGTCCACAAATATCCTTTGCTAAGCTTCTTAGCATAAATCCACCACCTCACCATGCCCCGGGAGCCCAGCTGCTCTACGGCATTCTTTTTCCTAAACACCGAGAATATCCGTGACCACTTTGCCATGGCTGTTTCGGACATCCTGACCAAACTTATTATCCGTACCTAAAACCAAGGTACGCCTAGGATAACAGGTCCACAAATAATCCTCCAGCAAGTCCAATTCCACAAAACGCCACAAGTACAAGAAAGAGAAGATGAGTTGAAACATGCTCATTAATTCAAAATTCAAAGTGCTACATCATTGGGGATCACATCCCTTACAAAAAGAAAAGAAAAAAGAAAAGCAAAAGAAAATAGAAAGCCGATCACTGCTCCGGAGCACATAACACCCTGAGACGGTCCGTCAGCAGGGCAACCGACCGCTCAAACCTCTGGGTAGCTCGACGCTCCGCCTCCCGAGTCAGCACCGCCTCGTCCTCCAGTTGAGCATGGGCTTGCCAATTATCCTCGAATCTCTTAAAGGCCCGCTCCAAGTTGACAGAAGAGCGGGAAACCCTCTCGGCCTCCCGAGCAATCGACTCCTGCTCTGCACGAGCAGCCTCCAGCTCCGACTCTAAGAAAGTCAACTCCCTCTGGAGTGCGAGAATCCGCTCCTTCGTGTCAGCGATCCCACGAGAAGCAGACTCTTTCCGAGCCCGACAAGCCTGACTTCGACGACCCAGCCTGTCGTACGAAGCGAAGAACTTGTCAAGGTCTCCCTGCACAACTGGCCCGGCAGTATCTCGAGCAAGTTTGATCCTATCCCGAGCAGCAATGAGGAAGCCCCGCTCCCGTTCAATCGTAGTGGGCAAACCCGCCTGCCGTATCGCCAGCAATTGGGTCACAAGCAGATCAGCCTCTGCCAACTTAGGCTCCAGGAGGGCAGCCAACCCCACCCCGCCAGGAAGGGACTTCAAAGTTGCAACCTGACCCCGAGCGCACCGGAGAGATAGAGAGAAAGGAGTCCCCCGTTCTACAGCAGCATCTACGCCCCTTCTTAAGTGGCGATAGAAGCTGTCGACCACATCCTGCGTCACCTCGTCCAGAGCCTTCGAGGAAGCCGGTGTCAACGGGAGCGTAGCTAGCAACGCTGAAGAAGACGCAACAGAATCTGTCGCCCCTGCCACAAGAGAAACAAACTCCGCACGGAAGGACGCATGAACAGCGGCCAACTCCTCTTCAGCGGCCCGCAGAACTTGAATGCTCGGCAGGGTCGAGAGGTCAATCTCCGGAGCCGTATAATCAGCAGAGGACGAGGTGGAAAGCATCGCCAGCTCCATTCCTATCTGCCCGGGGTTGGCGGGAGGCCTCTCGACATGAAACGGCGAAGGAGAGGAAACACTCCTTTCTCCCAGATCACGGCAGGCAGAGCCTTCCCCAAGAACATCTGCGGTAGGAAGTAAAGGGTCAGGACCTGCAGGGCCAAGGCAACCGTGAATCGATTTGACCCGGAGGATATGTTGATAGAGCAAATAAGCCCCCTCACTAGTCAATATTTGGCTTATCTTACCAGTGGAGGAGTGTGGAGGCTGAGGTTCGCCTACAGCCACCGCAGCCTCTTCACCAACAGCCTCCGAGTCAGGTATAATAGACTCCTCCGCCCTTGCATCCTCGGGAGGGGATGCACCGAGATCGGTGTCGCCTTGCTGAAGTTCAGCGATCTCGGAGACGGGCCCAAGGAAACCTTCGTCACCCCGGGCCGAGGCCTCAGCAACCTGGGAGCTTCCAGCCGCCACTGAGAGAGCCCCCGCAAAAAGGACCGCGGCACACATGTCGCTAATCAAAGCAGCAAGGGCCGGATCAACTCCAGGGGCAGTAGACGGTTCAGCAGAGGCCGGTTCATCATACGCCTACAAAGAAAAGTGATTAAGTCATATCTTCGAGAGAAAAGAAAACTACAACAAAGAGATGGCTCCGACTTGGTCTTACCTCCGGAACAACATCTGTACCTTCACCCCTCTCCGTAATAAGTAGCCTACGGGGTCCGACCGTCGCTCTCTTTACAGAAAAGGCTACTCCTCCGCCAGTGGACTCACGCCTGCCTCGCTTACGTGAGGGACCAGGCACGACAGACGGTAGTTCTACCTACACTACCTCCGGTTCAGATGGCAATTGGTCTACCGCCTCATCTAATACAACCGACGGTTGATCCGTCATCATCTCATCAGCCATGACGGGAGGCTGACTCGCCGTTGCCTCGTCACCAGAAGAAAGAGAGTCCTCGTCGTCCCACTCGTTGTCTTCCTCAATTGTGTCGAAGGACTCGGAATCGGGCGTAGGAACTCTATTCGCCCCTTTCTTCTTTGCCCTTGACACCATAGCCTTCTCCGCCAGGCGAGTGCCCACGATGAAGCTAGTCCTCGGATCAAAATCGAGGAGAGGAGGATTTGCCGTAACATGATATAAAGCCGCCATATGCAAGATTTCCCTATCACGTTTACGGCAGGAACCAAGAAGCTAGTTCGAGTATGACAAGTGTCATAGTAGCTCCATGCCCTAATACCATCAAGAATGCTACCTTCAAATCCCAAGTTGGAACTGGGACGCCCGAGGAATAGCTGACTATACCCAAATTGACGGGCAAACCTACTGGGCAAGTAGGGCTCTAAGTACACAGTGTTGCGATTGCGGTAAACTAAATGCGTCGGGCGAATGTTACGCAGCCAGAAATACATCTTTTCAGGTAAGAAATGAGGAGGTCCAACACCATCAACATGAACACTCCTCACTTCTTGGTCGGTGAAATAGGGAATGGACACGAAGAAATTATATCCGTCCACCCTCGCCAACATCCTCCGACACGCCGGTATGGTACTACATTCCTAAGGCTGTTGGTGATACCTGAAAAGAAAAGCGTCATCGTCCGTAATGCCATCCCCCGTCCCAGGCCTCATCAAAGACTGATAATGCAACAACAGCCATCCCAACAAGTAATGATAAGACAGTTCTATGTGTTCAAAGTCTATTGCCACGTCACGAGCAATGACCTTGGACGAGAAGGCACGGAGACCATGCTGAATACTGCACACCATAGCAGGAAGAAGAGCCAGCCTGACCCCAAAGGCCAACTTCACGGCAGGGAGAATAAAGTGGCGACTGATCCTCTCAATAGAACCTGCCCCTCCTGAGACCACACAATTGCGCAGCCACACCATTAAAAACCCCGCCAAGAGTGCCTTCTCTGACAGCCGCCGGGTACTATAATAAAAATAGCTGAAGGAGTCAATTTGGCTCCCAAATTTGTCACTTTTGGACTTCGACCTTCTAGCAGTCGACACCAAGTCCTCTACTTCCCTAGGAGTTTGATGATCCCGGGAAGTAACCCGGCCAACAGCGCTGAATTTGAAAAGGTATGAGACCCAAGATTTGGTATGGGGAGCGTCCCCTTCCGAGCTGTCATTTTTCTGGATAGCCGTTCGGTGACAGGTGCTATGATGACACAATAGTTCTTGATACACAGCGACGAAACCTGGGAATCGTCGGTCTAAATCCTGGAACTCCTCATTCGTCGGAGTGTACGCTTCGAAGGGTTCGTCTCCCCAGGGGAGCTTGGAGACAGCATATATCTCGTGAAGAGCGAGCCCCAATTCCCCTACAGGGGTGAAGAAAGTCCCTGTCCGATGATTGTACATCTCCAGAAGGGCCATGAACAATGGCTTATTAATGGGCAACCCGTGGCTGGTACCCCGGATAGCATCATAAAGATTGACTTCTCGCAAAAATTTCCCGTAGTTCCGTAGAATCCACGAGGTCAGGTTAGCCCACGGGGGAATGGGGTGTAACCAACTCAGCAGTACCAATCTGCCAACAGGATAGGACCCTTTGCGAGCAAGCTGGCTCAGGAAGGTGTCAGCCTGAGTGAATGAGAAGTTAGGACCGGGGGTGTTGATGAAGGTACCCGGAACTAACTCCATCACGGATCGACTGGCGGGATCCTTGATCGCGCGCACTGACCCAGTGGTTTTGTTGTAACGGATGTTACCAACAAACATCCCCGGTCTGGTTGGAGTGAGGGTGTCTGGCATCTGCCTGTCCAAAATGATCATATTGAACCACGCAAAAGGGAAATGGCGCTTCATAATGGGGATGTGAATCGGCATCCCGTCCAGGTCAAAATTCTAACTCTCGGAAACATCCAGCACTCGGGAGTTTTCTATGATCAACGCATCCCCAAAGAGGAAGACCGGTCTCAGATACTTTCCATCAGACTTCCCGGAGCTCATCATGTCACTAAGGAATTGGAAAGATTGAACCCTGATAGCAGTTAGTCGCTCCAAAGGTTCATTAACAAGGAGCTGCTCGGATACTTGACGAATTAAATCATCCCGACACACGCCCAAGGCGAACTGATGCGAGCCAACCAGAAGTTCCCCCACAGGATTTACTGGCAAATTTACTGAAGAAAAACAAAAGAAACAAGTCAAAAAGATAGATGAAACACAAACTACGTGATGCTTATGCGACTTAAGCATAGCCTCATGCGGCTCAGTTTGAAAGAGCACATGCGGTTCAGTTCGAATAAGCTTATACGGTTCGGCTCGAAATGAACTTATGCGGCTCAGTACGGATGAGCTTATGCGGTTCGGTTCGAAAGGAGCATATGCGGATACGGTCCAATTTAAATAAGCTTATATGGTTCAGCTCGAAATAGGCTTATACGGTTCAGTACGGATGAGCTTATGCGGTCTAGTTTAAATAATCTTATGCGGTTCAGTCTGAAATAGGCTTATGCGACTCAGTTTGAAAGAGCTCATGCGGTGCAAGTCCAGGTGAGCTTATGCGGCCCTGATGATGAAGTAGTTATGCGGCTGCAAAAAACAACTTTCATGCGGCTCATGTCTGGGTCATATCCCATGCGGCTCGAACATGAGTCGGACACGCAGCATACTTGGAAATACAGGCTCGCGCATAAAATATGCGGCATAGCCGTGACAGTTCATGTTGATGTTCCTACCAGTAATAGGCGGGTGAACGTCGGGGTAAAAAATAGGCACGTTAGCCGGCGGAGGAGCCGCCACGTTCGTCGTCGTCGATGAAGATGCGGCCTTCTTGCCCTTCGCTGCCGCAGACGACGACGCGGCCTTCTTGCCCGTAGTAGCGATAGTCTTCTTGGGAGCCATTGGCAATCGTTGATGGGAGAAGACGAAAAGAAAGTCGGCAACAAGGAGTTCGAGCAAAAGAGAGAAGGTAAAGAAACCCTCAAAGAATAAAATTACTCATATTTATAGGCGAAGGAGGCTCGAAAAATCAAACAAACGCCTCGATCCACGCGCCGCCTAAAAGAATAAAGAAAAAACTGCTTCGGTCAAAACAAAACTGACCCTTGGGATCCCCTAAGAGGCGGCGTTAATTCAAAAAATGAATCAAGGGCATTTAATGCAGAAGATTTGCACACGTGGTTAGGACACGTGGCAAAAAGTCTATGCGGCCTAACAGCTCATGGGGCCAGATAAATCCATGCGGCTGAATCATCTATGCGGTCAGCAAAGGCCATGCTTCTTATTCAAAGTATTTCAATTTTGCAAATTGAAAACTTTGAAGGGGGTCTTGTAGAAGCATGAAAAATATCAGAATGATGATCTATGCGGCTCAGAACAGGAGAACCCCATACGGCTCATACAGGAGCAGTCCCATGCGGTTCAGAGAGACTCTTAGTCTCATGCAGCTCGGGATAGGAGAGTCCATGCGGCTTACATAGGGACAGTCCTATGCGGTTCAAAGATTCCCCCAGCCGCATGCGGTTCAGAAGTACATACGGCTCACATTCGACCAACAGAGATATACGGCTCGATCAACGCCACGTGTCCCCATGGGACCCCTTCACACAGCTGGCCATCGAGCAATGGCCCTATTTAATGCTCTGCCATGATTTGACAGCTGACGGCTCTGACATGAAGTGTCATAAAGGCCCTGTCATAATGACAGACTCTTTGGGAATAGGAGAAAATATCTGACATGATCCGAGATTGCCACGTGGCTACTCCCATGCGACTCACTTGAAGAACAACTTCATGCGGCTGGCAAGAGTCGTCTTCCTGCGGCTCACCAAGAAGCCATCCTATGCGGCTCGCGATTACTACACTTATGCGGTTCACCAAGAAGCCATCCCATGCGGCTCGCAAATACTATACCTATACGGCTCGCCCAGACGCTGTCTCACGCGGTTCATGGATGTTATGCGACTTTGGCAGAGTCCATCATTAAGACACGTGGCAAAGATTCAATGATCCCCCAGACTTGACAGCTGGTAGTAAAGATGATTATGAGATACAAAGATTTACCAGATCCCAATGACCATATTAACGTTATCCTCATAATTAATAAGATCAGGTCATATCATTCATAATCAAGCCAATGGGACACGTGGTGAGAGATCCAAGCTACACAACCAATCATGAAGATTTAAAGCAATCAGCATTAATTATTCGCAGGATTCAGTGCTATCCCTATTTATGGCCCAGATCCTTCACGATTAAAATTAATGGTCCAGATTGATTATACATCAGGCCGCCGCCACTTTGAGAATGAGCAATCATCCAAACCCTAATGATGCTCCCCACTATTATAAATAGCAAGGTGCCATTCCCTTGAGAGATATACGAGACACGATAAAAAAAGAAGGAGAGAAGAGAGAGAGACAAGGAGAGATATACGCTATCAGAAAGAAAATACACACAGAGAGAGAGAAGCCAGAAGAGCAACAGAGGAGCAAGAAGAGCATTTCTTCATCAACGCCAACCATCTTTTCACAAGGAGCCAAGGCTGCATACCGATCGTCCAAGGAGTAAGGCAGGGCTGCCGTCGCCTTCCCGAGTCTCTATCGTCACCCCCCAGAATCTAAAATAAACAATTGTACTTAGACTGTTGTACCTAGGTTTTCGTCCCTAGGCTTTCTTTGTACAAGCGAGTTTGTAACGTGAAGTAAAAGTCCGGTCCTCCGATAATTGTTCTGTTCTTTTATATTTCATGGCAAACAATGATCTTTACTGCTCATTCATAATACTAAATTAAATTACAAATTCCAAAATATTATATTTGAAGGAAAATATAAACTCTTACAAATATTGAAAACTGCTAACACATCTAACTAGTCTTCTATGGTTTACCTCAACATATACCATGCCTTCTCCAATGGTCCAAGCACAATGTAGCAGACGATTATATGAAAAATGTTGGTTTCTAGTCTGGAATAGAACGAGTACAATCCAAGCATGCAGTTCTGTCACCACCACTTTTCTAAAATAAGGATAATTTTAAACTTTTGTAAACATGATCATTTAATAATAGGTTTAAATCATGTTATTGATTTATTGGTGAATTTTGATTATTTTTAATATCATTTAATTAGTGTTTTATGATTTTGTCCTTTTGCTAGTGTAACCTTAGAGCTGCTTAGCCTAGAGACTAACCATGACCGTGGAGGCCTAACCCATGTGATTAGATTAGCTAATTACCATTTTTTAGGCTAAGGGTATTTTGGCCATTTTTTATATTTTAATATTTTAGGAATTTTATATATTTAATATTAATTTTACGGGATTTGTTTAGTCGGGTTTGAGTTTCGTTTCGTTCCGACTTGTGTTAGTGACCCGGGTAGCTTAGACTCTAGACGGGACCCCAAGATTAGTTAGACACGGCCCACAAATCCTACTAATTAAGTTAGTAAGTTTAGACTAATCCTACTTGTTAGATTGGTCAAGTTAGAGGCTTAAACTTAACCATTTTGATCCCAAACTTGAACCTAACTTAAAATTAACCAAGGGGGATTAGTAAGGGCCGTATTGGGCTTTCCCCCAAGGCCCAAATAGGATTTAATGGTAGCCACATATAGGAGGGTTGCCCTTCCATTCATTTCATTCCATCAAGCCTCCATTTTCCTTCACAAGTGTTCTTCCCCAAATTGAGAGCTTTCCTCTTTGATTTGATCTCCAAATCCTTACATCCCTCTACCAAACTTCCATCCAACCTTCTCATACTACCAAAGGAGGGTTCTAGCAAAGATTTGGAGCAAATTGCAAGGAGGATTGTCCTTTTTGGAAGATCTTTGTGTCGAAGCCGTGTCCTTGAGAGTATTATTGGGATTCCACTCCCAATAGGTAAAACCAACCCTCTAAATTGATTTCCTATACATATTAGTTAGTTTTGAATCCATAGGATTCACCCCCATGCATGTACCCCCTTTAGATTCAAGTTTGAGGCAATTTGAAGCTCTCTAGAGCAAGTTAGAATTGTGTCTTGTGTCCTACTTATTAGATCTCAAATTAGGACATCTCATGTATTTGGTTTAATGTCTAATAGGTTTAATTGTATTTTAATTTCAGTTTTAGACATGTTAGAGGATGGATTGTTGTTAGTTAGGATGGTTAGAATGAGTTTCATTTGGATACCCATGGTTAGATCTATGTGGTTTAGTCTACATGTCATATTTTTAGCCTCAACTTGTCATTTTAGTGTCTCTTTATATAACGGACTATTTTGTATATATATAATAGGTATGTTAGATATATTTCATATATTTAGATGTGTGTGGATATGTTGTTAGTGGTGTGCTTTTGTTAGAGGAGAGAAAAGTGTGGTTTGATGTGTGTCTTGAGTGGTATGGAGAGTGAGATGTGTTTCTTTTGTCCAAACAACTCAAATTCGTCATAATATTCATCCATGTTTTTAGTAGCCATAACAACTTAAAAATGTCATAACTTTTAGCTTAGAACTCCGATTAATCTTCCGTTTTTTTAAAAGAACCGTATCGAAGTTAGCTTTCCAAATATATATATTAATAGGTCAAATACATTCTAGAACTTTCTGTAGAACTGTTTGAGTGTCAGCTGTACGAAAGATGAACGCGTTTCGGTGTTTTCGCGATTCCGGGAGCTTTCGGACACGAAAATTCTATCCGTTTGAAGTTTCGAAAAGCTAATACGAAGGTCTACAACATACTTTAATCCTAGAATTTAGTGAAGGTCAAATTGGTATAGTATTAGTTTTTAGTAGAAGAGTGACTATACGACATATGCATTTTGTGTAACCTATGAGCCTATGTAGTATGGATATTAAGTGAATGTAGGTATTATAGGTTGTCGAGTATATGTATGATATAGTTAGTATATATATATATATATATATATATATATATATATATATATATATATATATAATATATATATATAATATATATATATATATATATATATATATATATTATTGTTAGGTAATATATGTTAGTATATTTGTTAGATGTTGGTTAGTAGAGGGTTAGATATGTTAGAGTTTGTTATATAGTATAAGTTATATTTGTTAGTATGAGTGTTATTTAGATAGTAGAGGTTAGTATTTTGTTAGATATTTGATATGTCGTTGGATAGTCTGATGTTAGATATCTAGTATGTTAGATATTAAAATGTTAGTAGATTATGTTAGTTCTAGATATTGGTATGTTAGCAAGTTAGTCTCTATAGGTTATATGTTAGATATTAGTTAGGATGTTATGTTAGTACATTAGATAGTTAATTAAATATTTGAGGAATATTTTGGTATCTTATGATACCAAGTTAGTATCTTAAGGTAAATATGAATTACCTTTACCTTCAAGGTAAATGATTAGTTTACCTTATGACCAAGGTATGGAATCAAGGTACCAAGGTAAGGTATCAAGATATCAAGGTAAGGTATAGGTTTACCCAAGTTAAGGTATTGGATTTCAACCAAGGTATTGGTATTGGGATGCCAATATGACGAAGGTTGATATGGTATCCTAGTGTTAGTGGGTTAGTATCTAAGTGTTTGAGTTTGAGTAGGTGATGTTAGATTGTGGAAGGGTTATATAGATATGTATATATATTTTTTGGGTTATATAGTATCTATATATATTATGAGAGTATATAGATATAGGTTATGGTTCATAGTGAGAATATGTATATACTTGATATATGATATCTATATGTATGTGTTAGGGTGGTACTATATGGGTAAGAATATATGTGGTATGTATATATATTAATATATCCTAAGTTCATAGATGTTGACCACTAATCTAAGTTTGACAAAAACCTTAGAAGCTTGACCTTGACTCCTAGTTTGACCCAAGGTGGACCAGAGTTGACTTTGACCTAGATTGACTTAGAAACATGTAGATTGCATTATAAATTTCCATTATTTCAAATTAAACTCTTTATACATGTGTTGCTCTAATTAGGACTCTGTGACATCAGTGCGAACATCTATTCATATCAGTCATTCAGGTTTTCAGGCGAGTACATTCTCTGATAGTTCTTTCATTTACTTGGTGATTACTGTACTTCAGTTCTAGTTAGTTCTATTGGATGTCTACTATAATTCTTGGCACGATTGTACACGGATTGGTATTCTTATTGGATCTTCAGTCATGAGATGCTACCTTACATCATCGATGATATCGAATACTGTTCTCGTTGGTATTGGATAACATTGGCTAATATTGGATAATATTGAATAACATTGGCTAGCAACGTGTCATGGTTGGAACCATCGTATCAGTTGGGGCGAGGGTAATACTAGTTAGATATGTGATCATGAACTATCGACTAATAGTGTAAATAATCGGCTACTAGCTAAGCATACATTACACGTATGTTTGAGCTAGCTTTTCTTAGTGTAAATCATTGAATATCCCAGGCCGATCACATATCCAACTGGTATTCCAAAACACATTGTCTATTATAGCTTTATACATTCAGTTCACTATTACATTGTTCAATCTTGATATAGTAGTTCTTTTCATTTACTTGTTCCCACAGATTTCTGTCTATCTTACCATGTTCATCAATATAATTGTCTATAACTATTTTATAGTCCTTGTCATTTACTTGGGATTTCTAGATGAGATGTGCTTGTTCCAATCCTGACTGGATATGTTGATAAAATTTTACAGATGATATAGATGATTGTCCCACCTTCTATGAGGCCTACGAGGGTGGCACATAAGAGCCAGAGGAGGATCTAGTCCAGTAGAGTGTGCTTAGTTATAGCTTAGTACTTTATAGCTTTCAGTTTGTATCGGATTATTCCGATTGTTAGTTGAGACTTATTTATATTCAGAACTTGTATTTATTTGTGTTGGACATCTATTTTGTGTGGTGTGATAACTCTATTTATATTCAGTTTCTTTCTTTTATCTGATTCTATATCGTTCTCTATCTTCCTTAGACTTGTGATTGAGATTTTATAGTAGAGATGTTATATTATACCTCTGTGCGGAGATGACAGGTTTATATATCTTGTTGTTAGATGTTATAGATGACCTATACAGCGTTCTACCTCCGACACTGCGGCATAGGCTGGACGTACCCACGTTCTCGTACCCCTAAACAGGGTACGGGTCGTGACAAGTTCTAATATATGATAACGACTATAAAAATATTGAATAGAAAATAACATATATAATGAAAGAAATAACTATAAAACATTTTACAGAAAATATGGTGAAACAGTTAATTATGAACTATACAGACTAGTGAATCATGGAACAAGAAAACTTAACCAACTACGTTATTTGAAGTACACCTTTCAATATGTGATCAGGCTGGTCCACTACACCGCACGAGCTACACTATTTACATTGTATAAAATAAAGCACGGTCTACACTGTCTACATTGCATGAAATAAAGCACGGTCTATACTGTCTACATTTCATGAAATAAAATACGGTCTACGGGGTTGATCACATATCTACTTAGTACGTATTTCCCCATTCGACTACTACACATGGATTAGTCACGTCAATAAATCACGAAACAAGGTAAAATGAACATGGCTTCATGACTAAAATCCATATGACACTAACCCGTGTACTGACCGTGTCAAGAATCAAATATTTATCACTAATCATGCAATTATAGTAATTAACAATACTGGAAACAAAACATGAACTGTACTCGCCTGGTGTCCTGAGCTGCTGATAAAGGTCTAGTATAGCAAAGAAAGCCAACTGCCACAAACGTCCTCGAATGCTGAAATAAACATCACGAACGTATTTGGTATAAAAGAAATATCTAAAATGCCTGCCCAAAAGTCTAATTCTGGACACATGGGTAAAATCGTAATTTTGGGTCAAATGATGTCGGCCGTAGGACCCGTTTTGCACCGAAAAGCATGCCAGTACCTACAGTCTCTAAAGTCATCAAACTATGTCTACGAGTCTGGTTTGACAATATGAACCCAACCGTATGTCCAAAATTAGATTCCGGCAGGCCATGCACAAATTCGCCCGTTGGATCGGGTTACGAGCCCGCCAAAAGGGCGTTCCGGTCGACCTTCTCAGAATCGGACCAAACTTGGCATACAGGACTAGAAAAATGATATGGTCCTGTTGGCATAAGTTTTATCTCGAGATGACTAACGTGCCCGAAGTTATGGGCTACTTTGCAAAAGGGCTGATACTGGGTATCTCGACAGATACGCCTCGATTTCGTCGTGCATAACAATGAAATCGAGTTCCGTCGAATCCCACACATCGACAACATCCATACGCGTCTTTCGATGCTCATGGGTTGCGACCATGTCACCCAGTTTGTCGGGACGCACGTCGTATCAGAAATATTTCTAATATTTTCAATAGTTTGAAAACAGTTTTTTTTTGTAAGTTTTAGGAAACCGATTTCTTGGCGCACAATCGATGAAATTAACTTTTGCAAAAAGGGTTTTGAAGCCCTATAGGTTGTCTAGGTCTATCTTTAATTAGATTTTGAAGATTGTTACTATTGTGTTGTAACCCCTCTTCTCAAATTTTCGATAGGGTTCAGATTCGATTTGAATCCGTACGGAAAGAAGAACTGTAGGCAGCGAGAGAGATTATGGGATTCATTGACTCAGGAGAAATTCAATTTCTCGCGAGTTAATGAATGGATATATATATCTCTCTCTCTCTCAAATTTTTAAAAAACCAAGTTCTTATATTAATAAATATGTTGTTACTTATATTTACTATTAATTATTCTATTAACCTATAATTATAAGTAAAACCTAAAATCCTAATAACATTTCTAAAGCTCACAAAAAATTAAAAGTTATTATATATATATTTTCTTTTTCTCTAATAGTTCAAAATTTTCTAATACACAAGAATATATATATATATATATATATATATATATATATATATATATATATATATATATATATATATATATATATATATATATATATATATATATATATATTATATATATATTTTATAAAATATATATATATATATATATATATATATATATATATATATATATATATATATATATTATATATTTTATAATATATATTAAAATATATATATATATATATATATATATATATATATATATATATATATATATATATATATATATATATATATATATATTATATATACACACACACACACACACACACACACACACACACACACACACACACACACACACACATACATATATTCCAATAATTGAAAAATATCTACTTTCTAATATTTATAACCAATACATATATACAAAAATAATAATAGGTTTTACTAAGCAACTATGTCACACATAGTATATAATTAACTAAAATCATATAAAATTTTATAATCAGTTTATAAGCCCAAAAAATAGTAATAATAATTGTACTAATTATTCTGAGAATAGAAATAATTCTTCAAATTAAAACAATAAAAAATATACCTAAATTATCTTTAATAATAAAAAAATAATTTAAAATTTTAGGGGCTTACATCCTACCCAACTTATAAAAATTTCGTCCTCGAAATTAAAATAAATCTTAATATCAAAGGACAACGTGATTAATACGAAGGGAGATTAAATACTTCAAATCGTAATGCGGTTCCTAAAACGAGGGATGGGGTGGTTATTACAGGAATCCATATTGTTTTTATATTCTATAAGATGGGGTATTCCTTATTCAAGACTCTACCCAACTTATAAAAATTGGCTACCCGTAAAAATTATCATTACAAACTTTGAGTAGGACAATTTCTAAGGGGGACACGAGTGTATTGGACACTTTTGACTACGGTCACGAATTCTAAGTGAACCTCGATATTGCCATGACGTTCTTATTCTCTAGTTGAATTATCACAATTTAATATCGTCCTTATCGACCATGCATTTAACAAGATGGTAGAAATCTTTGGTTCGACTAGAACAAGAACGTGGCGGTTCAAAGAAATTTTAGTCTTCGCTAACCTAGATACTTGGAGATGAGATTGAAGAATTTAGGGAAAGGAGAGTTTATGGTGTAACTCCTCTTCCAAAATTTTGTGATATATATTTTTTATTTTTTATTTGATTAGTTTATATTTAATTTTTCTATGATCATAGGAGTTGTGACTAAGCTCACAGGTGATTTATGACCATCTTGTGGTCACATGATCTCTAGATAGGGTTTATAAGCATGCTACAACTATATTATATTTTTTTTATGATTTTTAGACATTTTTAGATATTTATTTATTAAAGATATATTTATTTTATTGACTTTCATGAATTACTATAAGGTCATTTGGGACTATTTTGAGACAATTTATTTTTATTTAGGTTCTAGGAGGTTAGAAATATTTTCTAGAATATTTTAAAAATTTTCTGGATTTTTTAGAATTTTTGGGAATTTTTATATAATTAAAACATATAGAAATTATATTTTATAGGCTTTGGGAATTTACTGTGAGGTCACATGATGATATTTTGTGCTAAAATATTTTATTTAGATTCTAGACACTTAGAAATATTTTCTAGAATTTTCTAGAATTTTTCTGGATTTTTCTACAATTTATTTTGATTTATTTGGACTTAAAATGATTTTTAAATAATTTTCTGAATTAAAATAATTAATTACCCAGAAATTCACCCAGGGGGCCCATCTGTCGGCGCCCAGGCTGAACCGCCTCTCTCTCTCCTATATATATATATTATTATTATATTCGAAACCTAAATTAAATTTCAGCCGCTTTTTTGAGAGAGAGTTCTAGTAGAGATCTCAACTTCCCGAGACGATTGTCGGCAACTCCGACGTGATTTTAGCGTGCCGTTTTTTTATTGGATTCGTCTCGAGGTTGACAGCTCCTAGATCGGCATCCTCTCATCCTCGACTTGTGACTACTGTTTGTGCAAGGACCACAGGCAAGATACCTTGCCTCCCTCTACAGTTTAATTCCATGTTTATAGTTTTCATGTTATTATTGTATTATCATTAGATACTCTATTTGTTATAGATTTTATATGATTTATTAGCATTCTACTTGACTTAATTTATCTAGTTTCTACATACCGTGTTCACCAGTTTATGGTCTTGCTTGACTTGACAGTGTAGTTATACTGGACTTGACTGTGTCTTGACTGAGTCTACCTTGTCTCACCAGTACCTTGCTTGAGTCATGTCATAGAACGAGTACGTGTAATTGATCTGCTAAATCCTTGATTTGTTTCCTTGGCACTAGAGAGTCCACTCGGGACGAGGCTGTTTTTCTTGATCTGTTTACATCCGTGAGTCCACACTCGGGATGAGGATGTCGATTATTTGCACTAGAGAGTCCATACTCGGGATGAGGGTGTTGACTTGACTTGCACCAGAGAGTCCACTCGGGACGAGGGTGTTTACATCAGAGAGTCCACACTCGGGACGAGAATGTAGTACTTGCACCGGAGAGTCCACACTTGAGACGAGGGTGCCTAGCCGTGAACTAACCAGAGATTCCACACTCGGGACGAGGGTTAGTACTAACCAGAGAGTCCACACTCGGGACGAGGATTAGTGATTAGTTCAAACCTGCGAGTCCATTCGGGGCGAGGGTTTGGTATTTCCATTGATCTCGTGTTCGCTTGTTCATCCAGCAGTTCAGTTACGTGTAGTTGTTCTTGTATTCCAGTTCATAGTCACCTGTCAGTAGCCACTTATCGTCAGTCACTTGTTAGCGGTTTGGTCGTAGTCGCTTGCCATGTTAAGTGTCGTTCCTTGTTATATACTGTTTATATATTATCATGCATGATTAAACTGCTAGATAGGCATGTTTATATGTATCTTGCTATGTCCTTTGAGGACCTGATGATCTTTTCAGGTTTAGCGATTGCATGGAGTTAGTGGCAGAGCGGGATGGTAGATGATTATGATGCATGTCTCAGGTATTTGTTAGTGATATTATATTATTATCCTTTCGTGCTTTTCATTCCTTATCATGAGATATTCTGCTTATTGATTCAGTTTAGAGACTCTTGTTATACTCTTGGAGTCTTATCGGACATATATGTTAGTGGGCTGCAGACTACGACCCATAGTGTTCATTCATGTTTTGTACACTTATTGTGGATTTGAGATATAGATTAAATTGCCATGATTTGGCAGTATACCCTAGCCTTGACAGCGTTTACGTATTCGAATCGGACTGGAGTCCGCTTGATGCGTAGCTGGCTTGCTCACGTGATTGCATCCGAAAAGCGGGTGCGGGTAGTGACATATGGGCCAAGAGATGAGAGTCCATAGTAAGTGCAAAAAAACTTCCTATAGAATTTGATTAGGTAAGTATTTGGATTCTTTAAGTCATAATGACTAGCGTGTGCGGGTTGGTGTTTGGTGTTGTGTAGGAGGCCGGTGTTTGTTTGGGTGGAATACATACGTCATAGGTGTGATAAACTTTGCATGGATCATGGATATTCAGTCTATTTTATGTGGATGGGTCCATATTGTATAGCTAAAATCAAGTGAACAAAATAGGCATCTATGGTTTATTCTAAAGGAAATATGTCATACATGTGGTGTAATTGAAATGGGGCACAAGAAGGCATATGTCATGTGTGTAGAGTGGTTCTTCTAGTTCATGGGTGTGAAATTTGTTGGAAGGGAAATGTTAGTGTTGTGCTTCAATTATCATAGTCATTGTAGGGGTTATTAGATGATCTGAATAGGAGTGGACATTATGAACCACTGTTTAATTAGTTTAATTGGAACCAATCTATCCAAATCATTTGCCAATTCTTAGAGTTGTTTGCCTATATATCACTTCAGGAATTTCGTTCTTGAAATTGAAGATAAGATACGATTCATGGTAGACGGAACTTGAAAATCAAGGTTATAATTTTTTACCGCGGTTATCTAAACGCACGAGCAAAGGAAACACAACTTTCAAACAGGTGGAAGAATGGTTACGAATGGAACCCAAGTTTGGTATCCTATTCTAAAAGATAGAGTACACTAAGTTCAAGGTTCTAGCTAACTTATAGAAATTGATTAATCGTAGAAAACACAGTAATAGGGCATTCTAAGATGATCAAACCTTAAGGAGAGTTATGAGAATATGAGGTACTTCTATTCGTAGTCATAGACTCTATAGGAAGCCTCGGTATTACTTAATTAACATTTCCCATATATTGACCATGTTTCATCAAGGCAGTAGAGATGTCTTGGTCAAGCACAACCGGAAACAAATTGGTACAACGGGATTCCATTCATAGCATAACATAGGCTATGAAGATATATGGTTAAGGGATTTATGGAAGGGGAATTAGTGGACCAAGAGGTGGGGACTATATAATAGGTGTAAAGACCCATTTCATCCAGTTTGGTTTTTATAGCCCAAATATGGCGATATGCATGGATGAGTTTAACTGGTCTCCATGGGTTCCCTAATTAGACGTCAATATTTGATTGAACAAATCTTGGGTTTTAATCGTTATTGGATGGACAAGATTCCATTAAATTAATCAATCTGAACCATTCCTATTAGGTTAGGGTAAACTAGAATAGGTTCCAACTCAAGTGGTTGGACTAATTGCTAGTAGTATTAGTGAACTAGGTTCCTAAAGCCCAAAAATGCGCCTTCTGTGACTTTTGTGTTTAAGAAGCACAAGAGGACTCAATTGAGTGGCACGCTAGTGGCATGTGCGCAGTGAGATTCGAGTAGATCACAACCATATATTGGGTCGAAGGTTGAGTCTCTAATTGTAGTCGAAAAGTATATCAGTATTATGGTAAGGGTTATAGTTTAACCTTTTTGACCTAGAAGTCGTATCATAACAATAGAGTACAAGGAGATGTGTTTGAGTGGGACATAATATGCCTACATGAAGGTGGGCTCATCTAGGTCTTGTATATGAAATTTGTTGGAAGGTAACTACTAGTATTACGCTCCGAATATCAATGTCACGGTAAGGGACACCAAAAGGTCTAAATAGAAAGTGGGTGTTCACGGGGCAATGATTTATCCTCCTAGTGGGAACAATTTATCATAATCAATCAATAATTCTAGTAAATCCTAAAATTAAGAAGGGCTTACAATCTATTCACTCCAGAAACTAAGATACGATTTTAGGATTACTGAGGTTAGAAAATTTTAAGGTCGTGATATTGTACCTTGACTCTTGGTTATAAAAGAATACTATATGACGTAATAAAAAATGTGATACAGTAGATACGAGTCAAGTTTGAAGGTCATTCTCTGATTCCAAATAGATGGAAAACGATTGTGTACATATAGCTTTCATGGCCATAGGTGGTCTGGCAAACTAAGGGCACATTTCTTTATCTATCTTCCCTCAAATACAAGCATTTGTTTTTTTGAAATAAATAAGGGCAAAAAACAATAAAGAGTTCAAGGGAGAGGGGATCGAATGTGAATATGAGGTTCCAAGGGCGATTGTATAATTCAAAGGGAGTTGTCAAGGTAGTTGAAGATGAGATACTGGAGACATTTATATCTTAATCCACGTGAAATAATCATATAAAGAGTGAACCGATGTACTAAGGTTGATCAGACCATACTACACCGATTCTAATTAGACAATATGTTAGTAGGCGTCCCCAATAAACATATGTCATGAACAAGCTTGATAAAGAATAAGCTTGCAAAAATAGACTATAATAGCAACATTAGTCAAGGTATTCCAAAAATATAAGTACACGAGGTTTATGATTGAAAGGTGGCACAAGCAGTTCAAGTTCATCAAAATCTAAGAATCGTCCGGTATTGGTGCCTCTATAGTAGTCCTGTTTGTCTTTTTGTCTAAGGCCTTGGCCGACCAATGGGTTATGGGCCTCTAAACTCTATAGTCTAGGTAAACCTATTAGTGTTAGTCAAAAACCATGTTAATAGGTCATAAGGATAACAGGATGCTAGGTTGGGAGGCATGCTACCAAACTTATAAAAATTTCCACTAGTATTGGCTTTTAATCAATGGAACATACATATCATTTTTCTAACCTTTATAGTATCCGAAAACTGTAGTCATGTCTGAAGTCATTTTACCAAGAATTTATGCCTCGCCAGTGTACACCTGGCTGTAGTAAACCCTTGGTTTTGTGACTCAAAGATGATATGATTATCAGATATTTTATTAACCCTATCCAATATTGACATAAAGGTAACTAAGATCAGAAGAGGACAACTAAGACATAGTTTTAACAATATTCGATAACCTACGTTTACTTGAAATAATATCAACTTTAGGGTTCATGCCTCGCCAGTGCGCTGCTGGCTGCAGTGAACCCCACAGTCTCCATAACTCAAATAATTAGCGACAGTGCGCTGCTGTCTTGCCATTGTAAGTCATCAATATTATTCCAACTATATCTCTAAGAATTTCAAAGGAGTTTTTAGAGATTCAACTAGCAGATCATGATTAGAAAAAGGTAAGCATCTGTCCTTTAGATGAAAGTATCAATTTTGAAAGATAATACATTTATTAGGAAGAAAGGACTGAAGATAAGGAAAACAGTTTTATCCTAATCAAAACTAATTAGAGCTTAACATATGGGTGATTGAATCAGAAATTATTTCAAAAATAGTTCCTTATGGCAAAAAGGGAAAATAAATAAGTAATTCGGATATGATGATGATATTTGATGAGGGCAAAAAAAAAATTGAACAGATGATCAAGATTAGGGGTAGAATCATAGGATGGCCTAGTTTACAGGCGATTAATCTACCCACCTTAGATCATACCATCATATCAAGTACAATGGAATATCACTCTAAGAAAATTCCCTAAGTTACCTAATAGGGTTTTAGAATTCAATAAATTATTAGCTAAATCACACGACCTACATAGTTACCTTAACTACCCAATATTCAATTTGAATAGGGTTTCCTAGTCCTAGCCATTCTCCTAAAATCAAATTAACCCTAACTTGTGAATGCGTATTTCCTAGTCGCTGGTTCGCAATAGTACGACAAACTTAAGTACTATTACGAGTTCGCACAATTTGCGAAAACTGACCTGCATGGGCCACCACAAAAACTTGTCACGATCCGCACACTCTTATTGGGATATGAGTGCGTGTCCAAGCCAGCCTACATTGCAGTGTCAACGGTAGAACGCTGTTTAGGTCATAAATAACAAGTGCTCATAAAAGATGATGTTTACTACTCATTCACAATACTAAATTAAATTACAAATTCCAAAATATTACATTTGAAGGAAAATATAAACTCTTACAAATATTGAAAACTGCTGACACATCTAACTAGTCTTCTATGGTTGACCTCAGTATATACCCATGTCTTCTCCAATTGTCCAAGCACAATGTAGCAGGCGATTATCTGAAAAATATTAGTTTCCAGTCAGGAATGGAAGGTATAAGCCCACTTCCCAATTTTTTTATTTGATTATGATTAACTTTTATGGTCATTTCTCCCTTATATAATTTATATAAGCATTGTTTAATTATTTTATAGCTTATTATAATTTTTAGAGATTTTTAGATACTTATTTATTAAGGTTTAATATTTTTAATGACTTTCAAGATTTTACTATAGGTTTATTTGAGACTATTTTAAGACTCAGTATTTTTATTTAGACTCTAGTAGGCTATAAATATTTTTTATAATTTTATAAAACTTTTCTGCAATTTTTAGGATTTTATTTGAGTTTATTTGCCCTTAGAATGATTTTTAAATCATTTTTTGAAAATAAATACCCAGTCAAAATCCCAGTCAGCGCCATGTGGCCCACCTGTCAGCCATCCAGCGCTGGTGAGCCGGGCCAGCTGTCAGCTATGTTAGTAGCTCACTGTGCTGCTTCCTAATTAGGAAGCCACAGCTTATAAGCCAGCCCATGAAACCGGCTCGAAATCGAGCCGTCCATTTCTGGGCGGCTGCAACGGGATTTGGACACGTGGCAAAGCCATAGATCGCAGATCCATCGACCTTAGCCGGCTCCCTATATATAGTAATATATTTTTTCGTAAACAGAAAACCCTAATCAATCTCAGCCGATTTTGAGGAATTTTGATCTTGGAGAATCCTGACTTCCCGAAGCAATTGTCATCAACTCCGACATCCTTTTAGCGTGCCATGTTTTTTGTTGGATTAGTATTGAGGTAAACTTCCAGAATTTATAATTTATTTTTGCATATTTTGATCCTGAATTTCTGGAAAATTCTGTGAGTGTTTGTTGTCCAAAACTCGATACATCGTACGGTTTTCGAGATCCTGAGAGATCCCGAACTCGGATTTGTGATCCGTTTGAATGTTTGGAAAGCTAACACAAAGATCCGAAGATCTTCGACACCAAATTTTCCTAGAATTTCAGAGATTGGTTTGGTATTTTAGTTATTCAGTTGAACTCAGAATTGATCGATAAATTATCGTTTTGGTCAGGTTAGCCATAACGGCGATATCTTTTGACCAAAGCATGATTTTATGGCACGGTCGATTCCAACGCACTTGTGGTGCTGAAATCTACCACATTTTCAAAACCTTGAGTTCACGACGTTTGACTAGATAGTCAACGGTACGCCTCGATTTGCGTGCCATGGTTTCTAAAATTGGAAACATGACTTTTTATGGCCAAACTTACATGTTTAGATTATATTCAGATTATTATTAGGTTAAATTAGGATTTTAAGTAATTTATTTTAGAATTAACTATTATTAGATTTGTTAACCCATTGGCCACTTATTTCATGGTTTTAGAACTAGATTCTTATAATTGACTTATGATTTTCGTGTACGGTTCGTGGTTCGATGTGTGTTATAGGTTGACAGCTTCTAGATCGGCAATCCCCACATCCTCGACTTGTGACTACGGTTTGTGCAAGGATTCAGGCAAGTACAGTATTGCATTATGTTTTAGTTCATTATAACGTTTCCTCTATCGTTTCCTTGTTTGATATCCCGTTGAGACATTGCTTGATATTCCGTTGAGACACGATTGTAACACCATAGTTGTTATATCCTTCTTAGTGTATCGTTGACCGTTATTGATTGTTAGTGGGTCGGGAGAAAAAATACTCGGTAAGTACATGAACAAATCCAAATATTGTTATTGTGGATAGCTAAGTCATACACCCCATGTATGAGTTAGCTGTACCCTATTATTGTGGCTAGCCATCATACGATATGCCGTATTAGTCCAGCCATTCACGTATTAAAAGGTATTTCACACACATAGTTGTTTCCATTGTTCCTTTATCTAGTTCATGTCCTGCTAGATCATATCTTACTAGTTTATATCTTGCTAGTTCATATCTTGCTAGTTAATATTCTGCTAGTTTATCTCTTGCTAGTTTTTTATATGCTCTTTGCCATTATTGTTTTTTATTGTTCTAACTTAGTTTGGGATAACAATATTAATTACAATATGGTTGTACTTTGCTCTTTTTCTGACTGGATCGTTGTTATAGGTGAGGTTGACATGTCTACTTTTGCACTATGGACCATACAGGGGAAGATAGAGACTCGAAGGCCAAACCATAGAAGACTAATTAGATGTGTGGTAGTTTTTATAATTGTAAAAGCTTATATTCTTCTTCAAATGTAAAAAATTCTAAATTTTGTAAAGTTGATGTAGTTGTTGTGAATAAGCAGCAAGTATTTATGAGCATTTTGTTTATTGCGGGCTAGACAACGTACTACCATCGATATTGCGGCGTAGGCTGGGCTTGGACAAGTCTCGTATCTGAAAAGAGGGTATGGGTCGTGACAGAAGGAGTACAATCCAAGCTTGCAGTTCCAATATATGATAATGACTGTAAAAACATTGAATAGGAAATGACATATATGATGAAAGAAATAACTATAAAACATGGCACGAAAAATATGGTGAAATAGTTAATTATGAACTATACATGCCAGTGAATCATGGAACAAGGAAAATTAACCAATTATGTGATTTGAAGTACACCTTTCAATATGTGATCAGGCTGGTCCACTATACCGCACGGGCTATAATTTCTACATTATATGAAATAAAGTACGGTCTACACTGTCTATATTGCAAAAAATAAAGTACAATCTACACTTTCTACATTATATGAAATAAAACACGGTCTACGGGGTTGATCACATATCTACTTAGTACGTACTTTCCTACCCGACTACTACACATGGATTAGTCACGTCAATAAATCACGAAACAAGGTAAAATAAACATGACATCATGACTAAAATCCATATGACATTAACCCGTGTACTAACCATGTCAAGAATCAAATATGTATCACTAATCATATAATTATAGTAATTAATAATACTGAAAACAAAACATAAAATGTACTCACCTGGTGTCCTGAGTTACTGATAAAGGTCTGGTGCAGCAAAGAAAGCCAACTGCCACAAACGTCCTTGGATGCTGGAATAAACATCACGAACGTATTTGGTATAAAAGAAATGTCTACAGATGCCTGTCCAAAATTCTAATTCTGGACACAGGGGCAAAATCATAATTTTGGATCAAACGATGTCCACTGTTGGACCCACTTTGCACCGAAAAGCGTGCAAAGTACCTACGGTCTCTAAAGTCATCAAACAATATGTCTACGAGTCCGGTTTGAAGATATGAACCCAACTGCATGTCTAAAGTTGGATTCTGACGGGCCGTGTACAAATTCCCCGTTGGATCGGGTTGCGGGCCCGCCAAAAGGGCATTCCGGTCGACCTTCTCAGAGTCGGACAAAACTTGGCATATAGGACCAGAAAAATAATACGGTCCTGTTGGCACAAGTTTCGTCTCGAGATGACGAACGTGCATGAATTTATGGGCTACTTTGCAAAAGGGCCGATACGGGGTATCTCGATGGATATACCTCGATTTCGTTGCGCACACATAGCAAAATCGAGTTCCGTCGAATCCCACATGTCGACAACTTCCATACGCGTCTTTCGATGTCATGGGTTGCGACCACGTCGCCCAGTTTGTCGGAGCACAGGTCGTATCGA
This sequence comes from Iris pallida, assembly GCA_029216955.1. NCBI lineage: Eukaryota > Viridiplantae > Streptophyta > Magnoliopsida > Asparagales > Iridaceae > Iris > Iris pallida. Next base: position 10,681,706 of record JANAVB010007596.1, read on the forward strand.
GAATATTTTTAATAGTTTGAAAATAATTTTTTTGTAAGTTTTGGGAAACCAATTTCTCGGCGCACAGTCGATGAAATCGAGTTCTGCGAAAAGGGTTGTGAAGCCCTATAGGTTGTCTAAGGGTTGTGAAGCCCTATAGGTTGTCTAGGTCTGTCCTTAATTAGATTTTGAAGATTGTTATTATTGTGTTCATAAACTTCCTGTAAACATAGAGTTTGGGACTGTTTTACTACTCTGTGTTCGAGCAGTTTTGCCTCGATTTGAATCGATTCCTCTGGATCGATTTCTTCTCTATACTCGAATCTACTTAATGGGGTTTCGAGTGGGTCATATAGGCTTTCTGTAGGAGTTTACGGAATGCAAAACGATTTGATGTAACTAGAGTATTTTGGGTAGAAAAGGGGGTACCTTGATTGCGAGTGAAACAAAGCAATGCTCTGTTTCAGCATCTTCGTGGTCGGGCCCGGCAACTTCCCGGCGATCAACGACCACCCAGCGTGCCACAGGAGGTCGACTATGTTAGCCCTGGGATGAAGGTGTTGGACGAGCTCTGGGACGAGCCTACGAAGGAAATTGCGGTTCTTTGAGAAGTTTTTCGAAGAAATATCCTTGGTTCTTTTACAGGAGATCTTCTCAGATTCCTAATCAACTCGATTTGATTTGAACGATAGATTCTGGTCGATCTATGTTAGATTCAGATATGGGTTTGAATGAAACTGATTTGAGAGGATTTGGATTTAGATAGGGTTCAGATTCGATTTGAATCCATGAGGAAATAAGAACTATATGCAGCGTAGGAGATTATGGGATTCATTGCCTCACTAAAAATCCAATTTCTCGCGAGTTAATGAATGGATATTTATCTCTCTCTCTTAAATTTTAAAAAAACAAAACCAAGTTCTTATATTAGTAAATATGTTGTTACCTATATTTACTATTAATTATTCTATTAACCTATAATTATAAGTAAAACCCAAAATCCTAATAACATTTCTAAAACTCTCCAAAAATTCAAAAGTAATTATAAGTTATTATATTTTTTTATTTTTCTCTAATAGTTCAAAATTTTCTAATACACAAGAAAATATATATATACACATACATATATTCCAATAATTGAAAAATAGCTACTTTCTAATATTTATAACCAATACATATGTACAAAAATAATAATAAGTTTTACTAAGCAACTATGTCACACATAGTATATAATTAACTAAAATCATATAAAATTTTATAATCAGTTTATAAGCCCAAAATAATAATAATAATAATAATAATAATAATAATAATAATAATAATAATAATAATTTTACTAATTATTCTGAGAATAGAAATAATTCTTCCAATTAAAACAACAACAACAAAAAATACCTAAATCATCTTTAATAATAAAATAAATAAATTTGGAAATTTAGGGGCTTACAACATGATTAAGTCACGTCAACTACAATTAACTTGAGGCAAGTACACTATTACTTTATGTGCTTATTACAATTTAATGCTATATTTCATTGTGTCTTATTGAGTATCATGTTGTGACATGATTGTGACACGATAGGCTTGATTGTATCATTGCTCTTTTATTGACTTTTTAGTGAGTCGGGAAGGAAAATGCTAAGTAGACGTGTGAACAAACTCTAATGAATGTTAATATGGATAGCTAAGTCATACACCTCACGTATGGGCTAGCCATACCAAAAATATGGATAGCCATCGTATGATGTATCGTATTAGCCCAGTCGTTTACATGTCAAAAGACTTTTTAAAGCACTTTTTGATTTGTTTTACTTGTTCATGTTCATTTCCAGTTGTCTTGTTCATGCATGTTCCTGCTAATAGTTTCTTGTACATGATATCGTTTCCAGTTCATATACATGTTCCTTTAATATTATATTGCATCTCTAATGTCTAGTTTATTTTGTATTAAGTTACATAAATGCAATTGGGTTATACTTTGCTCATTTTCTGACTGGATCGTTGCAGGTGACTTGGCATGCTTCCCACCTTTGCGCTATAGACCATACGGGGAGATAGAGATCTTTGAGGCCGACCTTAGATTTAGATTAGTTAGTTTCTTTTATTTAAATGTTTAGCAGTTTTGTTCCCAAAAATTATTTTGTTGTATTATTGGATTTATAAATAAAATAGTTATTGTGAATAAACAATTAGATTTGTTTTGTTGTATTGAGATTGGCAATGACACCTAGGCAGCGTACTACCGCCGATGCTACGGTTTAGGCTGGACTTGGCTACGTATTCGTATCCCGAAAAGCGGGTACGGGTCGTGACAAGTTTTTGGTGGCCCATGCAGGTCTGTTTTCGTAAAATTGTGCGAACTCGTGGTAGTACCAATATTAGTCGTACTACTGCGAGCCTACGATTAGGAAGTGCTCATTCACAATTAGGATTGAGTTAATTTTTAGAAGAATGACTAGGACTAGGAGTCCCTTCTTTAATTTGACTATTGGGTAGTTAAGTTGCTACATAGGCCATGTGATTTAGGTAGGAATTTATTGAATTCGTATTAGATAATTTAAGGATTTTCCTAGGAGGATATACTATTGTATTTTAATACGATGTTATGACCAAAGATGGGTAGACTATTCGCTTGGTAAATTAGCCTTCCTATGATTCAATTCCTTAATCTTGATTATTTGTTCAAATTTTATTTTTTTCCCTCCTTAAATATCATCATTATATTTGAATTGCTTATGCCATAAAAAGGAATTATTTTGAAATAATTTCTGATTCAATTACCCATGTGTTAATCTCAAGTTAGTTTTGTTAGAGATTAGAATGTTTATATTTCTCGTGTGTTCAGTCATTTTTTCTAATCAATCGTCTGATTTTCAAAACTGATACTTTTATTCAAGGATAGATACTTATATTTTTCTATCATGATAACTTGTTTAAATTTCTAGAAAGCTCCTTTGAAATTCCTATGGATATAGTTGGAATAATTTTCGATGACTTACAATGGCAAGGCAGATGCGCACTGTCGCCATTTATTTGAACTATGGAGACTGCGGGTTTACTGCAACCAGCAGTGCACTGGCAAGGCATGACCCTTAAGTTGAAGTAATTCAAGTAACCGTAGGTTATTGAATATTATTAAAACTATGTTCTAGTTGTATTATTTGATCCTTTGATTTGTTATGTCAATATTAGATAGAGTTGATAGAATATTCGATAACATATACATATTTGAGTCATCAACCAAGAGTTTATTGCAGCCAGATGTACACTAGCGAGGCATGGATTCTCGGTAAAACGATTTCAGATATGCATACAGTTTTCGAATACTATAGAGGCTATATTTTTTATTGGCATATGACTATACCACCCTTTTTTCAGTTTGACTTTGTACCCAAATTTATTGTACGTCTTCTTGATGAGCCTCGATAAGCCTTGTAGTCCCTTTCTTACCCATCATATTATAGTTCCCTTCTAGTAATCATTTAGGATATTTTGATTCTATTTTACTAGAATCATAGTCGTACCTAGATCTTGATTCTATAATAGTGCCTAAATAATTTTGCTTAACTAATTGATCGTGCCAAAATGATTTCAATTTTGATCGTTCTTAAATGACTTCGACCGTGACTAAACTATTTTGACTATAATCTTGATCGTGCCAAAATTATTTTTTTTAGCTTTCGATTCAATCCATAATTATACGTGACCTATTTTGATCGTTATTTTTAATCATGCCTAACCATATCTTTTGAAATTTTGAGGACAAAAATTTTCTAAGGTGGGTAGATTTGTGAGCCCTGTAACACCCACTTTTCTAAAATGAGGGTAATTTTAAACTTTTGTAAAAGTTTATTATTTAATAATATAATTTATGATTATAGGAATTTTTGATTAATTTAATACTATTTAAAATTGGTGAATTATAATTTTGATGTGTTAGCTAGTGAACCCTAGAACTGTTGAGCCTAGAGACTAACCATGACCATGAAGACCTAACCATGTGATTAGAATGACTGTTTACAAATTTTTAGGCTAAGGATATTTTCGTCATTTTGTGACTTTTGAATTATTTAGGATTTAATTAATTGGTAAATTTTAGATTATTTTAATAATATTTAAATTGATGTATTATGATTTTGGTCATTTTTTATATTTTAATATTTTGGGAATTTTTATATTTTAATATTGATTTTACGGGATTTGTTTAGTCGGGTTTGAGTTTTGTCTCGTTCCGACTTGTATTGTGACCCGGGTACCTTAAACTCTGGATGGGACCCAATATTAAGTTAAGCATGGCCCACAAAACCCAACATTTAAGTTAGTTAGTTAGACTAATTTTTATCATGTTAGAATGGTTAAGTTAGAGACTCAAAACTAGATCCTTTTGACCCCAAACTTGAACCTAGTCTAGACTTAACCATATGAGACTAGAGAGGGGCATTTAAGACATTTTCCATTAGCCCTAATGGACTCTTTATGGCAGCCACCTTTAGGGGGGAATGATTCATTTCATTCATTATAATCTTACCTCTTTTATTTTTTTTTTGTTCTTTCCTAATTTTAGAGAGCCTTCCCTTTGATTTGATCTCCAAATCAAATCATTCCTTCACCAAATCTTCCCTCAATCATTCCCATTCTCCAAAGGAATGGTGCTACCAAGTGAAGAACAGATGGCAACTCTAGAGGGGGGTGAATAGAGTTTATAGCAATAATAGCCAATTAAAAAATCAACTCTTTCACAATCTAAAATTAATCAGAGTAAATGCGGAAATAAATAAGAAGCAAGAGAGCATACGCAAACACAGCCGATTTTAACCTGGTTTCCCTCGTGGAGGACTAGTCCAGGCCTGAGAACTCTAGCTCAGGATTAAATCCACTATTTGTGAAATAGTAGTTACACCCCGTGCATTTTCTTTAGAAGAGCACGTCAACTTCTTACAATGGATCGCAGTGGCGATGCTTGAAATTTTCCAAGCTACTTCTTGAACTCTTGCACAAGACTCCTAACTGAGAGATGCTGAGCACTCGAGACTTAGGAAACTTGTGGCTAGTAGATGAAGAAGGGTATGGCTTATATTGAGCTTAAGAGAGAAGAGAAGAGAAGATTGGATGAATGAAAATGAGAGAATTCTTGGCCTATTTATAGGGTTTTAACAGGCAGAATTCGATCAGAATTCTAGTAGGAATTTTCAAATATTTGGCCGTTGGACAACTAGCAACCAGCCAGCCCTAAAAATTAGGGTACTGATTTTTAGGGGACAGAGTTCGGCCCGAACTCTGTGTGGAGGCAGAGTTCGGCCCGAACTCTGTCTCCCGAGCACAGAATGGGTCCAAGGGTCCATTGGGCTGATTTTGGATGTGGAGCTTTATGGATTTGGATAGGTTTATGGGTTGAGTCTCAAGAGCCCAGCATAACTCAGCTTACAATCATTCTAGACTCAATAAATATAAAAGTACAGACTTGAAAAATGACTCGCATTCGTAAAACTGAGCTGTCGTCTGGCTTGAGCTGGATGTAGTCGTCGTGTGTCGTATTGAATTATCACAATTATTATTTAGTCAATGTTATCAATATTTGGTTGACTGTGACTTTGTGTTAACAATCTCCCCCATATTGATAATTGACAAAATAATAATTTTATATTTAATATCCATACCTGGACACATATAACGACATAGCTCCCCCAAAATTAGTGTCGAGCTTAAGAATAGCTCCCCCATAAACAATGCTGTGAATCTTGTTGGCCTATAAATAATATTCTTCCAAAAGCACATATAAACCAACAAAATATACACATATCTTCCCCTTTTGGCATTTAGCAATATGAGATATATAAACTAAGATAAAGGATCTGGCTTGTACAAGATAATAACCAAGAGTCATAATGACATAGAAACTGATAATAGAACTGCCAAAGTCTCAAAAGCACAACTCATAATAAGTCTACTACAAAGCAAGTACAGAAAAGCAACTAAAGCAAAATGCATAAACATAATCTAAGATCCTCAGTAGCAGCATCAAAAGTAGTGCATATCCATCATCGAGCATGAGAGGGCCCGGCGTCGTCCGAAGCATCAGTAAAGGAGCGACGTGGGTCCACAAAAGCCGTATCCGAATCCATGTAGCGACAAACCCAAGGGTCATCGATACGAAATCCCTCACGACCTGGGTCTCGCTCCATAGGAATGGGCATGGAAGGATGACGAGACATAGAATACCGAATATCACGCAGCGAGTTGCTGATAGCACTCATGTGCAAGGTAGTCCGATAATCCAGCTGAGTCCATCGATCGTCCTCCAAAGTGAAACGATCTCGGAGCATGGCCTGAAGAGACTCGAGAGTGGCAGGAGGAGGAGGAGGATCCTGTCCGAGAGGAGGGACATCTGGCTCATCATCAGAATGCTCAGACACTACTGGTGAGCCAATGGCCGCCTGAAGCCTCCTTACCTTAGAGAGGACGACAGGGGCAGGTAAGAATGGACACTCATCAAGCGGTACATAGAACGCATGAAAGATCACAGGAAGGTATAATGCATAAACCAAAGATCTTGGTTTCTTCCTACAGTTGATCATCCAATCCATCATTGTGCGTGGAAGGTTAAAGGGAACATGGAAGTGGAGATGGTACAATACTGAGATCTCAAAATAAGTGACTTCATCGGTAGAACCCGCTTTGGGTAGAATGGTGTTGAAAATAATCCGATGAAGCTCATAGAAATAAGGATTGAGGAATTTTGCCAAAAGCTTACGATGACGTGTGTTAGGGCTACACAGGTCATCCTTGAAGCTTTCTAGTGAAATTCCTTCGGGAAAGATAAAGGATCTGGCTTCTACAAGCTTTTCCCAAGAATTAGGCTCTTGAAGTTCAAGATATTCGGCCAATTCAAAATCTTCAAAGGATATATCAATTCCCGCAACTCGTGAATAAATATGAGTGTCATCATGGGTCAAGTTACAGTAAAACATTTGAATGGCACTACGATAAATGACCGAATTAGAGGTAACGAGTTCATCAAAGCAAAGGTCATGAAATAGTGCATCATATTGTGAGAATATAGTAAAGTTGATGGGGTGTTCCGCAAATACTGGACGTGTCCAAAAATTACTAAACCAATCGTTTGAGGCGTCTAGTGATACAAAAATCCGGTCGTCGTAAGTGTTTGGATCATAGGGACGTGGAGGATTGAACAACGGATGGATTGGTGGTTGTTGTTCAATGGCCGGTGCAACGGGTGGTACAACGGGCGGCTCAACGGGAGGAGGAGCATTCGACGAGGATGCGCCCTCAGTCCGAAGTCTCTTCCCACGGTTGAGCAATCGTGGAGCCATAACACAATAGATAGAAGATGATAAAAGAAATTTGAGATATAGAAAAGTAAAGAATTATACCTCAAACTAGTGATGAACAATGGAAGAGAATTGAAAAATAATCCTTCTCCTTGAGTTTGGGGAAGAATGGAGCACAAAAGAGGAGAAAGTAGGGTTAGGGTTTTGAGAGAATTGTGTTTGAGAAGTGGAAAATGTGGTAAGAAGGAAGGAGAGGGAAGAGAAACCGAATATAGGGGAAGGGTTTCTCTTGGTCGGGTTAATTAATGACCATTGGATTAACATTTTGATCAACGGCTGGGGCTGTTCCCGATTCTGGATCAGTGAGGCCGAATTCGGCCCGAACTCTGGTAGGAGCAGAGTTCGGCCCGAATTCCGGGTCCTGGTCACAGAACAGGAATCAGGCAGAAACAGAAAAATATTGGTTAAGTAATAGACAAACCAATATAAGATATGAGTATAAAGAAAGGAAAGATCCAATTAGTAAACAAAGAATAACAGAAAGTGAGTTTGAAGCAGCAATATGAAATTAAAATCATAATATTTCAGCATGTGATAAATGAAAATGAACCATATAATAAACAAGGAATTATATCATAATTTAATATTTTGAAGCTGCCATATGTTAGCTGCAGGGGCCGGATCCCAGCTAGCGGTAGTCCTGAGGACTAGTGCACCGTGTCGCTTAGGCTTTTACGCCTTGTTGTCAGAAGGGCCCTTTCGGCTTATACCCATAGCAAGTTCATCATAAGAGAATCACGATATATTCGATATTTATGCAGGTTGATTTTAATTTATAGCAACTTCATCTAAAATTCCAAGTTCACGACAAAGAAAATTGAAGCGCTCTTCGGATAATGGTTTTGTGAAGAAGTCTGCTAACTGATTATCAGTGTCAATAAATTCTAAGCTAATTGTGCCATTTTGCTGATGATCACGCAAAAAGTGATGACGAATTTCAATATGCTTTGTGCGTGAGTGACAGATGGGATTCTTAGTCAGATTTATAGCACTAGTATTATCACAAAAGATTGGAATATACATGAAAGATAAATTATAGTCTTCAAGGGTTTGCTTCATCCACAGAATTTGTGCACAACAACGCCCAGCTGCGATGTATTCAGCTTCTGTTGTGGATAGTGCGATAGAATTCTGCTTCTTGCTAAACCAAGAGACTAAAGCTTTTCCTAATAAATGACACGTACCGCTCGTACTTTTACGGTCGACCTTTCATCCGGCGAAGTCAGCATCAGAGTAACCAATGAGGTCAAATGATGTTAACTTGGGATACCATAGGCCCACTGTAACCGTACCCTTAAGGTATCGAAAGATACGCTTAACCGCAGTCATGTGTGATTCTTTAGGATTTGCTTGATATCTAGCACACAGGCAAACGCTAAACATAATATCAGGGCGACTTGCAGTAAGATAGAGTAGACTGCCTATCATACCTCGATACTTACGTTGATCTACGGGTTTGCCACTATCATCTGGTTCAAGTTTGGTTGAAGTAGCCATAGGAGTGCTGATTGGTTTGACGTTGTCAAGGTCGAATTTCTTCAGCATGTCCTTTGAATACTTTGACTGACAGATGAAGGTTCCATTTGACATTTGTTTGACTTGCAGCCCAAGAAAGTAGTTGAGCTCCCCCATCATGCTCATCTCAAACTCGGTGTGCATACACCTGGCAAAATCTTGACAAAGAGTTTCATCAGTAGAACCAAAAATAATATCATCTACATATATTTGTACTTAAAAGAATAGTGTCTTTGAAAGATTTTATGAAAAGTGTAGTGTCAATTTTTCCTTTTGAAAAACCTTTCTCAAGCAAGAAATTGCTTAGCCGTTCATACCAAGCTCTAGGAGTTTGTTTGAGGCCATACAGCGCTTTCTTTAGCTTGAACACGTGGTCGAGAAATTTGTGATTTTCAAAGCCAGGGGGTTATTTTACATAAACTTCCTCCTTAATAAAACCATTCAAGAAAGCACTTTTAACATCCATTTGAAATAATTTGAAATTTTGAAAATTTGCAAATGCACAAAGCATCCGAATGGATTCTAATCTAGCAACAGGAGCATACGTCTCATCGTAGTCGATACCTTCCTCTTGGTTGTATCCTTGGGCTACTAGACGAGCTTTGTTGCGTGTGACTGAACCATCTTCATTTACTTTGTTTCTAAAAACCCATTTAGTACCAATAATCGAGTTATTAGCCGGTCTAGGAACGAGTTCCCATACTTGGCTCCTCTCGAATTGGTTGAGTTCCTCTTGCATAGCAGAAATCCAAAATTCATCATTGAAAGCTTCTAAAATGTTTTTAGGCTCAATTTATGAAATAAAGGCAGTGCTAGCAATAGAATCTCTTAATGATGATCTAGTAGTTACTCCACGTGAAACCTCACCAATCACCAAGTTTTCTGGATGTGATGGCTTGAAAGAGAATTTCTTTGGCAAGCCCTCCAGAGAATTGGTTTCGGTTGCGGTATTCATTGGAGTAGAAGTTGATGGCTCAATATCATCATCAAGAGTAGCTACTGTACTGTTATCTTCATCAAAAGTCACATTTGTAGACTCTTCCACAATTAATGAACATTTGTTAAAAACTCTATATCCCTTACTCTTGGCAGCATAACCAAGAAAAATACCATCGTCAGCTTTGGCATCAAATTTGCCTAAGTTGTCTTTGGTGTTAAGGATGAAACATCTACAGCCAAAAACTCTAAAATAAGAAACATTTGGGGTTCTCCCAAACCAAAGCTCATAGGGTATTTTCTTCGTAATAGGACGAATAAGTACCCTATTTAAAATATGGCATGCTGTACTGACAGCTTCAGCCCAAAAGTATTTCGGAAGTGAAAACTTATTCAACATGACTCTAGCCATATCGCCAAGAATCCTATTCTTCCGCTCCACAACACCATTTTGTTGAGGAGTTTTTGGACAAGAAAACTCATGATCAAAACCATTGGAATCACAAAATTTTTCAAAATCAAAATTTTCGAACTCGCCTCCGTGATCACTTCGGATTCGAGTAATCATGTAGCCTTTTTCGTTTTGAACTTTCTTAACAAAAATCTTGAAAACCGAAATAGCATTACTTTTATTTGCAAGAAAGAAAACCCAAGTAAATCTTGAAAAGTCATCAACAATAACAAAGGCATGGAGTTTTCCACCAAGACTGGCTACTCTACTAGGGACAAATAAATCTATATGGAGTAGTTACAAGGGTCTAGTAGTGCTTACAGAGTTTATGGAATGAAAAGATGACTTGGTTGCCTTATTCAACTCACATTCGGCACATACGGTGTCCTTTTTGAATGTGATGTCGGACAAGCCTCTAACTAGCTTCTTGTGATAGCCTGGATATAGTATCCATATTGGCATGACCAAGACGCTGGTGCCATAGTAGCCGTTCATCTTTATGAGCATATAGGCATCTACCTGCATTGTTAGTATCTATAGACAAATAGAAAATATAGATATTATCCTCTCTTACCCCTTCAAAAACAATATCTCCTATTGACCTATCATAAATAAGGCATTTGTTTTGTCCAAAGTTAATGTCATAACCATGGTCAGCAAGATGACTAATGCTGAGCAGGTTATGCTTTAACTCGGTCACTAGGCAGACATCCTTTATTACGGGAGAGGGAGGATAACCAATAATACCATTACCTATAATATAACCTTTTAGGTTATTGCCGAAGGATACATGTCCTTCTCTTTTCATCGATAGTGATGCAAAAAGATTTGCGTCTTCCGTCATATGCCGCGAGCATCCACTATCGAGAATCCACTTACTTTTAGTTGAGGAGGGAAGGTCCACCTACATCAAGAGTAGATGTGACCTTTGGTACCCAAATTCTTGAGGGTCCTGAAGAGTTAGTTTTTGGAAACCTTGCATATATCTTTCTATCTACTAATCTTCTAATTCTATATTGTGGTAAAATGTGTCAATATAAACCACAATAAGTACATGTAGCATTCCTATTTACATAGGAGCATGCTGATGATGTCTATAAGCAGAGTAATGAGGAGAAGTGTGATGATATGTAGATTCAGCATGGTGATGATGACTATGTGGAGTGGCATGGTGATATTGTCTATATGGTATGGTATGATGATATTGTCTATATGGCATAACATGATGATTTCTATATGCAGAGTGATGTTGATTGTGTCTTTGTGCAATATGGTGATGATTGTATCTATGTGTAGCATGATAATTTTGTGACATATGATGATTATTTCTACGTGCATGTGGTTTGTTTCCTTTGTGAAAGTGTGTGTACATGTAAGCATGATTATGAGCAGCATGAGGATGACGTGGTTGACTAGTATGAGTGGTATCATACTTTGTGTGTGTCTCATGTGATTGGGTTTGAGGTTGAGCAACCTGTTTTTCCAATTTAGTCTCTAGTTTCTTAGAGACAGCTTGCAATTCAGTAATCTTAGCATTCAAACCATGCATCTTAGTAATAGAAATCTTGTGTCTACTCTTTTCTTCTGCAAGCTCCGTGTTGAGTGTTGTGATTTCTTGTGTTTGTTGTTCAATGCGTGCCTCGGCATCATGTAAGCTTATTTTAAGCTTAGATACCTCATCAGTGACATATGTGGGTGTAGTATCTCTAATATTATCAAGTAATAGAGAAAGCCTTTGTATTTTGACTTTATGACTTTTGATTTTGTCCTTGGCATGTTTGTATTTACCGATAACCTTTTTGTGATCACTAAGTAAATCGGTGAAAGCATCGCCAAGTTCATCAAAAGTGAAGTCGTCAAGAGTTTCGTTTGATACCTTGTCGGACGTCGCCATTAGGCACACATTAGCCGTATCTTGAGGAGAGTTCTTTTCTTCCTCGGAGTCACTAGCTTCGCTTTCATGCCAAATGCTTGTGTTGGCATATTTCTTTGCGGAAGTCTTCTTGTATGGCTTCTCATAGCGGTTGCTCTTCTTCAAGAATGGACAATCTTTTCGGACATGTCCAGTCTTCTTGCAACCGTAGCAGGTTGGATCTTCTTCACCATCTTCTTGTGGCTCTTTCTTTCTTCGATTGAAGCGAAGGAATTTCTTGAAGTTGCGGACCATAAGTGCTTGATCATCTTTTGAGTCATCATCATCCGTCTCTTCGGGTTCCGCCCTTCGTCCGGTGAGCTTTGAGTGCGATCTCCTTAGCCTTAGGAGCAGGCTCTTCGAAGTCCTTGAGGTCAAGCTCATGAGTCATTAGCTTTCCCATCAAGGTCTCCATGGACATGGTTGTGAGATCATTTCCTTCTATGATGGCTGTCACCTTAGGGTTCCAAATTTTTGGTAGTCCCCTAAGTAGCTTGCGAATCTTCTCGTGATTTGAATATTGCTTGCCGAACGAAGACAGGGGGTTGATGATGTCGAGGAATCTTGTGAACATTTGTGTGATCGTCTCGTTTGGCTTTATCTTGAAAGCCTCGTATTCTTGAGTGAGACGGCTTATTTTTGATTCCTTAACTTGGATGGTTCCTTCATGCGCCACTTCTAGAAGTCTCCATACTTTGTGAGATGTGGTGCATGTAGATACCCTGTTGAACTCATTCATGTCTATAGCACAGAATAAAGCATTAATAGCTCTCGCGTCTAGACTTGCCTGTTTCTTCTCCTCGTCAGAATATTTGTCATGTGATTTCTCAACGAGATCGCCATTGACAACTATCCTGGCGGGCTTTTTGTAATCGTCAGTGACGATAGTCCACAGGTCAAAGTCTAGCGACTTGAGATAAAGCTCATCCTTGTTTTCCAATACGTGTAGTTAGTTCCATCAAATAGGGGAGGCCTATGACCGGACTGTCCTTCACCGTGATTGGAAATCAAGGATTGTGTGGTTGCCATGGATCAGCTCTAGGATGTAAGTCCTTGTAAAGAGAACAGAGCTCTGATACCAATTGAAGAACAGATGGCAACTTTAGAGGGGGGGTGAATAGAGTTTATAGCAATAATAGCCAATTAAAAAATCAACTCTTTCATAATCTAAAATTAATCAGAGTAAATGCGGAAATAAATAAGAAGCAAGAGAGCATACACAAACACAGCCAATTTTAACCTGGTTTCCCTCGTGGAGGACTAGTCTAGGCCTGAGAACTCTAGCTCAGGATTAAATCTACTATTTGTGAAATAGTAGTTACATCCCGTGCCTTTTCTTCAGAAGAGCACGTCAACTTCTTACAATGGATCGCAGTGGCGATGCTTGGAATTTTCCAAGCTACTTCTTGAACTCTTGCACAAGACTCCTAACTGAGAGATGCCGAGCACTCAAGACTTAGAAAACTTGTGGCTAGTAGATGAAGAAGGGTATGGCTTATATTGAGCTTAAGAGAGAAGAGAAGAGAAGATTGGATGAATGAAAATGAGAGAATTCTTGGCCTATTTATAGGGTTTTAACAGGCAGAATTCGGCCAGAATTCTGGTAGGAATTTTTAAATATTTGGCCGTTGGAAAAATAGCAACCAGCCAGCCCTAAAAATTAGGGTGCTGATTTTTAGGGGACAGAGTTCGGCCCGAACTCTGTATGAAGGCAGAGTTCGGCCCGAACTCTGTCTCTAGAGCACGGAATGGGTCCAAGGGTCCATTGGACTGATTTTGGATGTGGAGCTTTAAGGATTTGGATAGGTTTATGGGTTGAGTCTCAAGAGCCCAGCATAACTCAGCTTACAATCATTCTATACTCAATAAATATAAAAGTACAGACTTAAAAAATGACTCGCATTCGTAAAACTGAGCTGTCGTCTGGCTTGAGGTGGATGTAGTCGTCGTGTGTCGTATTGAATTATCACAATTATTATTTAGTCAATATTATCAATATTTGGTTGACTGTGACTTTGTTTCAACACCAAGGATTGGAAAAGAAGTGCAAGGAGGAGTGTCCACTTTGAGGGATCTTCGTATCAGAGCCGTGTCCTAAAAGATTTCATTGGGATTCCACTCCCATTATGGTAAAACCCATCCTCTAAATTAATTTCCTTTGCATATAAATTAGTTTTAAATTCGTAGTATCCATCCTCATGCATGTGTCCCCTTTAGATTCAAATTTGAGGCCATTTGGAGCTCTCTTTAGGATTTTAGATATGTGTCTTGTGTCATACTTGATAGATCCCAAATTAGGACACCCCATGTGTATGTATGTATGTTAATAGTTTAAATAGATATTTAAATTCAGTTTTAGAATGGTTAGAGAGTGGATTGATCTTAGTTAGGATGGTTAGAATGAGTTTAATTTGGATACCTATGTTGGTATCCAAGTATCTTGGCCTACATGTGTTTCTTTTGTCCAAAATAACTCAAATTCGTCATAATATTCATCCACGTTTTTATTAACCAAAATAACTTAGAAATGTCATAACTTTTAGCTTAGAACTCGGTTTAATCTTCTATTTTTTTTAAAAGAACCGTATCGAAGTTAGCTTTCCAAATATATATTTTAATAAGCCAAATTCGTTCTGGAACTTTCTGTAAAACTATTTGAGTGTCAGCTGTCCGAAAGACAAATACATTTCGGTGTTTTCGCGATTTCGAGAGCTTTCGGCCACAAAAATGCGATCCGTTTAATGTTTCGGAAAGCTAACACAAAGAGCTACGACATAATTTAATCCTAGAATTTATTGAAGGCCCAATTGGTACAGTATTGATTTTAAGTAGAAGAGTGACTATACGACATAGGCATTTTGTGTAACCTATGAGCCTAAGTAGTATGGATATTAAATGAATGTAGAGTATATAATACATGATATGTTAGATGAATGAAATAATATACATATGATATGTATTCTCTTTACATTAATTTATATATATGGTTGAATGCAAGCATGTAGGAATGCAATCAATGTAATATATGTAAGCAATGTATAAATGCATGAATGAAAGAATGATATACAATGTATGCATAAAAGTATATAATGAATGCTAGATATGAATGCAAGGTATACATGTAATGATAGATATGAATGCATAATATATACATAATGTAATGCAATATATAATGATAGCATGTATGGTAATATAGAATATATAATACAAGCATGTATATGTCCACTGTTTTTCTTTTTTCTTACATTTTTCCTTCTCTTTCCTTTCCATTTCAGTTTTTCCTAATTTTTTCCCTCTTTCATTTTTATATGTTGTATACAATGTATATAATGTATAGATGCATGTAAGTATGTAATATGCATGAATGACATGTATGTAATAAAAATAAGTATATGTATGCAACTTAATGATATATGAATGGATATAATGCCTGAACTGAAATATGCATGTATATGGGATATGAATGAATGATATATATATGTGTGTTAAGGTAATGTAATATATGTATTCACATATATTTTGAGTTAAATATATGAGTTTGTATGTATATATTATATGTATGCATGTATGCAGGAATGAATGTAATATAATATAGAGTATGCATATGAATGGATATAATTCCTGAACTGAAACATGCATGTATATGGAATATGAATGAATGATATGTGAATATATATATATATATATATATATATATATATGTGTGTGTGTGTGTGTGTGTGTGTGTGTGTGTGTGTGTGTGTGTGTGTGTGTGTGTGTGTGTGTGTGTTAAGGTAATGTAATGTATGTATTCACATATATTTTGAGTTAAATATATGAGTTTGTATGCATATATTATATGTATGCATGTATGCAGGAATGAATGTAATATAATGTAGAGTATGCATATATGATATGTATTTAGGCATGCATGCAATGTATATAATGTATTCAAATATGTATGTATGCATCTATGTATGTATGTATAGGTGCGTGAATGAATGCAAGTATGCATATATGATATGTATGTAGGCATGTATGTAATGTATGTATGTATGCATGATATGTATGTATGTATGTATGTATGCAATGTAAGTATGTATGTATGCATTTCTATGAACTGAGTTAACCTATAACCTTTTACACACATGCATTCATACACCCTTTGACACAATGTATCCCATGTCACATACACCTACCTATCACTAAATCTGAGAACATTAACACATATTCTTTCACACACATGCCAAACATATACACACTCACACACACACTCACACACACACTCACACACACACACACACACACACACACACACACACACACACACACACACACACACACACACTCACTTACTCTTTTACCTCTCTCTCTATATATATATATATATATATATATATATATATATATATATATATATATATATATATGTATGTATGTGCCTATATATATAGCTTTCCTATATATATCTATGTATATGAATATGTGAATGTGAATAATATATATACATTATATGACTAAGTTTGTGTGCCTTGTTAGCTTATGGTTTAGTTTTGTGCTTGGTAGAGCAAGTGACATAGGCTATGAGTTAGTAGCTATCTTGGATACTTGATTCGCAAAGACTTAGTTTGTTTAGACCTAGAATTGACTAACCTAGACTAGTTGACCATTGTTGACCCAACCCTAGCTAGTTTGACCATAGTTAATCAGAATTGACCAAGAGTTGACTTTGACCTATATTGACTTAGACTCATGTAGATTGTATTATTATATCAGCTGTTCAAGGTATCAGACGAGTACTTTCTCTGACCGTTTCATACTTACTAGGACTATATTCTTGCTCTAGATTATTTTACTTGATGCTGTCACGATGGTAAGAAGGATTAGTACTATATGGATCTTTTTATGCGATGTTATCCCCCCTGGAAGCATCGGATACATCATGTTATGTGCGTTTAACTTTCATCATATATTCCTGTGCTTTCACCATTCATGTGCACTCTCGTGATTCATGTACTCTCATGTTCACGGAGCCCCCATGTTTACATTCATATGCACCCATTTATGGGCCTCCAAGTGATATCATGTACAATAACATAACTTGAACGGATCCTTGTGTATTGATTGGGTACGGGAGAATATAAATAGTCATGTAGACAATTTTCAAAGTAGTGTAGCCATGTACAACCTCTCATGTTATTATCAATCCGTTCACATGTTTATCATATACTCTAAATCACTAGTTCATTATAGCTCTTTACTTAATAGTAGATATTTCTTTACAGTCTTCTCTTTTACTTCATGTATACTCTTCAGCGTTTCATGTATCTTACTCTATTGCCTGTATTATATTTCTGTCATGATATGAACAGCTTGAGATGTACTGTGCTCGCTCCTGTCCTGACTGGACCTGTTGATAAAATTTACAGATAGCTTGGAGGTTACTTGCTAGCCTAGAGGAGACATGGTAGAGGTTGGAGGTGATTGCTAGAGTTGTTCTTATTTTATTTTCTTTTGTCTTGAGTTGTATTTATTTTATGCTTGCTTGAGTTGGTGTGGATAACATCGGGATTTATTTCTCTCTGTTGTACTTCTTTTGTGGGTTCATAGTTATCTTATCGTGCCACTTCTAGTTTTGGTGATTGAGTTGTATCATGCTGTGATTGTCCTCCGTACGGAGAGTATATCATACTGTATTTAGTTTTTTTATTGTGACCTAGAATAGCGTTCTACCGTCGACACTGTGGCGTAGGCTGGACGTACCTAATTCTCGTGCCCTACACTGGGTGCGGGTCATGACACCTTTTTAGTGGTGGCCCATGCAGGTCGAGATTCGCATTTATGCAAAGTCGTGGTAGTATGACGATTAGTTGTACTGCTGCGCACATGCGATTAGAGTTAAGGAATAGGTGTTAGAATGAGGGGATACTCAATCACTGTTAGGATTTCTTGAGAGATTCCTGGGACGACCCTTGAGAATCATATTTTAACTTCGATTTGAAATCTCTTTTTTCCTTGATTTGATTCCCCCTTACTTCCTGTTATTGAATTTGATTTTGATGGATTATTGTTGAATTTTGAATCTTGATGTTAGTTGTTGAATTTGAGTTTGTATATATATATATATATATATATATATATATATATATATATATATATATATATATATATTTGGAATAAAGGTATAACCTGATAACATACTTGATAAGGACAGTGAGAAAGGTAAAAGTCTACTTTATTTATGGAGTTTAGAATTTATCGCAGTCATATTTGCTAGCATAACAAGGACCTAGAGCCTGATTTAGATATACTTATCCTAGTTATGAAATCTAGATTTTCTTGCAGTTATACCGGGTGGCATGGTAAGAATTCTAGATAACATGACTATAGAGTGTATACCTTCGTTATGAACTCTATTGTTTATTGCAGCTATGCTTACTGGCGTGGCAAAATTTTGACAACATGATTTCAGGAAGACGTGTATGGTATCATATTTTATCTTAAATGGGTTCATTTCTTTTTAACAGTTGATGAAGAACAGACTTTATCATTATTTCTTTCTTGCCATTATTTCTTGTATTATCATTTAAAAAAACTGTCCTGATTACATCAATCACCTGTCTCATATCTAATTCTGTCAACTATACTTTGAAACCCTTGAATCTCCATATCTTTTCACCTTCGAAAGGTCGAGGACGTAACGTAAATCATCTAACTCGAAAAAGACTTGATTTGTTATCTTGTGGTAATCTTGCTAGGGGTATAATATGATGGACCTTGATATAGGTTTTGGATGAGATGCGACTAAATTTGAGGATGAAATCAAGAGAGTTATATTATCAAATTAGGAACAATCATACTTAGAGAAATCTTTTGGGTATGAATAATTTATAGATGTATTTTATAACTGATGAGGATATTTGAGGTCAACTTAGTTTCGAGAACTTAGATAAATTTTGGTTATTCTTGAGACGTTACACTTTAAGGCTATGATGTTAAATTTAGGAATTTAATAATAGAGAAGAGATTTTAACTATATGCAATAATGATACGAAATTGAATAAGATATTCTAAGAAATGGCTAGAAACATAAAGAACGCAAGGATTTTGAGTTATATAAAATATATAGATTTTGTGAAAATTTTAAATTTTAGGAGAATAATATTGAAGGTGTACGTTGAAGGAAATATGAAGGTTGAATTTATAATGAAGAATAAGTTTTGTAAGGCCTAGTGGGTTTAGATTTAAATAATACAATGAGAGTAAAGTGAATAAGTTCAAGGATTACATAAAACTTGATTTAGAGGCTTCGGATCCAATTTAGGACAAGGTGGAAGAATTTAGACTTATGATGATTAAGTGGTCAGTTTTGATTCCTAGTAAGAAGGGTATGCTTCATAAATAATGTTTCAAAATTTAGAAATTTAGCCTATGGTGATCATGGCAAGGTCCAATCTTTATGACGGAAGGGTATAATTTTGATGGTAGTCATATAAAGGTTGATTTTTATATTGGAGCTTGTGAGATAAAAATATGATTGGCAAATGATAAACTTGATAGTATCAGAGATAGATAATTAACTTCACTTTCGTATGAAATCTTTTTCTTGTTTTCCCTTTATAAGGAGAAATTTGACTTATTCCATATCTTTGAATCACCCTTTAAAAGTTTTCAATATCATTGAATCCTAGCTCCCTTAATCACGACCAATCGACTTTGATCATCTTTTCTTATCATATTAATATCTTGGGTCGTACTCAATGAATTAAATTTAATTGTGACCTGAATCTCCATCCTTGTATGCTCGTGCTCAGACTTCGATGACATTGTCCTCCATATTGCCCAAATCTTGATTACCCAGAATTGATCAACTTAGATCATTTCGAGGCTAAATTTTCTTAATATATATTGTGATAGGATTTCAATGCTATTGACTTTCGTTCCTTAAACTTTTGATTTTGATTTTTCTTTGAATAGTACCCCTTTATAGATAATTACTAGTTATCTTATTTTTATTTTTTTGATAATTATCAGTTTTCATATAGGATGGTAGACTGCCTTACAGCCTTGATAATTTGTTGTTTCTGTAATTTTTTCAGTTTAGCACCCCAGATTGCTTGTATGTTTTGATACCTTATGACCGTTTTGGTTTAGCATGACTAGTATACCTAGATGAGACTTTCAACTGCCACTGTATGCCATGACCCTGTATGCCATTCTTTTAAATTGTATGATTTAGGTAAGTTCTGAGACTTTGATTGTTGGGGAAGAGACTCTAGAAGAAGTACGAGCATCTTAATTTCGAGGACAAAATTTTCTAAGGAGGGTAGACTTGTAACACCCACTTTTCTAAAATGAGAGTAATTTTGAACTTTTGTAAAAGTTTATTATTTGATAATAGGATTTATGATTATAGAAATTTTTGATTAATTTAATACTATTTAAAATTGGTGAATTATAATTTTGATGTGTTAGCTAGTGAACCCTAGAACTGTTGAGCCTAGAGACTAACCATGACCATAGGGACCTAACCATGTGATTAGAATGACTGTTTACAAATTTTTAGGCTAAGGGTATTTTGGTCATTTGTGACTTTTGAATTATTTAAGATTTTGATTAATTGGTAAATTTTAGAATATTTTAATAATATTTAAATTGATGTATTATGATTTTGGTTATTTTTCATATTTTAATATTTTGGGAATTTTTATATTTTAATATTGATTTTACGGGATTTGTTTAGTCGGGTTTGAGTTTCGTCTCGTTCCGACTTGTATTGTGACCCTGGTAGCTTAAACTCTAGATGGGACCGAATATTAAGTTAATCAAGGCCCACAAAATCCAACATTAAGTTAGTTAGTTAGACTAATTTTTATCATGTTAGAATGGTTAAGTTAGAGAGTCAAAACTAGATCCTTTTGACCCCAAACTTAAACCTAGTCTAGACTTAACCATATGAGACTAGAGGGGCAATTAGGACATTTTCCATTAGCCCTAATGGACCCTTTATGGCAGCCACCTTTAGGGGGAACGATTCATTTTTCATTACAATCTTGCCTCTTTTATTTTCCTTTTGTTCTTTCCCTAATTTTAGAGAGCCTTCCCTTTGATTTGATCTCCAAATCAAATCATTCCTTCACCAAATATTCCCTCAATCATTCCCTTCTCCAAGGGAATGGTGCTACCAAGGATTGGAAGAGAAGTGCAAGGAGGAGTGTCCAATTTGAGGGATCTTCGTATCGGAGCCGTGTCCTAAAGGATTTTATTGGGATTCCACTCCCAATAGGTAAACCCATCCTCTAAATCGATTTCTTTGCATATAAATTAGTTTGAATCCGTAGATCCATCCTTATGCATGTGTCCCCTTTAGATTCAAATTTGAGGCCATTTGGAGCTCTCTTGAGGATTTTAGATATGTGTCTTGTCCTACTTGATAGATCCCAAATTTGGACCCCCATGTGTATGTATGTATGTATGTTAATAGTTTAAATAGATATTTAAATTCAGTTTTAGAATGGTTAGAGAGTGGATTGATCTTAGTTAGGATGGTTAGAATGAGTTTCATTTGGATACCTATGTTGGTATCCAAGTATCTTGGCCTACATGTGTTTCTTTTGTCCAAAATAACTCAAATTCGTCATAATATTCATCAACGTTTTTATTAACCAAAGCAACTTAAAAATGTCATAACTTTTAGCTTAGAACTCGGTTTAATCTTCCATTTTTTAAAAGAACCGTATCGAAGTTAGCTTTCCAAATAATATTTTAATAAGCCAAATTCGTTCTGGAACTTTCTGTAAAACTATTTGAGTGTCAGCTGTCCGAAAGACAAACGTGTTTCGGTGTTTTCGTGATTCCGGGAGCTTTCGACCACGAAAATGCGATCCGTTTAATGTTTCGGAAAGATAACACAAAGGGCTAGGACATACTTTAATTCTAGAATTTATTGAAGGTCCAATTGGTACAGTATTGGTTTTAAGTAGAAGAGTGACTATACGACATAGGCATTTTGTGTAACCTATGAGCCTAAGTAGTATGGATATTAAATGAATGTAGAGTATGTAATGCATGATATGTTAGATGAATGAAATGATATATATATATATGTATATCCTCTTTACATTAATTTATATATGGTTGAATGTAAGCATGTAGGAATGCAATTAATGTAATGTATGTAAGCAATGCATAAATGTATGAATGAAAGAATGATATACAATGTACACATGAAAGTATATAATGAATGCTAGATATGAATGCAAGGTATACATGTAATGATAGATATGAATGCATAATGTATACATAATGTAATACAATATATAATGATAGCATGTATGGTAATGTAGAATATATGATGCAAGCATGTATATCCACTGTTTTTCTTTTTTCCTTACATTTTTTCTTTCCTTCCCTTTCCATTTCAGTTTTTCCTATTTTTTTCCTCTTCTATTTTTACATGTTGTATACAATGTATATAATGTATAGATGCATGTAAGTATGTAATATGCATAAATGACATGTATGTAATGAAAATAAGTATATGTATGCAGCTTAATGATATGTGAATGGATATAATGCCTGAACTGAAATATGCATGTATATGGGATATGAATAAATTATATATATATATATATATATATATATATATATATATATATATATATATATATATATATATATATATATGTCTGTGTGTGTGTGTGTGTGTGTGTGTGTGTGTGTGTGTGGTGTGTGTGTGTTAAGGTAATGTAATGTATGTATTCACATATATTTGAGTTAAATATATGAGTTTGTATGCATATTATATGTATGCTTGTATGCAGGAATGAATGTAATATAATGTAGATTATGCATATATGATATGTATGTAGGCATGTATGCAATGTACATATGTATTCAAATATGTATATGCATCTATGTATGTATGTATAGGTGCATGAATGAATGCAAGTATGCATATATGATATGTATGTAGGCATGTATGCAATGTATGTATGTATACATGATATGTATGTATGTTATACTATGTAAGTATGTATGTATGCATTTCTATAAACTGAGTTAACCTATAACCTTTTACACACATACATTCATACACCCTTTGACACCATGTATCCTATGTCACATACACCTACCTATCACTAAATCTGAGAACATTAACACATATCCTTTCACACATGCCAAACACACACACACACTACTCACTTACTCTTTTACCTCTTTTTCTCTTTTTCTCTCTCTTTCTCTCTCTCTCTCTCTCCTCTCTCTCCTCTCCTCTATATATATATATATATATATATATATATATAATATATATATATATATATATGCCTATATATAGTTTTCCTATATATATCTATGTTTATGAATATGTGAATGTGAATAATATATACATTATATGACTAAGTTTGTGTGCCTTGTTAGCTTATGGTTTAGTTTTTACTTGGTTTCGCAAGTGACTTAGGCTATGAGTTAGTAGCTGTCATGGATACTTGATTCGTATAGACTTAGTTTGTTTAGACCTAGAATTGACTAACCTAGACTAGTTGACCATTGTTGACCCAACCCTAGCTAGTTTGACCATAGTTGACAAGAGTTGATCAAGAGTTGACTTTGACATATATTGACTTAAACTCATGTAGATTGCATTATAATTCAATTGCCATTAAATTGAACTCTTTATAACTGTGTTGCTCTAACTAGGACTCTGTGACTCCAGTTGGCCATCCTTTTATATCAGCTGTTCAGGGTATCAGGTAAGTACTTTCTCTGACCGTTTCATACTTGCTAGGACTATATTCTTGCTCTAGATTACTTTACTTGATGCTGTCACGATGGTAACACGGATTAGTACTATATGGATCTTTCATGCGATGTTATCCCCCTCGGGAGCATCGGATACATCATGTTATGTGTGTTTCACTTTCATCATGTATTCCTGTGCTTTCACCATTCATGTGCACTCTCGTCATTCATGTACTCTCATTTCACGGAGCCCCTATTTACATTCATGTGCACCCATTTATGGGCCCCCATGTGATATCATGTATAATAACATAACTTGAACGGATCCTTGTGTATTGATTGAGGTACGTGGGAGTATAAATAGTCATGTGGACAATTTCCAAAGTAGTGTAGCCATGTACAATTCTCATGTTTATTATCAAGCGTTCACATGTCTATCTTATACTCTAAATCACTAGTTCTCTGTAGCTCTTTACTTATAGTAGATATTTCTTTACAGTCTTCTCTTTTACTTCATGTATACTCTTCAACGTTTCATGTATCTTACTCTATTGCATGTATTATATTCTCATGATATGAAATCGTGAGATGTACTGTGCTCGCTCCTGTCCTGACTGGACCTGTTGATAAAATTTTACAGATAGCTTGGAGGTTACCTGCTAGCCTAGAGGAGACACAGTAGAGGTTGGAGTTGATTGCTAGAGTTGTTTCTTATTTTATTTTCTGTTGTCTTGAGTTGTTTTATTTTATGCTTGCTTGAGTTGTGTGGATAACACCGGGATTTATTTATCTCTGTTGTACTTCTTTTGTGGGTTCATAGTTATCTTATCGTGCCACTTCTAGTTTTGGTGATTGAGTTGTATCCTGCTGTGATTGTCCTCCATACGGAGAGTTAGATCATACTGTATTTTTTTTTATTGTGACCTAGAATAGCGTTCTACCCGCCGACACTGCGACGTAGGCTGGACGTACCCACTTCTCGTGCCCTACACTGGTACGGGTCGTAACAAGCCCACTTCCCGAAATTTGAATTTTTTTTATTTTTCTAGTTAGAAAATAATTTTTATTTCTATATAGATATTTTGAAGGGAAAAGATTTACCAAATTTATTTTTAAAAGGGATTTAATATTTACAAAAAAATATTTTAGATTGTTTGATTTATTATTATTATTATGATAAATATACATGTAGAATTATTTAGTTTTTACTAGCTTTTATTTTTAAACATTTGATTTATAAAGTCTATCTTTAAGTATTTAAAATATTAGATATTAGATATTATTTAATTTATGGGTTGTTATCAGTTATAGGATTTAGATTTTATTAATCTAAATCTTTGGATTTAAAATTTTGAAAAGATTCATCTAATCCTATTGCTTCCGTTAATTAGGGAATCTCCAACTTCTATATAAAGGGGAGTTCCCTTTGTTTCCACAGGTTTTCTCAACCCAACTCTCCATAAATCACCATAATCATCATAGCCATCATCGCGTCGTACATCGTGTCTGTGTTCTCTTTTCCACTATTTATATTATTACATATACATTCATCCTTCGTGTCCGACACACCGAACACAATTCTTTCTTGCATCATGTGCCGCACAGGATACGACGCCCAATTCCAGATCCCTAAACTCCCTAACCCTAACCCTAATTTCCTATTTTTGTGTCCCTATCTCCGAGGACACAAAGCTCCTCCATGTCGTGCCGTGTCGCCGCTGCCAATTCCTCCAATCTCCGATGCCTACCGATAGGACCGCCGCTCTGGAACACTCGTCACCACCATCGGCGGTAGCAGGCACCCCAGTCACTAACAACAACTACTCGCCCAATAGCCATGTCGACCTCTCCTCCTCAGAGTCGACCACCTTCCACCGCAACCCTTCCCAACCGGCCGCCAGAGCATAACCACCACCATCATTTCACCACCACAACCACCACCGTAACCACCATCGTGGCAACCCGACGCCGTCACCCACCGCATCGCTCCAAAAAACCCCTCATCAAACACCACCCAAGTCAAAACCCTACCACACAACTCGCCGACGGCGCTGTTCCTACGACCGTGCTCCGCCTTGTGTCCGAGACCGTGTCATGCCGGATATGGAGCGGGTCGACCTCGACAAAGCCCTCTTCCGTGAGTCGCTCCTCTGCTGCGTCGTTCTGGACCTCGAGCGCCCCCATGCGTCGAACCCCTCGCCGTGACATAGCGAGCCTTCCTCGTAAAGCTCCTCTTCGCCGTACAGTTGGCCGCCAACGCCGACGTCGAAGAGGTGAGAGTTCCCTCTTCTTCTTCCTCTCTCCCGAGGAGCTCTCTCTCCCAGGCTCTCGTACTCTTCCTTTCTTTTTCACTCACTCACTTCCTGTGCTTTTTCTCTCTTGTTTATTGTGTATAGCTGTTTCAAAAAATCGAGAGAGAGAGAGTGGAAGAGTAGTAGGTATAGTATAATACTTTTATTATTATTATTATTATTATATTATTATTATTTTATTATTATTATTATTATTATATTATTATTATATATGTATGTATGTATGTACGTATGTTATTATTTGTTATATATATATATCTACCTGTATATAGTAATATTGTTGTTATTATTATATTATCACTGGTTTTACTTATATTATATCGTATTTTTTATACCATATATTAAAATATCCTAAAATATGTTATGGTACTATTTCAAGGTATTTTGAATATGGTTTTGACTTAAAATATTATTATAGTATTTCTAGTTATTCTAAAAATAGTATTTTTTATCTATAAAGTATATTTAATTAGAGGATTATGTAGATTTTTTAAGTATTTGTTTAAAGATAAAACATTGTTTCCAAAACATTACAGATATTTCTAAAATTAATAAATATTTGTTATGAGAATTTCTTATATATTATAAATATAGTATTACATTATTTCATCATATTTTTAAAGCTAGCTTTGAGCTAAGGGTCATATTTAACAAAATTAGGATTTTGGGTCTAAAATGATTTTCTTGATTTTCAAGTATTTATCTAATTATTTTAACTAGTATAGTTTCAAATAATATTTTTAGTATTTATAAAGTTATTTATATATACGAATTCTTTTCGATTCCAATCTTAATCGTGACTAGTTACGTTTCTATTCCTTGTGATTATGACTACTTCATATCGACCATAGGCTAATCGGATTGTCCCGGACCCAATGACATGGTCCGTTCCATCATTTGAGGTCGTCTTGCATACTTATGACATCTACGACTATCCTGTGCTAACATGATTAAGTTCAGCTGCAATTAACTTGAGGCAAGTACACTATTGCTTCATGTGCTTATTACAATTTAATGCTCTCTTTCCATTGTTTCATTGAGTATCCTATGAGACACGATAGGCTTGATTGTATCATTGCTCGTTTATTGACTGTTTAGTGAGTCAGGAGGAGAAATGCTAAGTAGACGTGTGAACAAACCCCAATGAATGTTAATGTGGATAGCTAAGTTATACACCTAACTTATAGATTAGCCGTACCAAAAATGTGGATAGCCATCGTATGATGTACCGTATTACCCAGCCATTCATAGTCGAAAGGTATTTCAAAGCACTGTTTGATTAGTTTTACTTGTTCATGTTCATTTTCAGTTTGTCTTGTTCATACATGTTTCTGCTAGTAGTTTTCTTGTACATGTTATCATTTCCAGTTCATATATATTTCCTTTACTATTACATTGCATCTCTAATGTCTGGTTTATTTTGTATTAAGTTACATAAAGCAATAGGGTTGTACTTTGCTCCTTTTCTGACTGGATCGTTGTAGCTGACTTGGCATGCTTTCTATCTTTGCGTTATAGACCATACTGGAGATAGAGATCTTAGAGGCCGACTTTAGATTCTGGATAGATTAGTTAGTTTCTTTTATTTAAATGTTTAGCAGTTTTGTTCCCAAAAATTATTTTATTGTATTATTGGATTTGTAAATAAAATAGTAATGATCAATTAGATTAGTTTTGTTGTATTGAGATTGACAATGAGACCTAGACAACGTACTACCGTCGATGCTGCGGCGTAGGCTGGACTTAGCTACGTATTCATATCCTAAAAAGTGGGTGCGGGTCAGTACCTCGAGAGGGTAAAGCCTCATTCGGCCATGTCACAGCGACATAGCACTGCATATAAGCATGTAGCCTATTGTTGTTAAATGAAGAGTGGTAGGCAGCACTACAAAGAAGTCGATGACCTCATGTTGTAGTAGTATACACCACCAAGAGGTACCTCGAAAGGGTAAAACCTCAGCTACGCGAGCCATGTCACAACGACGTAACACCGCAAGGAAGCGCAAGGCTTCATGCTGGGTTGTATGGCACTATAAAAAGGCTGGGACGTCATGTTACAGTGGCGTGACACCACCAAGAGGTACCTAGAAAGGGTAAAGCCTCGGCTAGGCCATGTGTCACGACCCGTACCTAAAATTTGGGCATGAATCATGGGCATGCCCAGCCTACACCGCAGTATCAGTAGTAGAACGCTATATAATCACAATATGATGAACCACCCACGCAATATTCATCTCTACTTGGGAGGACAATAAAGTATAATAAAAACTAATACTCAATCACATCTCTAACAAGAATCGCACGATAGAATATAAAGAGAAGAATAAATATCATAAATCCATAAAATAAATATACTCCCGAAAACTACATGTCCAATCAAATGTCAAATAACAATAGTCACTAAATTCGGAGACAAATTCGATCTCAAAACTAAATCTAATCTAACTAAGCAGCGTCAGCTAGGTCATGTGCTACTAACTCCCTCTGATCTTCCCGAAGTGTAAGGTCATGTTCAGCTACGTTTCCTTAATAAGATCATAATGAGTAGGGCACCAACCTCATCATAGTCACCTAAAATGTTTATCCAGTTAGGATGGAACGAGGACAATTCATTGAATGTAGTTCCAAGTATATATAACGACTATAAACAGGATAGTCATAAAAATACATGATAAGATATTCAAGGTACTGTAACAGGAAAATGATGAATAATAGATAGAAAATGTCACGACCTGCACCCATTTAGGAGCACGAGTGCGTAACAGCGTCCAGCCTACGCCTCAGAATCGGTGGTAAACGTTGTTTATGTCGCTAACTAACAACTCACATAATGATATATTTTACCTGTCATAGATCACAACTCTGAATGGAGGGCAAGTATAAAGATATGGTAATACTCAATCACAGTCTAAAACACGATAAGATCAAGAAGTCTAAATAACTAAAAAGACTCAACAATAAAAACTAAATAATCTTAAACAAATCTCAAATACAAAGTCAAATCTTCAAATTATTACAATTCAAGTTCAAAACAGAGAATCTAAAACAAGTCCACTAAACTAGTCCTCCCGGTCACTTCTGAATCAGGACCCAAGGTAGTTAGGACACGTATCCTCTGGTAATTATCTGAAAAATTATCCAGTCAGGATGGAACAGCACATCTCCTCTAACAATCCCAAATAAATAACAAAGACTATGAAGCAGTTATATACAGTTATACTTGATGAATCATGAAAGTTGAGACAGGTAATAAAATAGCAGTTTAGAACAAGGTAAGTAAATACAGAGAAACAGGATAACATGGCAATGAAGACTATAAATAGAGATAACTAACTAGAACAATGTGAGACGATTTCAATCTGTAAATATGAGACAATGTGAATCTAGTACAAGACACTAATCCAGTGTGTTTTGAATACTATTTTTGACATGTAAACGGCTAGCAAGTAAATACGACACACTGCACACTTGGCAAGCGTGCGACGGCTATCTTTCACGATTAGACGAGTAATACGGCACATAGCACGCTTGGACAAGCGGTGACGGCTATCTTTCTTGTAAGAGTGGTTCTTGTATGATCTGGAATGTTTACATGTCTGCTCAAGTATTTCCCACCTCGACGAGTACGAGTGAATCCATATCCAACACATAAATAGTACGAGTCTAGCCAGAATCGAGTGGTGCTTGTATATGTTTCGAGTAGGTGGTTCTTGTGAATGATTCAAGTAGTAGAGGCTAGACGAGTCAAATACATGTGTTGCGAGTGAATGAATCCAAAATACCAATACGTGTTGTGACAGAGAATCAAATAGAACTATACTAGAAGCTGAATCACAGTAATCATCAAATAAATGAAAGAAACTATCAAAGAATGTACTCGCCTGTCGTCCAGAGCAATAAATGATGATCGATGTCCAAAGTGGTGTCACACAAACCTATATTTGAGATGTATAAAGTTATTTATTGTTCTAAAGTAAACAACGTATTTAGATGCACTAACTATATGCTTCTAGGCCAATTCTAGGTCAATACAAGTCGATTTGGTCAATCCTAGTCAATTAGTCAACTATTGCTCAACATTGGTCAACTAGTCTACATCTAAAGCCCCTGGCCAAGCTAGACTATACAGGCTAGTGAATTATGTTATCAAGGCCATAACCTTCATCTAGTTTCAACATATATATATATATATATATATATATATATATATATATATATATATATATATATATATAATGTAATACCTCACTCCATGCCCTATAACTACTAATACCCTTATTCCTAGATATCTTAGTACAAGGTAAATGCCATCACTATATTAACACACATGCAAGCCAACTTATTATGCATTTACCTAATGTTGTCTAACTTAATATTGCCCGAGCCTTCATTAACTTGTCTGCACATTCCTCTCTAGGATAAAACCTATGCTAATGCTGCTCTCCTGCAGAATTACTCTTCTACTTATCTATATATCTATCTTTAAATATATTTATTCCCTATATTAGGTATTAGCCCTTGACCTATACATGTAATATAGATATACATTACCTACTCTAAGTATTGCCTATACTAGATATCCTAGTTCAAGTTCTCAGTTACTATTCTTCCTTAACCATTAGTATCCACATATACTACTACACCTTCTAACCCACTAACATACCCTTGCTTGACCTTACTTAAGTTCATGCCTCCAATGGATAACTCACACACGACAACCAACAAGGCCCTCACCTCCATTGATTAGAAATAGGGAAGTTGGAACCCCTGGGTTAGACACTAGTCACTAACCCCCACTGGTCACTCACATTAGCCATATAGCCTAAAGCCTACATAGACTAACAGAGGGGGTTTTGTTTCCCCCTGCTGCTACAGCAAATGCAGTTGTTGCTGCTGAGCTAAATCTTCCTGCATTGCCTGCTGGAAGGGCCAAGTCCCCACTGCTCTTCTCTTTTGATACCAAGAATGCAGTGAATTTGTAACCCAAATCTTGTGGACTGACCCTCTATATACTTTATATATAGAGAGACACTCCAAACAAACACTCAAGTCAGTTCTCTACACCTGTGCCACTCGATTGATACTAAAGGGTAGGAAGATGGGATATGGGTTGCCTCTGGACTGTCATCATACAAAATGTACCAACTGTACCAATTCCTGAACATAGACATTAAGGACTGATCACATGAATACTAATACCTGAATCTAGAATAAGAGGACTGCACAACCAAACAGTGAAATGAAATGGATATGTAATGAACATGGTGAATAGTGAACTCAATACAAAACCCCCAATCGATGTTAACCTACCAAATCCTTCCTATATCACTAGACAACCATAGTGTATATATAACATGGCAAAACAAACCTATAACAGTACAAAAAACTGAAATTTAAACACTAAAAGTCCTAGAAGTCATTTCATCGAACACTTGGTGTGCGTATCTGATACTCTCGTGATACGCACCTCAAATGAATCCGAACTTGACCCAAATCCTTCCTAATGCAATATGGACCCTAAATGAATGCATCTACAACAAGGAATAGAAAATTTGAGTGTTTAGAGGGCTCTTACCACTTGAGAGATGGATTCTCAAGGAACAAAACCAAGATGAGATCCTAATCTACAACAAGGAATAGGAAATTTGAATGCAACTTTTAAAAAAATTACTAAAATAATATAAGTAATATCCCATGCAAGTTTGTTAAAACTTTATGTAGGATCTTAATCTAGTCTAATGAAAATTTAATCCATTTAAAAGTTAAGTTAATATAATTAAAATTTAATTAAATTAAGAAAGGTTGTAATTTAATTTAATCTAATTAAAATATAATCTATTGAAATAGATTTGATATGACTACAGTAAACATAAAATTTTGATAAGAAAAACTTCATAATTTTTTTTTGCACAATTAATATATGATATGTAAGAACTAAGATCCAAATGAAGGATGTCAAATAATTACTAATTTCTTTACTCATAAGTTTGTAACTATTCATAAGTTTATAAGGGTGGAGGAGCAAAAACACAGTGATACAAAAAAATAGTATTAGTATTTTTGTTTTAGTTTGTGAGTATTGGAGATATTTTCTTTATATATATATATATATATATATATATATATATATATATATATATATATATAGATATATATATATATATATATATATATATATAAGTTTACAAGGGTGGAGGAGCAAAAACACAGTGATACAAAAAAAATAGTATTAGTATTTTTGTTTTAGTTTGTGAGTATTGGAGATATTTTCTTTATATATATATATATATATATATATATATATATATATATAAAGAACAATTATATATATATATATATATATATATATATATATATATATATATATATATATATATAATTGTTCTTTATATATATATATATATATATATATATATATATATATATATATATATATATATATATATATATATATATATATATATATATAAAGAAAAAAATATATAAAGGAACCAATTCGAAGTCGGCATACGATGTTTGGAGAGTAAAACACAAAGCAGAAATGAAAAAAAAATAGTTACGTATGAAAATAATAAGAAGATAATTAGATAAAGAGAGAGCGGGAAAAAGTTAGGCCTAAGAGATTTAATTAAGAAATGTTGTAATTTAATTTAATCTAATTAAAATATAATCTATGGAAATAGATTTGATATGACTACAGTAAACATAAAAATTCGATATGAAAGACATGATAAATTTTTTTGCACAAGTAATATATAATATGAAAGAACTAAGATCCAAATGAAAGATGTCAAATACTTACCAATTTCTTTTGTAACTTTCTTACTCATAAGTTTGCAAGGGTGGAGGAGCAAAAAACACAGTGATACAAAAAAGAAATAGTATTAGTATTTTTTTTTTTGTTTATGAGTATTGGAGATATTAGAAAAAGATGATATATATAAATAAAGGAACCAATTCGAAGTCGGCATAAGATGTTTGGAGAGTAAAACACAAAGCAGAAAGAAAAAAAAAAGTTTAAGTATGAAAAAAAAAATAGAGAAGATCAGATAAAGAGAGGAAAAAGTTAGGCCTAAAAGATTTAATTAAGAATGTTGTAATTTAATTTAATCTAATTAAAATATAATCTATGGAAATAGATTTGATATGACTACCGTAAACATAAAATTTTGATATGAAAGACATGATATTTTTTTTTTTTGCACAATTAGTATAAAATATGAAAAAACTAAGATCCAAATGAAGGATGTCAAATACTTACCAATTTTTTTACAATCTATGGAAATAGATTTGATATGACTACAGTAAACATTAAAATTTGATATGAAAAACGTGATATATATTTTTGCACAATTAATATAAATATGAAAGAACTAAGATCCAAATGAAGCCAAATACTTACCAATTCTTTTACTCATAAGTTTGTAACTTTCTTACTCATAAGTTTGCAAGATTGGAGGAGCAAAAACATAGTGATACAGAAAAGAAATAGTATTAGTATTTTTGTTTTAGTTTGTGAGCATTGGAGATATTAAGAAAAAAGACTATATATATAAATAAAGGTAAATAACTAAAAGCAAGATATATGAACCAATCCGAAGTCGGTATATGATGTTTGGAGAGTAAAACACAAAGCATAACAAAAAAAATAGTTACGTACGAAAAAATAAAAGAGAAGATTAGATAAAGAGAGAGGAAAAAAGTTGGGCCTAAGAGATGAGGAAGTTACAATTAGTTTGTAAATTCAAATTAGTAGAGGTGTAAATTACTTTATTATCCCTATATAAATAATTATTTAAGTAAAGATGTACATAATCCAAATACCCCTGGTATTTGGATTATATATATATATATATATATATATATATATATATATATATATATATATATATATAATGCGGCTTAAAAAAAAAAATATATATATATATATATATATAATGCGGCTTAGAATCAGCTTTAAAAAATGAGCCGTCTAAGTCGTATGTATATCATCAAACATTTAAATATATTAAAATTTTAATAAAAAGGTAACTAAATAACTACCTAAATACTCCACTAATTATTAAAAACATTAACCAAGTATTTAACTATCTAATATGATTTATTTATAACTAAATAATTTTAGCTTAAGTGGTTAAGGTGGGATAGTAGAAATGACAATTTTAATTATCATCTGCATGATATCCATTGGATTAAATTTAAAAAATTGCTAAGATTAAATCTCTACAAAATTAGAATAAGAGAGAATAACCAAAATAAGATAAACAAAAATCATTCGTACAAAAAATAAACAAAAGATGCTCGTCCTCCGCTCCTCCCTCCTCCATCTCTGCTCCACCTCCCGCTCGGCCTTTGCTCCGCCTCCGCTCCTCCCTCCTCCACTCTGGAGCCCATCGTAGTCGCAGGGTCCTTGCAAAGATGACCCACTGGACGGCTTCGCATTGCATTTAGTACTTCAACAATGTTCTTTGCCCCGATGATCTTGTTGTTGCAATCAGACACATTGAACTCACACACGCACTTCCATTGGCTGGCGGAGGTGGTAGTATCCCTCTGTTAGAGAATGATAAATGATTGGGCAAGATTCCGGTGTCCATAACGTCGATGATCACGTCTTCGTCGTAATTGCTATCATTCCATAAGCCACCAGTGCATCGGTGCTACCCTAAGAAGTCAGGAGTATGGGTGTTTGCAAGTGGCACAAGACCATCTGGGTAGGCGTGGACGAAGCCTTGTTTCTTCTCCATTTCGGTTAGTTCATCAGGTGTCAGTCTTGCTGGGAAACCGGTCACGATTGTTTTGTACGAGTAAATCAGCCTTAATAATTCACCCTCGGATGCACTGTTGGCGGACAAGGACTTGTACCATTCCTCTCTTTCATTATCCATCGAGAAACTATTTCGGTGGATCATCAACTTTCAAGATCTCTCCAGTTTTTTTTTCTCTAGTTTTCTCTTTCTTTTTCTCCTCTCTTGTTTAATTTTTGTACCGAAGATTTCTTTTGTTTCTCTTGTTTTGGTTATTGTAGCTTATTCTATTTTTGTATAAATTTAATTTGAGCTGTTTTTTAAAAGTTGCTATTTCTTATCCTATACTTGTACAGATTTAATCTGAGCAATTTTTTAAATCTTGGATATGATGCGGATGATAATGTGGTGAACAGGATAGGAGGTGAATATATATATACTTGAGATATGTAGGCATGAGGTGTACAAATATTACATAATACACTGTAGAAACCAAAATCCAGTAGGACCAGTACTATCAATGTATCATCATATACTTGAGATATGTAGGCATGAGGTACAGTTCACGGTTACAATGTCATGATGTTAGCGTTCACCGGCACACACGGACACAAAACAAGCAGAAACAAAATCCAGAAGGAACATGCACATTCACTCTTGGACAAACCAGTTTAGCAACTAAAAGCTCATTTTACTATTAATATTGGAACGCTAACCATAAAAATTCAATATATTTATAATGTCATCACAAGCCTACCTATTGTCTTAATATCATAGTATTCATTTACATGCCCTTAATGATAATTGAAGCCAAATGATATCATACTTGGGTAGGTACAGTAAGACATTATCATTTAACATACTGCTGATAATAAAGCTGTCAAGACATGCAATTGTAAGGGCATACTTGCAAAGGTTAAATCCATCACAAGAAGCTGTGGATGAGTCAAAGCAGAAATTCGTATCATGTATATTGTATAATCTTCTGAAAGATCAACATCAAAACTCTTGAGTAACCTGAAGAGCCCGACTATGATCCCTCTTCAATTTGCCATATCATTGATCTTGTATATCAGTATGATCGTGAGGGCAGGGCAACTCATCAAAGCAGACATTGCACTACAGTCCTGAGACTAGATACATCAGCTTCTAGTGAATACCACGATCGTCAGAGGAAGTTTCGATACACAACACTTCGTGGCGAGCAAATCATAAGCCCAATGTTTTGAGGTCTTCAAGGCAAAGGCAAAGAAGATTGAAGTAACAATGGTTTGCTGATACAAGTCTTGTTTATATGGAGAACCAAAAGTATAAATATAGCATAACAACATAGCATAGTATTCATTTGCATTCACATATGGCTGTGTTTGATTGGGCTTTTTTTCCATGGAAAATATTTCCATCACAAATTTTCCACCAATTGTAGTGTTTGATAGTTTATATTTTCCATGTAATTATTTTCCAAAAATCTATCATTTTTCATATTTTCTTCTAAAATGGTAGAAAATGAAACTTACCCAACCCATAGGAAAATATCATTTTCCTTTCCGTGGAAAATAATGACAATCAAACACCCAAATTAAATTTTCGATGGGAATTTTTTAAATTCCATAGAATTTTTTTCCTAGGAAAATAATTCCGTGAAATTAATTTCCTTTCCACATATTTTCCACCTTACAATCAAACGCACCCTACAATGACCTTATGAAGTGCAAGCTAAATGGCGTCACCAGTTGGGTAGGGACAGTCAGGGGCGGACCCACCCTAGGAAGAGGGGGATGGACATGCCTCAGTTTTCTGTTTTCCACTCTACAGTTGTTTTGATCCTATTAGTTACTTATTTTTCCTTAAAATTCAAAGGTCGTGTTTGGTTGGTTCTTTTTTTACATGGAAAATATTTCCATCACAAACTTTTCAGCAATTGTATGTTGTGTTTGATTGGGCTTTTTTTTTCCATGAAAAATATTTCCATCACAAATTTTCCACCAATTGTAGTGTTTGATAGCTTATGTTTTCCATGGAATTATTTTCCAAAAAACTATCATTTTCCATATTTTTTTCTAAAGTGGTGGAAAATGAAACTTGTCCAACCCATAGGAAAAATATCATTTTCAATGGAAAATAACTATTTTCTGTGGAAAATAATGACAAACAAACATCCAAATTAAGTTTTCCATGGAAAGTTTTTAAAATTCCATGGAATTTTTTTCCTAGGAAAATAATTCCACGAAATTAAATTTTTTTTCCACATATTTTTCACCTTGCAATCAAACACATCAGTAGTGTTCGATAGCTTATATTTTTCATGGAATAATTTTCCAAAAAACTATCATTTTTCATATTTTCATCTTGGAAAATAAAACTTGTCCAAACCATAGGAAGATATCATTTTCCATGGAAAATAACTATTTTTCGTGGAAAATAATGACAATCAAACATCTAAATTAAGTTTTCCATAATTTTTTTTCAAATGGAATTATTTTCCTCTATGGAATTAATTTCTTTTCCACATATTTTCCACCTTGCAATCAAACACACCCTAAGTAAATGATTGTTCACTTGGTAAAATTCAAACCTCTCTAGCTACATTATGTCTATTTTATTGCTGTTTAGTAAGTTTTTCTTTGTAAATTCTATACAGTTCCCCCTTAAATCCTACTTTAAGGTAATTTCAAACACACACACCCACACCCAACCAACCAACCACGACCACCCCCCTTACATTTCCTAAAAAATGTTTATGAGTCCACCCCTGGGGACAAAAGATGTTGATATTAACATGCTGCAGACTATCAAGCTGTCAATGGAGTGTGTATCCTACAAGCAATTGTAATGTCATACTTGCAAAGGAAAAACTTAATCACAAGAAGTTGTGGATGAACTAAAGCAGAAAATGAGTCGTGTACAATCTTCTAGAAGATTGTAAAACAACACTAGAGTTACCTGTAGAGCCTGCTTATAATGCTTCTTCATTTATCAGTCTGATTGTTATGGCACCTGAAGTTTCTTTAAAGCCTTTAGATTGGAGTACATCAGCTTCCAGGAAATACACAATCATGATCAGAGTAGTTTCAACACGCTACACTTGGTGGTAACGAAATCATAAACAAGGTTAAGAGGTTTCTGAAACAAAGGTAAAGAAGAATAAACATCAATGGTTACCGATACAAGTCCTTTTATTCTTCTACGGAGAAATAAAAGTACAAAGGTATACCATATTACTCTTACTTTTTCATCTCCATAGATAGATCTCTTTTAATTCATATATTGCCATGTCTTCAAATCCAGCTATGAGTTCTTCCCCTCTAGGATTTTTTGCCAATACGGCAGAAAGTGTATCAATTTGCATAGTATCGTAATCTAGTTGCAAATTCTTGCTCTGTATAAGATCAGATTCTTGCTAACTATCTGGACGCTCCGCATCTTATAACTCATTGATGCTACTGCTAATTGTCTGGCTGAGAAATCAGCCAAAAAGTTGAACAACGATTATATCATGTTTCCTTCACGGATGTTCTTTCAAAGCAAACAAGGAACTCAGTGTTTCCCTTGGCACCCTTTATAGGAGACTCTATCCAGCCCTTGTTGCAAAACCCAAAATCTTCTACACCCTTTGTTATCCTTTCAAGAACTTCCTTGTGCACTTCAGGATCTTTCACAATGCCGCCTCTCTTAACTTGAGATTTGCGAGCTTCAAACTGAGGTTTAACCAGTGTCACCAGCGTAGACTCTGTCTTCATAACATTAACAACAGCAGGCATTACCAGGAGTATAGAAATGAATGAAAGGTCTAGGGTCACCAAGTCAACTGCTTGTGGTAGTTTAGAAAGATATCTCAAATTTGTTCGCTCAATCACAGAGACACGCTCGTTTCGACGGATTTTATCAGACACCTGCCCATACCCCACATCGACGCCGTAGACAAACGAAGCGCCATGTTGCAGCAAACAATCGGTAAACCCACCTGTTGACAGGCCGGAATCGAGAGCTACTTTTCCGACAACATCCACGCCCAGTTGTTCGATAGCAGCCTCCAGTTTGAATCCTGCCCTGCAGACGTATTTCGGGATGTCGGCCTTTATCTC
Organism: Iris pallida; assembly: GCA_029216955.1. NCBI lineage: Eukaryota > Viridiplantae > Streptophyta > Magnoliopsida > Asparagales > Iridaceae > Iris > Iris pallida. The sequence goes on from JANAVB010007596.1 coordinate 10,720,716, forward strand.
CACCATAGATTTATCGGATACAAGCGTACCAGATTTGTTTACAACTCGTCCATCAACAATAACTTTGCCTTGCAAGATCCATGACTGGATGAAGTTTCTGCTGTACTGTTGGTATTGCTCGAGACACACCTCGTCTAATCTCTTCTTCTTTCTTGGGAGCTTAATGCTTTCGGATCTCGCAGTAGCAAAGGTCCTCAAAGGAGATGAGCGCAATAAGGTTGACTTGAGGGAATAAGAAAGGAACGTAGTGGCAGAAGAGAGAGACATCGATAAGGTCCTCCTTTAGCTCAAAGCGTTTTCTCTGGCTTGTCGAAAATTAAGAATCCAGGAGCTAAGGTTTCTTCACATCCACACCGCCATTCGCAATACGAACAATGCATCAATTAGGCTGTAAGAGGAAGTTTAGCTGAATAGAGGATGTGCAACTTGAAACACGCAAAGCTCCTAGGGAACATAGCAGGATTAAAGAGCCTAACACCTATGTTGCACGCACGGACACGAATACGAGACGGCATGGTGACACGGACACAACACCTATTTTTGCTTTGTCCTAGTGTACTTTGGAGTGTCCGACGCGACGCTGCCTAGATTTTTGTTTGGAGTGTCCGTGTTCCTAGCCTAACACTAACATTATAGGCACCCGATTTAGACTGCCATCATATGAGCCAATCTAGAGACAAAACCTGCATTCTAAAAGGAGACAAGGAAGAGGACATCGACATTGCTTCATCTCCAAAACCCATATCGAGGAATTAGTAATATTTATAAGATTAATTATTGAGGTATTTACGGAAAATCAATACATAGATCTAAAAATTAAGCATATACAAAACCCTAAATGAATATATAGAAGAAGAAGAAGAAGAAGAAAGTATGAGAAGAAAACAATTGAAAAAATGAGGATAAGAAAAACAATACTGACCAACAGGTCGCCGGCGCTAGAGTCTCCAATCTCGCCGGAGCATGGCCGGAGTCACCTGTGGCAGATGGAGAGAGAGAGAGAGAGAGGAGAGCAACCGCGAGAGAAATTTAGGGCATGAGGATAGGGGTAGTAGGGCTGGGCACGGCCGGGCCGGACCCAAATTTGATGGATCCGGACCGAACATGTTAGTTAGAGAGGCAAAACGGAACGGGACCAAAAAAATATTAGTATCTAATCAGACGTGATCTGTTCAAAATGGGTCCGAATCGGACCGACCTGAGGATCCAAACGGGTCCAAAAAACAGTAAAAAAAAAAATTCCAGAACTATAACAGTAAACATTGTCATGCCCCGCTTCCAAAATATGGCGAGCCGGGTACGTAACATCCCCAGGCTACGCGACATATGAATACTCCAGTGTCCATATTCGCGATTGTCGTCCGTAGGCTTCTAGGATAGGTTGATCACAGGTCACATGATGCGTAACATAATAAATAACAGGTTGATTAAAGGATATTCTTAAAACTATAATTAGAAAATTTTGTTAATCTACCCGATTACAACCATTAACACAATATATATAATACATAACCAGTTACAAAATACTTCTAGCTGATGCCCAAGGTCAACCTCCTCTTTGTCGTATTCATTAAGCTCATCTTTAGTGTACATTGACATTTTTCGCCTTGTTGACCCAAACTGGATCTCAGTCAACCTAATCTTGATAATTAACAAATTGATATTTGACATGATCCAACTCGACACATAAATCGTCAATCAAGCTACAAATCAGGCGACTAACACATATCAAGTCAGACAAAATTATCGACGACTGCTCGACGAATACTGCTGGAACTTGTCATCGGAAGTCTGCATTTTTACAATTTTATTTGAGTCCAGGCTATTGTCGTTGAGTCGCACTGAGTACCCCAACCATAGATTAGATAACCAAAAGCCCCACAAACAAAAAGCCAAACTGCCAAAGCCCATTTAGCCCAATGAGCATTCTGTCTCCAAGGAGGCAGAGTTCGGGCCGAATTCTGCCCCACACAGAGTTCGGGTCAAACTTGTCTCCTAATTTCCAGGACCTAATTTTTAGGGATTGCTCATTGCAAGTTGTCCAACGGCCATAAATTTTAAATTTTGGACAGAGTTCTGGCCGAACTCTGCCTCCCAGAACTAGTATATATAGGCACCCTTTTCTCTCATTTCAAATCATCTAATCTTCTCATCTCTTCTCTCTTATAGCCTATACATCCTAAAGAGCCAGACTCTTCTCATCTACTAGCCACAAAACTTTCCAAGCCTACAAGGTGCTCGATGCAAGTCAATTAGAAGTTTTGTTCAAGAGTTTTGAAGAAGTCACTTGGACAATTCCAAGTTTCGCCTCAACGATCTTTTCAATAAGTTGGCGTGCTCTTCTGTGTAAAGGCACGTAGTTGTAAAGCTATTTCACAAATAGTGGATTTCAATCCTGAGCTAGAGTTCTCAGGCCTGGACTAGTCTTCCACGAGAAAAATCAGGTTAAAAATTATTGTGTCTGCGTATGCTTTCTGATCTTCATTTAATTTTCGCAATTATACTCTGATTATTTATTTACTAGTTGTGATTGAATAGAGTTGATTTTTTAATTGATCATTATTGTCACAAGTACTCTATTCACCCTCCTTTAGAGTTGCCTACACGTACTTCAATTGGTATCAAAGCTTTGTTCTCTTGATACTGGACTTACGTCCTAGAGTTGATCCATGGCAACCACACAACCCATCTCTACCAACTATGGTGAGGGTCAATCCACAAATAGGCCACCCCTATTTGATGGGACCAACTACACATATTGGAAGACTAGAATACATTTTTATCTTAAGTCTCTAGACTTTGACCTGTGGACTATAGTTATTGATGGCTAGAAGAAACCTCCCAGAATAACTGTCGAGGGGAGTCTCGTCGAGAAATCCCACGACAAGTATACTGATTAAGAGAAAAAAAAAGACAAGTCTAGACGCTAGGGCTATTAATGCTCTTTTCTGTGCCAAAGACAGGACTGAATTCAACAGGGTCTCCACATGCACCACCTCGCAGGAAGTATGGAAGCTTTTGGAGGTGACTCATGAAGGGACTACGCAAGTCAAAGGATCGAAAGTCAGCCGTCTGACGCAGGAGTACGAGGCTTTCAAGATGAAGTCTAATAAGACGATCACTCAAATGTTCACCAGATTCTTCGACATCGTCAACCCGCTATCCTCTCTTGGAAAAGATTATTCCAACCATGAGAAGATACGCAAAGTGCTACGAGGATTGTCGAAGGTTTGGAACCCCAAAGTCACGGCGATCATTGAAGGCAATGATCTCACGACAATGTCTCTAGAAACGTTGATGGGCAAGTTGATGACGCATGAGCTCGATCTAAAAGACTTCGATGAAATAGCTCCAAAAGAGAAGGAGATTGCATTGAGAGCTCATCGCCGAAGAACCAACCCAGAAGACACTGATGACGATGACTCCGAAGGTGACGATCAAGCTCTCTTAGTTCAAAACTTCAAAATGTTTCTACGCTTCAACAAAAAGAAGAGAGAACAAAGAGACGATGAGGAAGAACCCACCTGCTTCGGATGCAAAAAGACGGGACATGTCAAGAAAGATTGTCCCTTGGCAAAGAAGGAGAGCAGATATGAGAAGCCGTACAAGAAGCCAACTACAAGAAAGTATGCCAACACTAGCATCTGGCCTGAAAGTGAGGTTAGTGAGTCAGACGAGGAAGAGGACTCTCCACAAAACACGGCTAAGTCTGTCTAATGGCAACTTCAGAAAAGGTAAAAGATTCTTTTGATGATTTCTCATTTGATAAACTTGGTGATGCTTTTGGTGATCCACTTGAAGATCACAAAAAGGTAATCAAAGTATAAACATGCAAAGGATAAGATCAAGGACTACGAAACCGAGATCGATAGACTTTCATGTTTACTAGAAGATGTTAGAAACACTACACCCACGAAAAATATTGAAGAGGTATCCAAGCTTAAATTAAGCTTACACGATGCCGAATCAATCATTGAGAAACAAACACTTGAAATCACGGTTTTAAACAAAGAACTTGTTGAAGAGAAAAACAAGTTCAAAATTGCTACAGGTAGAATACACGGAATTACTGCTAAAAGTGATGAGTTGATTGTTGTCACCAAGAAATTAGAGATTAAACTGGCCAAGCAGGTTGTACAACCGCAAGTTCAGTCTCACAGTCACAACACGTACAAACACATGCCAACTCAACACAAAAAGGCACATCACCATAAGAACACTCATCCACATGCTAACCAAAATCACGCTTTCATGTACACCTATTCACATGCAGCACGTAAGACACATACACGTAATCATTATCATCATCATGCTGTTGCACACAGTCACTATAATCATTATAGTTACCCTGCTATTGCACACAGTCACTATGATCATTATAGTTACCCTGCTGCTGTACACAGTCACCATACTCATACTACTGCTGCACATAGCTATTGTAAAACCCCTAAATTTCTACTAATTTTTTTTATAAATATGGTACTGATTATTTTTAATTATTTGCACGTCGCGTAGTAGCATTGTACGTCGTGCACGAAATTTCGTTTTTCGTGATTGCTCGATGAGTGCGAATATGTGCGAGCGTACATATTTTTAGAAAAACATTTTTTCTATTTTATAGTTCAAATAATATATATAATAATTATTTGTATTTGTATTTTACTTAAATTTGTGAAAAGTGGCACGTTGAGATTTCCCAAAATACTAATTTATTTTCATTAGTTTAGAAAATATTTATTTTATGTATACTATTTGTATGCGAGGCAGGAATTTATTTCATGTCCACTTTGGTTCTCTTTTTGGAGTACTAATTGTTTATTCCAATTATCAAAAAGGTATTTTCAAATAGTTGAACACTTATTATGATTTTCGAAATTTTTTTTCTAAATTTATTGAAAATATATTTTAAAGATATTTCCTATTAGTAGTTAAATATTTATTAGAATTTTTCGAAATTTATTATTATTTTAATTTATAGAAAAAGACATTTTGAGTTTATTAGTGGTAATTTAAATATGATTGGATTATGTTCATTTGATTTAAATAAATTATTTAAAGGAATGATTAATCTATAATTAATTAAGGATAAGATTGTCTTGATTTAAAATTGGATTTTGATGTGATTGTATTAGTTTTGAATTGATTTAAATTAATATATCATTTATCTAAAAGGGAATTTAAATCTCCTACACCTTATCCAACTAGGATTCTCTCACCCTTATATAAAGGGGGAGTCCTCCTTTGGTTCTTCACAACCAACACAATTTCTCCACCAATCAACCAACATCTCATCGTGCGTGCATCGTGACTGTGTCCCTATTTTTCCCTTTCTATTATTTTTATTACATTTACATTTCATCTTCTTCGTGTCCACAAGCCGGACACGAACTCGACCCAAGGCTATGTCTCGCAGGACAACCGACACCAAATCCTAACCTTAACCTAACCTAGCCGCAGCCCATCTCCGGCCAATGGCCGCCACACCAGGTTGCTGCCTTCTCAGGCCGCTTCGCCGAAATCCCACCAGTTCTCCCCTCACCGACATACCCCGCCTACCACCATCAACGTCCCAGTGAACCCAGCCACCACGAGCGTCATCACCGACTTCCCCACACAACCCCGTTGACCACCTTGGCCGACCGCCACCACCCAAGTACCATTACACCCCAACACCACCCTGTCGCCTCCACCGGTGTATCATCAACCAACCCCGTCCACCAATAACAAAACCACCCGCACCTCGCCGACACCCTGACACTCCAAGCCCCGCACCACCTGTCCCGGCCACTTCCCGGCTAAATCCTCCAACGCCTACCGAGCCCACCACCATCAACCACACATCAATGCCACCACCATCAAAGTTCAATTGAACATCAAAAATCCAAACCAACCTTACCTCCACCGGAGATCTGCCGCATCTCGGCTCCTTGGCGGCCCTGTGCTTCTCTTCAGGCCACCTCGACATCGCCCCTCTCATCCAAACCCTCCATATCCTCCAGCCCAACGAACCCCGTCCGCCGCGCCTAGATGCGCTGCCATAACTCTGTGGCCGACTGGCCAGATCCAAGCGTCGCTCACCCTTACCGCCGCCGCGAACCTCGCCGCTGCGGAGAACCCCTAATTCCTCCGCCATCACCGACCTGCGCCACTCCTGCCACTACCACCTGCCGACGAGTCCCGGCCGAGCCGCCCCTGCTTCCTCTCTCCCGACCGCAGCTATCTCCCGCTCCCTCCGCCGCCGGAACGGCCGAAACCCTCGCTCTCCCGACCGCCTCCTTATGCCTGATCGCCGACCTCTTCCCGTGCAGCGCCCCGCCGCACTCGATCCACCCGCCGCCTCCACCAACAGTCGCCGACGCACACTCCCTTCCGCCGAGTCTTTGCCCCTTCTCCTCTCTGATTTCTCTGATCTCCTCCATTTCTCTCCGTTCTCTCCCCCTCTAAAAACCCTCTCATGACTCGCTCCCTTTTGTTTTTAAGCACCTGTGTTTTTTTGAGTAATCTCCCCGAAAAGGAGAACAGCTCCTCAGCAATGTACTGCTTAGTTATAATAATAATTATTATTTTAATTGTTTATTTAGTATAAAAGTAAAGAAGCAGCAAATGGTGTTGTTTTGTATTTTATCATTATTATTATTATCCTTATTACTATCATTATCATCATTATTATTATATTTCTATTATTTTCTTTCTTGTAGGAATATATACATCATTAATTATCAATAGTATTACCATCATTATTTTTATCATATTTATTATTATTATTATTATTATTATTATTATTATTATTATTATTATCATTATTATTTTTATTATTAGTATTTAGTTATGAATATTAGGGTTGTGGTTATTAGTTTAATTATTATTATTTTTATTAAGTTATCATTATTTAGAATATGTATTTTTTTTTTAAAGGATAAGAGCTATATATGTAACTTCAAATATGGAGGTTTGACCTAAAATATTTTTCTAGATTTTGTTATATAATTATTTGAAAAATAATTTTAACTAATAGATTCTACGAAAAATCCTACCTTTACAACTTAGAGTCTAGCCCAAAATGATTTCGATTTTTCAATGTATTATTCCTAAAAGTTTATTTTACTAATAAAATCTAGTTTCCAAATATTATAGATATATTTTTTTTCTAAAATCATATATATTTATTTACCCAATTTCCTTCAATATCATCATGTCCGTGGCTAGTCCCACTATTCCTATTCCATTGCCAATTCTGTACTACCTTATGTCCACCCTAGCTAAATTAACCGTCCTGGACTCGATGGAACCATCCGTGCCGCCAATAGAGGTCCCCTTGTGTAGTTGTTACACCGAAGTCGCAGTTCGTGCCACCTTGATCATCGCAGCACACCAAGCGTCCTACATGCAAGATACCTTGCCATTTGCTGTTTATTTATTTTAGCTCATATTTCATGCATTGTTCATTATTTTCTTTATGCAAAATAAACTGTGATACATGGCATAACTTGTTAGAACTTATTGTTCAGTTATATTTTCTGATATGTATTATTTTTCTTACACATTAAACCTAGATTTAAGAGACCATCTTGTGCGTTGAATTCATTGGCCTTGGCACGTTGTACCACGAAGTTACGTGTCGCATGTAAAACACGGACATGCGTGACTGGCTGGCCACCGGTGCGTATAAGCCGTGCGATAGGAATAATCGCTAATAAGGTTGCATGCTTAGTTTGACTTAGCGGTTGATAGAGATTTTATGTTGTGGATACAACATAATAGGCATCGAGTGGGAAGAACAGTTCCTTAATGTATGGGTCATATATGCACTGTCCTGATTGTCGGTTATCTCCAATGGGAGGTACGGTCCTGATAGCCGGTTATCTCCTGTGGGAGGTACGATCCTGATTGCCGGTTATCTCCAGTGGGAGATACGGTCCTGATTCCTGATATTCCTGATCCGACCCATGCATCAAAGGTTTGTTCTTATTGCATTATCACTGTAGACTGGTTAGGCACCTGATTGCATACATATTGCTTTCTTTATATTATATATCACAGTTATTATGGCATGATATTATGTGTCTTGTTACGTCCCTCCGAGGACCTGGTTATCTCTCCAGGTGTGTGCTCTTGTCTTTCGCAGGTATTCTAGCTCTAGCAGTGATCCTCTCTATTTCTTTGAGGATGATTGCACTCGGATCGTCTTCGCTTCGCTCGCCAAATTTATTTCATTTTCCATGTATTTTTCTCTTACTTGTTGGTAGTGGATTTGTCTCCGCCCAACATATTGTATCAAGGCAATTCATTATCATTATATGATATATTTTATTCATTTATTTTTGTGTGGATGAGATTAGTTATGGTTCTACTGCATTTTACAACTTATGTATTCATACGAGGTTTCCATATATTGGAGTATACTTCGTATGTATACAGCTGGCATGTCTGCGTTCCTAGTCCTACGTATTTGGGAGTGGGGCGTTACATATTTTTATGGTGGCCTATGTAGGTCAAGATAAATTATTTGGTTATTTTACCGTACCAAGCAAGCCTGCGAATAGGATTAGAAGTCTAGGATCTCATCCACATACTTGACCTCTTTTCTCGATTCCATATTCGTTCCATATTCGAGCTATCGTTCGACTCATCGACTGCATCTTGCTTGATTCCTTCTATCATAATTCTTATCTTCCCTTCGTGCTTGCTAGAGGTTAGACAGGTGATCTCTACTAGTTGGACATGTTTCTTTTGTCCCAAAACACCATTAGTTTAATTCTTTTAAGTTGGGTAGAATGCCTTATGACCTAGCAATCCCTTTGTCCTTGTGACCTATATTAGCAAGTTTACTTAGATTCTAGAATCTAGAGGACCCTAACCCGTCTAGCCAACCAAGGACTCGGACAAGAAGACTATAGGATGACTGTATAATTACCATCACATGACATGACTTAGATCCTTTAGTAGTTCGACTATACTCTCTCTCAATTTTAAACTCTCGTGCCTATAATTTCACCATATTGACTAATATTGCTACTATAATCTAGATTTGCAAGTTCATTGATTTATCGAGCTTGTTCATGACATGTGTTATTGGAAGAGCTCCCACTAACATATTGTCTAATCAGAACCGGTACATAATGGTCTGATCAACCAAGTGCACTTTGGTTCGCTTTTATCTATTATTCTACGTGGATGGAACATAATTAGACTTGGCCTCTATAGTCTCCTCCATGACTGCCTTGACAATTCTTTTGAAATTATTCGGTCACCTTTGAACCACGTATTCGTATTCGATAATATCACCTTTGGAACCCTTATCGCTTTCGTCTTCCTCCTATTTTAGAAGGACGAAATCCCTCGTGCAGAGTATCCCCTTTAGTTGCCCAATCACTTATGACCACTGTAATTAGCCATTACCAACCCGTAGCTATATCCTCATTCTAAAACTATTCGTCTTTCCCCTTGATCCTAAACCTACCATCGTGACATTCTAAATCATTTGAATAATCCCAATCGTTCTTCTATTTCCATGCCTTCGACCTGGACGTCCACTACCCAATTTTCTTCCAAGAAACTACCTCTCATAAAGACTCTAAAATCAATTCCCTTGATCTACTCAATTTGTGTTATCATGATTTCATTGCTTTAACTAGCAACCCTCCATATCCATGACTATTTTCGAATTTATCAAAATCATGACCTACTAAATGCTTATTTATGTTAAGGCGTTATTTTTTTGCCTCGTCCGAAGACTTGTTATATTCTCATTACCGATATACCCCTTGTACCTTCTCACCCCCTACTTATTCTTAATTTCGAGGACGAAATTCTTTTAAGTTGGGTAGGATGTAAAACCCCTAAATTTCTACTAATTTTTTTTATAAATTTGGTACTGATTATTTTTTTAATTATTTGCATGTCGCCTAGTAGCATTGTACGTCGTGCGCGAAATTTCGTTTTTCGTGATTGCTCGACGAGTGCGAATATGTACGAGCGTACATATTTTTAGAAAAATATTTTTTCTATTTTATAGTTCAAATAATATATATAATAATTATTTTTATTTGTATTTTACTTAAAGTTGTGAAAAGTGGCACGTTGAGATTTTCCAAAATACTAATTTATTTTCATTAGTTAAGAAAACTATTATTTTATGTATACTATTTGTGTGCGAGGCAGGAATTTATTTCATGTCCACTTTGGTTCTCTTTTTGGAGTACTAATTGTTTATTCCAATTATCAAAAAGGTATTTTCAAATAGTTGAACACTTATTATGATTTTCGAATTTTTTTTCTAAATTTATTGAAAATATATTTTAAAGATTTTCCTATTAGTAGTTAAATATTTATTAGAATTTTTTGAAATTTATTATTATTTTAATTTATAGAAAAATATATTTTGAGTTTATTAGTGGTAATTTAAATATGATTGGATTATGTTCATTTGATTTAAATAAATTATTTAAAGGAATGATTAATCTATAATTAATTAAGGATAAGATTGTCTAGATTTAAAATTGGATTTTGATGTGATTGTATTAGTTTTGAATTGATTTAAATTAATATATCATTTATCTAAAAGGGGATTTAAATCTCCTACACCTTATCCAACTAGGATTCTCTCACCCCTATATAAAGGGGGAGTCCTCCTTCTGTTCTTCGCAACCAACACAATTTTACCACCAATCAACCAACATCCCATCGTGTGTGCATCGTGACTGTGTCCCTATTTTTCCCTTCCTACTATTTGTATTACATTTATATTTCATCTTCTTCGTGTCCACACGCCGGACACGAACTCGACCCAAGGCTATGTCTCGCAGGACAACCGACACCAAATCCTAACCTTAACCTAACCTAGCCACAGCCCATCTCCGGCCAACGGCCGCCAAACTAGGCTGCTGCCTTCTTAGGCTGCTTCGCCGAAATCCCACCAGTTCTCCCCTCACCGACAAACTCCGTCTACCACCATCAACGTCCCAGTGAACCCAGCTACCACGAGCACCATCACCGACTTCCCCACACAACCCCGTCGACCACTTTGGCCGACCGCCACCACCCAGTACCATTACACCCCAACACCACCCTGTCGCCTCCACCGGTGTAGCATCGACAAACCCCGTCCACCAATAACAAAACCATCCGCACCTCGCCGACACCCTGACACTCCAAGCCCCGCACCACCTGTCCCGGCCACTTCCCGGCCAAATCCTCCAACGCCCACCGAGCCCACCACCATCAACCACACATCAATGCCACCACCATCAAAGTTCAATTGAACATCAAAAATCTAAACCAACCTTACCTCCACCGGAGATCTGCCGCATCTCGGCTCCTTGGCGGCCCCGTGCTTCTCCTCAGGCCACCTCGACATCGCCCTTCTCATCCAAACCCTCCGCATCCTCCAGCCCAACGAACCCCGTCCGTCGCGCCTAGACGCGCCGCCATAACTCTGTGGGCGACCGGCCATATCCGAGCGCCACCGACCCTTGCCGCCAACGACCCTTGCCGCCGCCACGAACCTCGCCGCTGTGGAGAACCCCTAATTCCCACTACCAAAATATATCGTTTTAGCGACGCCTAAAAACGTCGCTAAAACAACAAAATACGTCGCTAAATATAATTACCGACGTATTTACCGACGTTTAGGCCTTGTCGCTTTTTTCTTAGTCGCTGATCTTTTAAACGTCGCCGAACGTCGCAAGTACCGACAATCAGCGACGTATTGATACGTCGGTATTTTACCGACGTCTTCTGTCGTTTCGTCGGTACAGTAGCGACGTGGCTAAAGTCGCTACACGTCGGTCTCCGTCCTGGGATTATTACCGACGTTTTACCGACGGTTTTCGACGTATAAGTATCTCCGACGTATCATGACGTCGGTAAACGTCGGTACTCTTGATCATTTTCTTTGCAGCTTTTCTGTCGGTAAACGTCGCAAAGTACGTCGCAAGACGTCAATAATCGTCGGTAAACGTCGGTAGCCTGGATATTTTTTGCAGCTTTACCGTCGGTAAACGTCACAAAGTTGCGTCGGTAGACGCCGGTAATCGTCGGTAAACGTCGATAAATTTGCAAAAAAAATAAAAAAAATAAAACACAGAATGTCCTTTTCTCCCTGCAGTTTAAAAAAATAACCATAAACACAGAATGTCCTTCAGGCAGAGTATCATATACATTAGCAGCTATTCAAAAAGCTGCAGTGAATCCATAAATGGAAGAACTCCATTCTGCTCTAATCATAAACTGTAATGTATCATATCTAGCATGCTTCAACATCCCAAAATATGCAAGAACATACCCACAGAGAACCGACAAATATCTAAGTCACAAACGTATGATGATACAACCAAATAACCAAAGTCTACACACAACCAACAAATAGAATAGGATCCAACAAATAGGATCCAAACATCCAAGTCTAAACAACCAACAAATATCCAAGTCACAAACATACGATGATACAAACACAAACAAACAGTCACAAATGATCAAACAAACACAAACAAATAGTCCTAACTAGGACTACTACTGATCTGGTGCAGGAGGGGCACCGCCCTGACGAAGGCGTAAAAACTCCTCATACTCCGCAAGTGAAATCGATACAGATGGAGCGCCAGTCGGTGGAGTCGGTGTCGAAGAAGAAGGCGGTAGAGGCGGCGGAGTCGACGACGATGAAGGCGCACCCAGAGTACCAGCATGCTCCAACGCTGTAAGTCGCTGGTTGTATAAATCCATGATAGATAACATTCTACCACTGCTCTGGACCATCGAATCCTGCGCCAATCTCACCCTCTCGGCCATGGTCACCTGTCCTGTCTGCAACTCCGTCACCGTGCGCTCTAACCCTCCAACGGCGCGCTCTGTCCTCTCAGTCGTCTCCCTGAGGTCCATAATGCCGCGGTCGAGCGCATCCAATCGTGCTAGCAGCGCAGGATCGTCCGTAGGATGCTGAGACTGCTGCTCGATCTGTCGTAGTAGGTCGTCACGGAGAGACTCCATCATCTGGTGGACTCGGGCAGACTCCTGGGACGGCTGTGGACCATGCACACTAGCAGGAGATGTCCTAGAGGACTGGGTCGCAACTAGGGCGCCATAGGATCCCGTACCGTAGTACGTACCCCTACGGAGGCCACCAGCGGCGGTCATCCACAGCTCGTCCTCCGACGGAGCTTGAGTGGGCTGCGAGGAAGTACCGGCCTCTCCTGCATCAGGTGCACTAGCAGCCGCCCGTTCCCGCAGCCTCTTATACTCGGCCTAGAAAGTATGGATAGTACTCTATGATTTCTAATTTCTAATTAATGTACTTATTTTTACTAACTTCATGAATATTTATTTGCATCATATTTACTAACGGATATTAAAATGGACACGAAGTATTAAATTAAGATAACGTATTGTAATACTTACATAGGTCTGCTCGGCCCTCTCGTCAATAAGGACTCCGCCCTTCCGATGGGTGGCCAGAAAGACGGTCACCATGTCGGCGTTACCGACCTTCCTTACCTGTAATTAAATATATTATCTTAGTAATAATTTATCGGATTTGCATTAAAATAATATTTCTAAAAGAGAAAGACATACCAGACGACGGAAATGTTCCGTCATCGGAATCGACCCACCGCACCACTTCGAGGCATGTTGCCTAGCCGCCTTAGCCTTCTCCGACTTCTCCTTGTACCTTGGCTCGTTGAATCGAGCCTTCATCGCATTCCACTGATCGGGGGTGATCCAACCTTGGATCGGCTTTCCGGCACGATCACGATCCTTCTGATCGTTGATAGAGTCGCGGATCAGCTTGGCAGCGACGGAAGGAAACATCCCCTCGATCTGCTCGGCCCGGTGCGGCGGATAGTAAAACATATCCTAGAACAGTACGAAACCAAATATTTATCAGTTATATATAATATGCATAAATTAAATGATTCATGTTAAAAACAAATCTATTTTAACCTTGAAGCGCGTAAACCAGAAGTTCTTCCTTTCGTCTGGAGCATCAGAGTAGTTAATCCAGGGACCACCATAATTATGCCTCAGCATATCGCCTAGGCGTCTCTGTACCCCTGAAGGACGATATCTATACATACATATTATATTCATGAAAAAGTTAATTTATGATAAAAACAGAAAGAAAGAAAAAATAATAAACCAAAATACCTACTTTGTACCGTCGGCCCAGATCTCCGTCCTCCCCTCCTCCGGAGGTGCGCACGCATCATCTTCATGATGCTGGTCGGCCGTCGGCGCATCCTCCTCGGCCATCTGCTCATCCGTCTCCATCGTCGTATCAACATCAGGAACGCTAGACGGGGGAGCCCTCTCAACAGGTCTGGAACTACTCGTCCCAGGAGATATGCCACGTGACGTCGTCCCAACCGGCCCAGCTACTGTCCGATATGGAGGAGTAATCGGCGACGAGGATCCAGAGCCGGTACCAATAGGAGGTACCGAAGGCAAACTCCGTCCCCTAGCAGTACCTGTAGGAAGTACCGGATGATCCCGACCTCCTCGTGGCCCTCGCAAATGTCCGCGACGACCTGCCATACCTGATAACAGCATATGATAGTACAAGATATAATAGAGACTAGAAATATGACAGTACAACAAATAATAGAGACTAGAAATATGACAGTACAACAAATAATAGAGACTAGAAATATGACAGTACAACAAAGATAATAACCAAGGTAACATATGATGATACATTCTACAATAAACATCTAAGTCCAGATAATATCTCTCTCAATCATCTTCAGAATAATCATCTTGTTCGTCTTCCTCGACCTCATCTTCCTCTTCCTCCTCATCTTCACTTTCGTCTTCACCTTCGTCGGCTTCGCCTTCCTCTTCGGATAATTCTACATCTTCTACATTATGTGTCGTGTAATGCGTAACTTCCGTGGAGTCCACATCGACAATATTGGTTACAGGAGGTAGCTCGTCCTCCTGGTAAGCTTTTTCATCAACATCAAAAGTATCTCTAGCTTTAGTCTTGCATACTGCCCACCAGTCAGACTTCGTTGCTCCCCGTCTCGGATAAGCTGTAAAATACACGAGCTGAGCCTGAGTTGCTAGGACAAACGGTTCGTAGCCTTGATATCTACGCTTGTAGTTTATATCCACAAGACCATGCTTGTCAATTTTCCAGCCTTGATTTTCAATCGGATCGAACCATTCACACTTGAACAACACGATATTTGCAGGTTCTCTGCCATAATTATATGACAACTCCACAATCTCTCGCAAGATGCCAAAAAAATCATTTCCTGGATCGACGTCTTTGTAGTTCGAAGACTTGATACACAAACAACTGTTCTTCGTGGAATCAAGATCCAGGAAGCTGTCTCTGATCGGAGCATTTGTCGACTTGAACCGAAAGCCATTGACACAATAACTTGGCCATGTTTTAACAAAAGTAATTGGTCCCTTGGCAAGAGTTCTAATTAATTCAATCTCGGGTGAAATTAGACGATCGACCTGAATATCAAAGAAGAGATAATAAGTTATTTATTGCGCAGTTGCATTAGAAGAGGCCAGTAAATATTACCGAACTGCTTACATATTCGCTCAACCAAGAAGGAAAATGACGTCTCATTTCTTGTTCTAATGCTTCGTCTGTTAGGTAGGGTCTAACCAGCCTCAACTCATCATTATATGTGCTGGAAAACAACGAAGCATTAGAACGATTAGTACAATAATATTAGCTTATACTATTACATTGAGATGACGTAAACTCATCATTCCTTACTTACCCTTCTAGCTTCTCCACTTCATCCTCGTCGCAATTGAGTAATACATACAACTGAGCAGCCCTTAGCTCTTCGTCATTCAAATATCTCTTCTTCATTTTTCCCGAAGGCTTTCCGGACGCATTGAATACTTTCAGTATTCCATCATTAAATTCTTGATATCCGTCGTCGTTTCTCGGAGCCCTCGTTCTATTCGTAGCAACATGAGGTTTGAAATAGGAGGAGCAGAAATTTGTAATCTCCTCGAGAATATAGGCTTCACAAATAGAACCCTCGACCCGAGCCTTATTTTTTACCTTTCTTTTTAGGTGATTCAAATGTCGCTCGAACGGGTACATCCATCGATATTCGACGGGTCCACCAACACGTGCCTCGTAGGAAAGATGAATCGGCAAATGCTCCATAGAGTCGAAGAATCCAGGAGGAAACACCCTCTCTAGCTTGCACAGTGTTACCGCAATGTCCTTCTCTTGCTTTTCTAGACGATCAACGAGCAATTTCTTAGAACAAAGGTCCCTGAAGAATATGCTAAGCTCCGTCAATGGATCCCAAACTGCCTGCGGTAAGAATTCCCGAAATGCAATCGGAATTAACCGCTCCATGAATACGTGACAATCATGGCTCTTCATACCTGTCAGTTTGTTCTCCTTGAGGTCGACGCATCTTCTCAAGTTTGAAACATACCCATCTGGAAATTTCAGACCTTGAATCCACCTACAAAGCCTCACTTTATCCTCCTTCTCCAGTGAGAAAATTGCCTTAGGCTGCTTCAACTTTCCATTCCCGTCCTCTATCAAATGCAATGCAGGACGTCTACATATTTCTTTCAAGTCCAATCTAGCCTTAGGATTGTCTTTCGTCTTCCCCTTTACGTCCATTACAGTATTAATTATGTTGTCAAACACATTCTTCTCAATATGCATGACATCAAGGTTATGTCTAATCAGATTGGTGCTCCAGTATGGCAGATCCCAGAATATACTCCTCTTCGTCCAGTTATGAGTGCGACCAAATCCGTCACACTTGTAGCCCGTAGCAGGCTGCTCAATAGCACTTGGTAAATCTCTAACCTCCTCCCATATCGTGGCTCCGCACCACCTTGTCGGTGGATCACCCTTCTCCACAACGCCAGCACGAAAAGCATTCTTGTTCCTCCGGTACGGATGATCCTTCGGCAGGAATCGTCGATGACAATCGAAGAAGCACGGTTTGCCTCCGTGTTTCAAACGAAAAGCCTTAGTGTCGTCCATGCAACACGGACATGAAAGACGACCATGCGTGCTCCATCCAGATAACATTCCATAGGCCGAAAAGTCGTTGATGGTCCACATAAGTGCTGCCCGCATCTGGAAATTTTGTTTTCTAGATACATCGTACGTGTTGGAACCTACTTCCCACAGCTGATTCAACTCATCAATCAATGGTTGTAAATAAACATCAATGTTCCTTTTCGGATTGTTCGGACCTGGGATAATAACGGTGAGGAACATATATGGAGTCTTCATGCACATCCAAGGCGGTAGATTATACGGGGTGACGATCACAGGCCAACACGAATACTGGGATCCTGAAAGTCCGAATGGGGTAAAACCGTCAGAGCAGAGACCCAATCTAACATTACGCGGATCAGAAGCAAAATCTGGATACTCTCGATCAAAGTGCTTCCATGCTTCTCCATCAGATGGGTGATCCAACACTCCTTCGGTATGTTCCCGCTTATGCCAACTCATGTTTTCTGCAGTTTCCTTCACCATAAACAACCGCTGCAAACGCGGCGTCAACGGCAAGTAGTGCATCGAAGAGGTAGGCTTCCTGGTACCGACAGACTTTCCTCTACCACAGGCCTTGTAGCGATCGACACCACAAAATCTGCAGGCGTCTTCATCCTTGTCGTCTTTGTAGTACAACATGCACCCGTTGCGACAGGCATCGATTTTTTCATATCCCATCCAGAGCGATCTAACCATCCTCTTAGACCGGTAAAAGTCTTTAGGCAACTTCGCACCCTCAGGCAATATTTCTATAAGCAACTCCATAATACGGTTGTAGCAATCTTGCGACATGTTAAAATCGGACTTGATGCTCAACAATCTTGTAACCACCTCCAACGGTGAATGATCCTCACAACCAGGATATAATGGAGTCCTTGCATTCTCCAGCAACTCCATGAACTGTGCAGCATCGGGGTTCGGTGCCTCCTCAGGTGCATCATGATCATCCGGATCGAAACTAGGCCCGGCCGCGTCAAAAACCATGTTCACCAACCCATCGTCGTAAGGAGCGTTGTTGTGGACATCAACATAAGGCTCGTACTCCGATGCTAAAGACACAAGTTCTCCGTGCTCGCTCCACTGATAGTAATTCGGCGTGAAACCCTTCGAGTACAAATGATACGTGACATCCACTTCTGGATGATATTTCAAGTTACGACATCTCACACACGGACACTTAATTTTGGTACCGTCCATGTACTGAGGGAACGCCTTGGCAAACTGCAGGAACTGGTGTACACCCTCTATGAATTCATCCCGCACACCGCACATGTCATCAGGATGACGGTTGTACATCCAAGTACGATTCCGCAGATAGTAATTCAGCTCCATAATTCTGTAAGATAGATACATCAAGGTAGTGAATGATATGCAAGTGTCAAAGCTTTTCCGATGGATTGCATTTATCTTTTCATCCATTCATTCATGCATTGTATTTATCTTTTCAGTTTTGCATATCATTACCTACTATTATACATGCATACTTTATATATACATCAAGGTAGTAATACTAGTTGATGTTCTGAAAAGGAGAGTGCGATGTCTAGTAGAGGATTCTTTTTTTTGAGGAGCTGTCATATCATGGAAGTCAATATAAAATAAAAGAAGTATACATGCAATTCTATATGATTCCTAGGCCAATCAAGGTCAAAGTCAACTATTGGTCAACTCGATCAACAATCTAGTAAAATGAATGAATATTAAGGCAGTTTATTTCGTAAGTAGTAATTCATATCCATATCCAATTGAGGATAATTCTGTAAGATAGATAGATGCACATTGCAGTCAGTGAATGAATATTAAGGCAGTTTAGATATGGGTGCGCAATTTAGATAGAGGTCAGTAGAGAGCGACAGTTTAGAGAAAACTGAGATTATTGGTGAGGTATAATTGTACTTGTAGGAGTACACGACACCAACTGTCCAATATCGACCCTTTGGGTCTACAAGAGTTACTTCACTCAGTTTGTCAAGACAAGTAAAACTTTTTAAATTAATACCCAATATCGACCCTTTGGCCTGTGCTTGAGCAGTATCCTAACTCAAACTATCTATCCTAACTAATAAATTAATATCCTACTTTAACATCTACTAACTCTCATATTCCTTCTAACATAAACTAATATCCTAATCTTAACTAACCCTTTAACTGAAACTAATATCTAAATAATGCTAATCATGAACTAACACCCTAACCTGGAAGTCCACACTGCTTAAGCACAGGCCATAGGCCAAGTTATAAGGCAAAATGCAGGCAACTGCCTGTAGCTACAAGGCAAAACCAAATGTTGACGGTATATATACCGTCAACATTTAAAAAGTTTACTTGTCTTGACAAACTGAGTGAAGTAACTCTTATAGGCCCAAAAGGTACTCTATACACTCTTACTTATACAAGCCTTTTGAGGCAATCAGCGTTATACTAGATTTCCGAAAAAAATCTATAACTCTGATAGGCCCAAAAGGCTTGGCATAAGTAAATTTAATTTCTAAAGAATGGCTCAAAACACTGTACCAATCATACCTATATTTCTAAGATACTCTATATACTCTAGGTACTAGGACTGAACTAACTCTCTAACACTCTAATGATACTCACTCACATATACCCACTCTTACTTAGGAATACTAAGATCTGACACATACTGATAATCATACACACACTAACACTCTCATTAAGGCAGAGTCATGGGAGAGGTCAAAATTATGGAAGAAAAGAAAGAAGAAGGATTCAGAAAAGAGAATAGCAGGGAGTTTCTCTCCTCTAGACCCTCAATTTATAGGTACAGGCTAGAGCACTGTCAGCCATAGATGATGTTCTGATTTTCAAAAAATCATACGTCGGTGACACTTCAATTGAAAGCGATGAATCATGCTAGGTATCGTGAAGTATACCAATTCTTAACGTCGGTGACACTTCAATTGAAGTCGATGAATCATACGTCGGTGACACTTCAATTGAAACCAGAACTTACAAGTCTTAGTCTTGGGTTCTTAGTGACCATCTTTCTAGAGTTGTTACTTGGTCAAGAGGATCTTATTTTAATTATCCTATTTTTTGATGGGCTCATCTTTGGACTAATAGGATATGTTCCCAAATGTTGATCCTCAAAATCATGCTAGGTATCGTGAAGTATACCAATTCTTAACGTTGTTGTTATTATTATTATTATTATTATTATTATTATTATTATTATTATTATTATTATTATTCACATACGCACCGACACTCTAAACAGTTACTAACACTCCGACCTGAAAACTACCCTAGTGGTGATCACCAAGTATGTTTTATTTTCTTGTAGTGGTGTTTGTGCGTGTCGTGTGTTTCATGTCTGTGTGTGTGCATGTCGTGTATGTCGTATCGTGTCTGTGTCAGCACGTCAGGAGGAGGGAGTTAGGGTTAGGGTTTACCTGCGTTGGTCGGGGTCGGGTCGGGGTCGCCGGGGCTGGAGCAGCGGTGGATACGGGTTGGCGTCGGAGTCGGGTCGGTGTCGACGAGGATAATCAACGGTGGAGGGGGGACGCCGGAGAAACGGGGGTCGCCGCAGGGAAGGGGGTAGCCGGAGGGAGGGGTCGCCGGAGGGAGGGGGTCCCTGGAGAGGAGAGAAAAAGGGGGAGAGAAATTTGGGAAGCGGGAGATTGAAAATTTTAGGTGAAAGAAAATAAATGATCGATCGGGTGGAACCCTATATGAAACATTTTAGCGACGTCCACAAAGGACGTCACTAAACGTCGCTATTCAATAAAAAACTGGCGACGTCCCTAATGTGGAGTCGCAAAATGTCGCTGAGTTAAACAAAACAGCGACGTTTTGTGACTAGACCGCGACATCAGCTTTTCAAAGCATAATGTGTGGCGCTAACGGTCGCTAAACGTCGCTGATAGTGACGTTCAGCGACGTTTTTATAAAACGTCGCTAAATTCACAATTATTACCGACGTATATGACTTGCGTCGCTAAATTCGTCGCCAATACGACTTATTTTGGTAGTGTCCTCCGCCATCGCCGGCGTGCGCCACTCCTGCCACCACCGCCCGCCGACGAGTCCCGACCGAGCCGCCCCTGCTTCCTCTCTCCCGACCGCAGCTATCTCCCTCTCCCTCCGCCGCCGGAACGGCCGCACACCTCGCTCTCCCGACCGCCTCCTTGTGCCTGACCGCCGACCTCTTCTCTTGAAGCGCCCCGCCGCACTCGATCCACCCGCCGCCTCCACCAACATTCGCCGACGCACACTCCCTTCCGCCGAGTCTCCGCCCCTTCTCCTCTCTGATTTCTCCGATCTCCTCCATTTCTCTCCATTCTCTCCCCCTCTAAAAATCCTCTCATGACTCTCTCCCTTTTGTTTTTAAGCACCTGTGTTTTTTGAGTAATCTTCTCGAAGAGGAGAACAACTCCTCAGCAATGTTCTGCTTAGTTATAATAATAATAATAATTTTAATTGTTTATTTAGTATAAAAGTAAAGAAGCAACAAATGGTGTTGTTTTGTATTTTATCATTATTATTATTATCCTTATTACTATCATTATCATCATTATTATTATATTTCTATTATTTTCTTTCTTGTAGGAATATATACATCATTAATTATCAATAGTATTACCATCATTATTATTATCATATTTGTTATTATTATTATTATTATTATTATTATTATTTTTATTATTAGTATTTAGTTATGAATATTAGGGTTGTGGTTATTAGTTTATTTTTTTATTAAGTTATCATTATTTAGAATATGTATTATTATTTTTAAAAGGATAAGAGCTATATATGTAACTTCAAATATGGAGGTTTGACCTAAAATATTTTCCTAGATTTTGTTATATAATTATTTGAAAAATAATTTTAACTAATAGATTCTACGAAAAATTCTACCTTTACAACTTAGAGTTTAGCCCAAAATGATTTCGATTTTTTAATGTATTATTCCTAAAAGTTTATTTTACTAATAAAATCTAGTTTCCAAATATTATAGATATTTTTCTAAAATCATATATATTTATTTAGCCAATTTCCTTCGATATCATCCTGTCTGTGGCTAGTCCCACTATTCCTATTCCATTGCCAATTCTGTACTACCTTATGTCCACCCTAGCTAAATTAACCGTCCTGGACTCGATGGAACCATCCGTGCCGCCAACAGAGGTCCCCGTGTGTAGTTGTTACACCGAAGTCGTAATTCGTGCCACCTTGATCATCGCAGCACACCAGGCGTCCTACCAGGCAAGACACCTTGCCATTTGCTATTTATTTATTTTAGCTCATATTTCATGCATTATTTATTATTTTCTTTATGCAAAATAAACTGTGATACATGGCATAACCTGTTAGAACTTACTGTTCAGTTATATTTCCTGCTATGTATTATTTTTCTTACACATTAAACCTAGATTTAAGAGACCACCTTGTGTGTTGCATTCATTGGCCTTGACACGTTGTACCACGAAGTTGCGTGTCGCATGTAGAATACGGACATGCGTGACTGGCTGGCCATCGGTACGTATAAGTCGTGTGATAGGAATAATCACTAATAGAGGTTGCATGCTTAGTTTGACTTAGCGGTTAATAGAGGTTTTATGTTGTGGATACAACATAATAGGCATCGGGTGGGAAGAACAGTTCCTTAATGTATGGGTCATATATGCACTGTCCTGATTGCCGGTTATCTCTAATTGGAGGTACGGTCCTGATAGCCGGTTATCTCCAGTGGGAGGTACGGTCCTGATTGTCGGTTATCTCCAGCAGGAGATACGGTCCTGATTACTGATATTCCTGATCCGGCCCATTCGTCAAAGGTTTGTTCTTATTGCATTATCACTGTAGACTAGTTAATGTTAGGAACATTGAATAGGAAATTGTTTAAGATTGATCGTTACTTGCTTAATTTGGAGAGACGTAATGACATAGTGTACCCCCATTGAATTATTCCTAGTTGCGTTAGTGAGCCTTATTTTAATTTTGATGACGAAATTCTTTTAAGGTGATAGATTGTAAGGATCCAGATTTTTGGGAATTATTTTTTATATTTATTTAGATGATTTTTATTAAAATAGATTTTTATATTTAACTATGACTATAAATGTACTTTCCTATAGCTTTTATTTTTGGAGCACAAGAAACGTCAATCTTTCGAAACGTCCTTCATGACTTTTGAAGTAAACATGATTAACTTCAACTTGATATATCATGTCTCATCCAAACTTGTCCCCTAATATTCTTTTGACATCGCACAACTTCGATCAATTTAGGCTATTTGACTATTTACTATAATTCTAAATCTAACTTCCAACTTGAGTTTGGAACTCGGCATCGATCAAAACCATTTGATCCAATATATAGTTTTGACCTATTTTGAGCCTACGATACCTATGCCACTAGTGTACCACCCAATTGAGTACTCATGTGCTATTTATTTTCAAATGGCACATAGATCCAATCCATAGACTTAGAGTCTATTTCGGTTCAACAAGTCGTACCGACTCCAAACTAGGTCAACGTGCCTTGGTAGAGCTATGTTTGATTGTCATGATCTAGTAGGATTATTTTGAAAGTATTCCATGGGATTTTGTATAGACAAATAGGTTTAAATACAATTTTGTATATATATGATTATATTTATAATAGCCTAATATTAAATATATATTGTCTTAGTTATGGTTAAGTTTGAGATGCATATCGACTTGGATTTTGGCACGGCTAGTATACTTATGTGCTTTGACTAGTATTTTAGCCATAGTAGGACAGGCCGAGCCATATGTGTTCTTACTAGAAAAATAAGTCAAAGTTGTGACTTGAGCCCTATAAATGGTTAATTAATTGATTATTAAGACTTTCAAATTTTTATGAGATATGGTTGTACCAAAACTAGTCGAACTTGACCCGACCCAAACCTAAACTTATGTAGACATGTTATGGGTCAAAAGACGTCCATGTAGATTTATATATCTTTTATATATATTTTCGTAATCTATTTTAATGGTTCAAAAAAGTATTTTTGTATAAGGAATTGTTATATATAATATATATGTTATTTGTTATTCAATTGATAATTTTAAATATGATATTTAGAATAATTGTATATTTTTTTTGCTGGCTAAATAGAAACAAGAAGCATGGGAGTAAATATGTCTATATGAATAATTATATGGAAATATATTTTTATATTAATTTTAAATATTTTTAGATTAAATATGGTACTTATATACAAAGTATATAAGTTGAGAAAAAAAAAGAAAAAAATATATGTGTATATAAGTATATAGTATATGTATTGGATTACAAATATATTTTGGGCTTCTAAACCATAGCACACTATTTATTTTTGGGCCTAAACCCAGTGAGCCCACCAAATAAAGTTCCTACCAAGACCCTTGAGCATAGGCCCAATATTTCTTCCTTCCATCTATATATATAACAATATAACAATATAGCAGGAGGAACCCTATAGAAAGCTAGCCGCAACTTTCCTTCCGTACACCAATGAATTTCGTCCTCTTCAACATCTTTCTCTTCCAGTCTACACCATTGACTCCCTAACCCTAATCCTAACTTCAATTCATCTCATGTTTGACCACCCAATCACCTACGCCGGTTCCTCACTGGTTGACCATCTCCAGGCCATGTCGGTGACCGTGCCAACACTGGCGGCAGACGCAGCGGCTAGTCACATTGTCGACAGCGACCGCGAGCCTCCGGGTGTTTGTCCTCGGATGCCCTACGACAGCATCCAGTGCCGTGACATAGTTCTGGCGCACCGAGTAACCGAGCACCGTAACCCCTCGTGCCTGCATCGCTTCTGGTCGCGGCCGGAAATGGCAGCAACGTTACTAGCCGCTACGGATATTGTTAGTCCCGGGGCTTGATCAAATATGGTATACTCGATGTCGAGATCAGAGGTTCAACAAACGTTCATCTTCTGATAATTCTCGAGATCCAAGAGGAACACTATGATATGAATCTGATTACAAAATCAACAATAATCAGAAAATAAATCTCACGTTCTTCCTCACAATCGCAGTTGCTGATGGACAGAACTGAGTTACAACTCAGATGAATGAGAAGAAAGAAGAAAGAAGAAGAAGAAAGGTTCTTGCTGGGTTGATTAAGATCACCGTTGCTCAAAGCAAGATTCGCCCCAACACGATCTGCTTCCAGGAACCAGCAAGTTCACGAAGAACTTCTGGAACGCTCGTAAGTCAATATTTGAGACTTGAACGAGCTTCCTGGACTTTACAGACTCCCTTAACTCTCTTCTTGGTGCATCTTTCAAAGGAGGCCAAGGGGCTCTATTTATAGAGTGGAGATGAGACTTCACCTTTTCTCCTATCCGATGTGGGACTAAAATACCAATACTCAAAAATAGAATTTGATGTTTTAGATCATCCCACAATTAGCATAGAAGTGTGCCAGTCCACGCCTACCCCCCGAACACTCCCGTGCATGCACGAGACATCCTGGAGTCCGTGTCCGAGTCCGCACAACAAAAATCAACTTATATCTTTGTTGGAATTAATCCTTTTTTCTTTCTAGTAAAATACTCCCACATGGCACAAACTTGTGCCCCACTACACCTCATGTATACACCTCAACACAAGCAATGCATTATATTGAGATACTTACCATTTGGTGTAGCCGATGTGGGACTATCTTTCCTAGTCCAAAGGCAAAAACACCAACAATCCCCCACATATCTCAATATATGGGTTGAGCGTTCCCCACAGTGACTGTCCATCATGCATTAGGAGAGATGTCGCTATGACTTGAATCTTCCCGCATAGGTTAAATAACAGCATGATACAAGAATGGACTAAGCCTTGAATTCTGTACCATAACTGCAATTCTTCCTACTCACATAATGACATCAACTGTGCTTCTGGCTGCACATTAGAGGCCTTGTGCCAGCCTGGTTTCAGTATATAATTTTGGGCGTCTATAATTTTACCCTCAAGAGTCGGTCTGATATCTCTGTCCATACACTATAGGTGTGTTCTTTATAAAGAGTCATGGCATGAAGCATTGTGCTTCTTTGCAGTGCTACGCCGCTATGACATGGCTTAAAGCCGAGGCTTTACCCCACCTGGGTACCTCATCGTAGTGTCATACTACTGTAGCATGAGGTCACAGGCCTCTTTGTAGTGCCAAACTACCCAACATGAAGCCTTATGCTTCCGTGCGGTGTTACGCCGCTATGACATGGCTCGCAAAGTCGAGGCTTTACCCTACCTAGTACCTCTTCGTGGTATTATGCCACTGTAACATGAGGACATCGTCCTCTTTGTAGTGCTGTTGTAGCTTCCCTTCCCGAAAATTCTTGAAAATATTTTTTTATTTATTTGATTTAAATGGTGATTTTATTATTTTTATAAATAATTATTTAGTTAATTATTACGATAGATAACTTTAGCCATAGATGAGTTTTAGAGTACAAGGTGACTAGGAATCATGGTACGGATAGTGCAGTGGCGTGCCTTGACCAGTGTATTAGCCATGCCAAGGAAGACCTAGCCATAAGTGTGTCCTAACTAGGAAAACCAGATCAAGTTACGACTAAACCCCCACCGATGAATTATTTATTTATTAATTAGATATATTGATTTTAGATGACCCGATGGTACCAACTTAGCCCAAACTGGGCCCGAACCGAATCCAAGCCTTTGTAGGTTTGTAGTGAGACCAAAGACAACCATGTAGGCATATTTTGTGTGTACATATACTTTCTAAATTATTTTAAGTATTGATGTGCATTTTTAATTGTTTGAATAATTGTACACAAAATTGGTATTTTTATTATTAAATATTGATTTACAATATTTATACAATTTTTTAGACCAGGATAAAGGTGAATAGTGTGGATTCACGAAACCACCATTTAATTATTTTATTATTATTTTATTAATTTTTGGTGATTAAATAAATATGTTTATTACTATTAGATATTATTATATTGGTAAAATTGAGTATTTTGATATGTGTATATATATGAGGTATATATATAAATAGATGTGTGTGTGTATATATATATATATATATATATATATATATATATATATATATATATATATAAATACTAGGATATATATATATTGATTATATGGGCATGTAAAAATATTTATAATTTATTAATATATATACTTTATATATGTTGTGTATATTTATGTGTGTGTATATATATATATATATATATATATATATATATATATATATATATATATATATATATATATATATACACACACACATAATATTTTTATATATATATATATTTTATATATATATATATATATATATATATATATATATATATATATATATATATATATATAAATAAATATATATATATATATATATATATATATATATATATATATATATATATATATATATATACATATACATATATATATATATATTTTTTTTACATATACATATATATATATATATATATATATATATATATATATATATATATATATATATATATATATATATATATGTATATATATATATATATATATATATATATACATAGGTATTTAACTATGTATATATATATATATATATATACATATATATATATATATATATATATATATATATATATATATATAAGTATTAGTTGTTAAAGAAAATGGAAATAGAAAAAGAAAACAATAAAAGACTAACTAAAATCCTCCAACAGAAAGAGCCCAACCCGATATCAGCTAAGCCAGCCCAGGCTAGCAGCGACCCCAAAACTTTCCCGAGCCCAGCACAGCCATTTCCCACAGAGCCAAACCAAATAACAAAGGGTCCAACTGCTCAACCCGAGAGCCCGAACACCCAACCCCTGTTCTGTGCGGTATCGACATATAAGTATTCGAGAGATCGAGAAACGAAAACCCTAAACCCCATCACACCTAGCGACCCCCCCCGACCTGGACGGCGACGGCTTGCCACCCGCCGCTGGGGCCGCCACTGCGCGTCGCCGTGCGAAGCCGTCGGAAGAGCGCGTGCAACTGAGGAACACGGCAGCAATATGCAGTATCGGGTCAACTTCGCAGTAGGTTTTCTGCCGCCTCGCTTGACCATTGCTCGATCCAGTTTTGCAGGTATGCACACAACATATCCAACTTGATCTCCCTTCAAATTGTTTAAATCCTAGATGAACGAAACCCTATGAAAATCGAGTCGAATCTCGACGAAAAAGCAGTATCAAATATGGCCTGTTTTGGGTGGGATGAAACTGTTTTGGAAGGCGACACTTCGCCAGACCATCGACCTTTTGAAAAAACTATTTAACAGAGTTATAGACCACATAACCAAGGATAAAACCTTTCAATTAGATTTTTTTATTCTGTATTGATATCCTAGTTAAATTAATTTGAAAATCAGGAAAAACATGTTTCGAAAACTTAGAAAATTGTCCGATACGACGTGTGTCCCGCCAATCCGAGCGACGTGGTCGCGCACCGTAAGCATCGAAAGCTGCGTAACGGCTTCGTGGTCGTGTGGGCTTTGACGGAATTCAAATTGGTCGCGTGTGTGCGACGAATTTGATGCGTATCCGTCAAAATTCACCGTATCGGCCTCTGTGCAAATTTTTCAATTACTTTGTGCACGCTCGTTAGATCGAGACGAAACTTACGCCAGCAGGGCCGTATCATTTTTCTGGTCCTGTATGCCATGTTTGGTCCGATTCTGAGACAGTTGATAAAATTGCCGTTTCGCGGGCCCCACGGTCCGACTCAACGGGTGATTTTGTGCACGGCCTGCCGGAATCCAACTTTGGACATACGGTCGGGTTCGTATCAGAAAATTGGATCTGTAGACATATAGTTTGACAACTTTAGAGACCATTGACTCTGGCACGTTTTTTGGTGCAAAGCGGGTCCAACAGCGGACATCGTTTTTGCCCAAAATTACCGTTTTGCCTCTGTGTCGAGAATTGGACTTAAGGACAGGCAATCCTAGCTAATTTGACTATTTTGAGAATGTTGGTAACGTTTATTTCAGCTTTCAGAGACAGTTGTGGTGACTTGGACTTTCTGACTTGTTGATTGGTGATATATTGTTGGTTCTCCGTTCAACCTCCAGGCAAGTATACCTTGCCTTCCTCTACGGTTTTACTTACATGCATTTCCTTTTGTTTTTCAGTCATTTGATTGTTTATGGACATGTGCTTTTCGTGTTATTTTCTGTGGAGTTATTTTTATTGTTTATAGTCGTGTTCATGTTTGGTCTTGTGGTTCCCACTTTGTGTTTCTCGTCAGTACCTTGCTTGAGTCGTGTCATAGAACGAGTACGTGTAATTGAACTGCTAAATCCTTGATATTGTTTCCTTGGCACCAGAGAGTCCACACTCGGGACGAGGGTGTTTTTTTTGATCTGTTTACATCCGTGGGTCCACACTCGGGACTAGGATGTCGATTATTTGCACCAGAGAGTCCACACTCGGGACGAGGGTGTAGTGTCACGACCCGCACCCGCTTTTCGGATACGAAACGTGTCCAAGCCCAGCCTACGCCACAGTGTCGGCGGTAGTGCGCTGTCTATACACAAGTCAAGGCAATGGTAAACTATATCTCATCCACAGAATAATCATGTCACAATCAAGGTCAATGGAAAAGACATGAACTGAACCATGACAAATATAACTGAATATCAATTGTCATGTCCGGTGGACACAAATCCACTACCATTAGACGGAATAATAGAGAAAATACATGAATATAACTAACTGGATAAAACTGCTAATCTGACCACCTCAACTGCAAGCACTACGATCTGATGCTGGCTCAACCCTCTCGTCTGCTCCTGACTCAACTCGGCTAACCTGAAGAGATCATCAGGTCCTCAGAGGACTAGCAAGATACATAAAAACAAGCCTTTCTAACAGTTTATTATGCATGGAGAAAAATATAGAATCAACAAGTAAAACTGAGCAATGAATAAGGCACGAGTCTATACACTGTCTACAGGTAGATGAACTGCTGAACAAGGACTAGAGAACTCATGTCAAGATGGATAACCAAATTGAATACTTAAACCCTCTTCCCTAATGTGGACTCGCAGGTTTGTACTACTAATCCTCGTCCCTAGTGTGGACTCGCAGATTAGCATCACCCTCGTCCCTAGTGTGGACTCGCAGGCGTAACCCTATACTACTAACCCTCGTCCCTATTGTGGACTTGCAGGCTAGCATCTACTACTAATCCTCGTCCCTAGTGTGGACTCGCAGATTAGCATCACCCTCGTCCCTAGTGTGGACTCGCAGGCGTAACCCTATACTACTAACCCTTGTCCCTAGTGTGGACTCGCAGGCTAGCATCTACTACTAATCCTCGTCCCTAGTGTGGACTCGCAGATTAGCATCACCCTCGTCCCTAGTGTGGACTCGCAGGCGTAACCCTATACTACTAACCCTCGTCCCTAGTGTGGACTCGCAGGCTAGCATCTACTACTAATCCTCGTCCTTAGTGTGGACTCGCAGATTAGCATCACCCTCGTCCCTAGTGTGGACTCGCAGGCGAAATCCTATACTACTAACCCTCGTCCCTATCGTGGACTCGCAGGTTAGCTTCAAGGTTCAAGACACGGAGGAAAAAAAGTTCGATTCACGACTCAAGACACGACTCGATCAAGGCTCAATGAATACGTCCAATAAGATACAAGGCTAACAGTGAACACTGTCTATATAGCAATAATACAAGCATAAAAACAGGGTATGAAAGATACATGGCAAAATATGAGAAACTGGATAATAATAATAATAGATAGTGCATGTAAATAAAGCTGTGTAGAAAGGCAAGGTATACTTGCTTTTGGTCTGAGCTGCTGGCACGGGTCAAGAATCCGTATCAAGTACAAGTAGCCTGTTTAAAGAACTTACAATGTCATTTATACTAACAATGAATCAATTTACTCTTATCTAAATTATTTCTTAGAATCTTAACCTGGTGTCTTCACTCTACTGCTACTGGTATAGCTCTAAACATAGACTTCCTCAATTGTATGCATATCCTCAGATCAGAATGTAGGGACATTACATAGCCTAAAGGGTATGGGCCTTAGGTGTTGGTTAAGCATGGTTGCAAAACAACTCCAAGGCTGACATGCCATGACTCTCTGAAGATGCATATGCACCCTTGCTACCATGTCCTGCTACTGAAGGATGAAATGGAGGATGGACAAAGTATAGTGGCAATGTAAGTCTAATCATTACACCATATGGAGTGATATGTCCAGACATAGTGCAACCTACTATCAGGATATGAATGGCAGGTTAACAAATCTGCTCGAAGAGTATGCAGGACACTCAACTGTGTCTGCCAACAAGGTTTTGAGGCAGGACTGTTGGTTTATAACATGAGAGGGGGCAGTACATGGGTCCTATACTGCCATTATAATTGAGGAACAATGATTCTGAACTTTGATATGAACTATTTGAGATGGACAGAATTTATTAGGCTTAGATGACAGAACACAAGGATCCTATACTGGACACTCCTACAGGAATGAATCTCGACATCAGAACATTACCCTTCTATTTGCTGGATATTCATATAACATGTGCTTTCTAACTTCTTGATAATATGATTCTTAAATCTAGCTGCCTAGTATAGACCATGGCACCACATAACCTGAATATGGAATACACCCTTTGCATTTAGCTAACTTCTGAATACTGGGCATGCCTATGGAATTCCTTCCTATGCACAATCTCATACATGTCCCCAAACTGAACACACATGAATTAATTTCTAAACTTGCACATGTACTTGGCTGGTTCTATAGTATTCAGTCCATCCATGTCTCATGTACAGAACATGATATTCCTATTTACACTGAACAGTACACTCTACCATCTTCACTTCCCTACTATGCAGGAACCTTACACCTACACATTTGCCCAGGCACAACCATCTGCTAATATATATAGGTATCATTGTATAGCCTTCTCCCTATGTCATTTCCTTTCATATTTAACAAAATAAGCATCAAAAGATACTTCTGCAGGAAAAAGAAGAAGCTTTGACTGCATTCCGCTCCCCATAGGAATAGGATCATAGTATTTCTACTACAATCTCAATAAAACACTTCAGATTAAAAGAAGGATGCGCCATTAACAAGCCAGGCACCTGAATAATCAGGTAACCTAAAACCTACCTTGGCAATGAAAGGTAATAGTCATTAAGTTCACTTCCTAACCCTCGTATGAATACACCAGGCAGGCCCCATTATCAAGTAAAAATGGTGATAAAACGAGATACAGATCATAATTCACATAAAATTGGAACCAGAACTTGTCAAAATAGTCATACCACAAAGGAGAGGATTCACATTTCACCTGTAAGGCAACTCCATTCTAAATTACTGAACCAAACTTTTATTTCATGCATAC
Organism: Iris pallida; assembly: GCA_029216955.1. NCBI lineage: Eukaryota > Viridiplantae > Streptophyta > Magnoliopsida > Asparagales > Iridaceae > Iris > Iris pallida. The sequence goes on from JANAVB010007596.1 coordinate 10,753,100, forward strand.
AAAATTCTTTGCCACCTATTTGCTGTTGGTATCCTGAGACCATTCCCCTGTGCAACTAGTATGTCAAAACCAAGTACAAGCTAAATGGATCACATACTAAATGATAACTGAAACGCAATAAAATACATTTAGGCAGGTTCCTGCATACCATACTAGTTGCTATTCCTAAAGCTGAGACTCCATGATGATACATGTGCACCCCTGCTACCATGTTTTGTTACTGGTCGATGGAATGGAGGGTGGCAAAGTACAGGATTCTCATATGTGACCAGTGGTACCCTGTTACATCTGAGCTTCCCAAATCCTTCCCTCTGGAACCAAGTCTAGGAGATTGAACTATAAACTGGAATCTATGAGAAGTGCAAAGCTGGGTATCAAAGTTATATAGGTCTGATACCAAGCCCCTCCATAGAGTCATATTCCTGGTTTGTTTGGATCATGAATTTAATGAGTCCCTGACATTTCATTCTCCTTTCCTATCTTGCTGACACAGGTACTCAGTAGCAGTACAAGGCTGCCCCATCTGCAGGTCAGGTCGATTGAGAGCAGGGCAATACCTGAGTATAGGTATAGGGTTCAACTAGATCCTGGTGTCTGTGTAGATTAACACACTAAGTATCAGATTTTCCCTCTGATTACAGGGCAATGGGTTTGACTCTGAGGACAAAACAACCTGGACTCCTACATGTGCATACAAGAGCATTAGATGACAGGTCACAATGTATTATCATCATCTTGTGTTCAATAAGTATACCCCATGATTCCCTGGTTTCGACATTAAATCGAACACCTACCCTTCTTCCCTTATGTTGATTTAATGACAACACTAGCAAGCCTATCAATAGATCAATTCTAAGAATCAAAGATATGGAGGTCAGGACTTTACCTGTCGAGGGTTGGCGGCTTCAACACTTCGAAAAATCCTTCGAGACAGAGCAAGTAACTAGTGGCAGGGAGATTAGGGTTCGGGAAAGACAGGGTCATGGTGTTCCCTTGAATTTATACTAAGGTTTGGAAATCAGTCGAAGGATAGAATCAAATCCTTTCCTCCCAATCTGAGCAGGATTTGTAATCCAGTTCTCTCTCAAATATTCAAATGAGTTAGCCGTTTGAATTTAAAAGGAAACTTTGCAATAGAGACCCTAGGGTTTTGGTTATTCGTGAACCATACATATTCAGTATAGGGAAAATTTAGGAAAACCCCTTCCACTCTATTATTTACCAATTGGTCCATATACTACATATTACTTCACAACTAGGTTATTTAATATTACTATGAAATTGATTATTTAGTAAAAAAATAATATATGATAAATTGGGAATTTCGGGACAGGGGCTTACAAACCTACCCACCTTAAAATAATTTCGTCCTCGAAATTCAATAGAGCCATGATCTATTAGAAAGAATAGTCCATGCTACTGCGATTCAAAAACTCACAAACAAATATCCGCTATAAGCCTACTAATAATATCACTACTGTAATCTACTATGACGTTCCGTCAGCTCCTCTTTGTGCGGTTGGTAGGGGTCAAGGCGTCTGCGAAGCGGCTGAGGCGGGAGAACTCTGCGGTGTTGTTCCTGTCTTGAGAATTCATCTTAACTAAATCGAGGAAAACACTTTAGCCGTTGAAGAGATTTTCAAACAGGATGCAAATCAAGGATTCAATGAAATCAAGGACTAGAGGCTAATAATGAGTCAAGACAAGTGGATGAGATCCTAAGTGTCTATTCCTATTCGCAGGCTCACGACGGTACAGTGACGTATCCGAAGTGATTAACGTAGACCTGCATGGGCCACCAAAAAAACTTGTCACGACCCGCACTCGCTTTTCGGATACGAAACGTGTCCAAGCCCAGCCTACGCCGCAGTGTCGGCGGTAGTGCGCTGTCTATACACAAGTCAAGGCAATGGTAAACTATATCTCATCCACAGAATAATCATGTCACAATCAAGGTCAATGAAAAAGACATGAACTGAACCATGATAAATATAACTGAATATCAATTGTCACGTCCGGTGGACACAAATCTACTACCATTAGACGGAATAATAGAAAAAATACATGAATATAACAAACTAGATAAAACTGCTAATCCGACCACCTCAACTACAAGCACTACGATCTGATGCTGGCTCAACCCTCTCGTCTGCTCCTGACTCAACTCGGCTAACCTGAAGAGATCATCAGGTCCTCAGAGGACTAGCAAGATACATAAAAACGAGCCTTTCTAACAGTTTATTATACATGGAGAAAAATATAGAATCAACAAGTAAAACTGAGCAATGAATAAGGCACGAGTCTATGCACTGTCTACACGTAGATGAACTGCTGAACAAGGACTAGAGAACTCATGTCAAAACGGATAACCAAATCGAATACTCAAACCCTCGTCCCTAATGTGGACTCGCAGGTTTGTACTACTAATCCTCGTCCCTAGTGTGGACTCGCAGATTAGCATCACCCTTGTTCCTAGTGTGGACTCGCAGGCGTAACCCTATACTACTAACCCTCGTCCCTAGTGTGGACTCGCATGCTAGCATCTACTACTAATCCTCGTCCCTAGTGTGAACTCGCAGATTAGCATCACCCTCGTCCCTAGTATGGACTCGCAGGCGTAACCCTATACTACTAACCCTCGTCCCTAGTATGGACTCGCAGGCTAGCATCTACTACTAATTCTCGTCCCTAGTGTGGACTCGCAGATTAGCATCACCCTCATCCCTAGTGTGGACTCGCAGGCGTAACCCTATACTACTAACCCTCGTCCCTAGTGTGGACTCGCAGGCTAGCATCTACTACTAATCCTCGTCCCTAGTATGGACTCGCAGATTAGCATCACCCTCGTCCCTAGTGTGGACTCGCAGGCGTAACCCTATACTACTAACACTCGTCCCTATCGTGGACTCGCAGGTTAGCTTCAAGGTTCAAGACACGGAGGAAAAAAAAAGTTCGATTCACGACTCAAGACACGACTCGATTAAGGCTCAATGAATACGTCCAATAAGATACAAGGCTAACAGTGAACACTGTCTATATAGCAATGATACAAGCATAAAAATAGGGTATGAAAGATACATGGCAAAATATGAGAAACTGGATAATAATAATAATAGACAGTGCATGTAAATAAAGCTGTGTAGAAAGGCAAGGTATACTTGCTTTTGGTCCTGAGCTGCTGGCACGGGTCAAGAATCTGTATCAAGTGCAAGTAGCCTGTTTAAAGAACTTACAATGTCATTTATACTAACAATGAATCAATTTACTCTTATCTAAATTATTTCTTAGAATCTTAACCTGGTGTCTTCACTCTACTGCTACTGGTATAGCTCTAAACATAGACTTCCTCAATTGTATGCATATCCTCAGATCAGAATGTAGGGACATTACATAGCCTAAAGGGTATGGGCCTTAGGTGTTGGTTAAGCATGGTTGCAAAACAACTCCAAGGCTGACATGCCATGACTCTCTGAAGATGCATATGCACCCTTGCTACCATGTCCTGCTACTGAAGGATGAAATGGAGGATGGACAAAGTATAGTGGCAATGTAAGTCTGATCATTACACCATATGGAGTGATATGTCCAGACATAGTGCAACCTACTATCAGGATATGAATTGCAGGTTAACAAATTTGCTCGAAGAGTATGCAGGACACTCAACTGTGTCTGCCAACAAGGTTTTGAGGCAGGACTGTTGGTCTATAACATGAGAGGGGGCAGTACATGGGTCCTATACTGCTATTATAATTGAGGAACAATGATTCTGAACTTTGATATGAACTATTTGAGATGGACAGAATTTATTAGGCTTAGATGACAGAACACAAGGATCCTATACTGGACACTCCTACAAGAATGAATCTCGACATCAGAACATTACCCTTCTATTTGCTGGATATTCATATAACCTGTGCTTTCTAACTTCTTGATAATATGATTCTTAAATCTAGCTGCCTAGTATAGACCATGGCACCATATAACATGAATATGGAATACACCCTTTGCATTCAGCTAACTTCTGAATACTGGGCATGCCTATGGAATTCCTTCCTATGCACAATCTCATACATGTCCCCAAACTGAACACACATGAATTAATTTCTAAACTTGCACATGTATTTGGCTGGTTCTATAGTATTCAGTCCATCCATGTCTCATGTACAGAACATGATATTCCTATTTACACTGAACAGTACACTCTACCATCTTCACTTCCCTATTATGCAGGAACCTTACACCTACACATTTGCCCAGGCACAACCATCTGCCAATATATATAGGTATCATTGTATAGCCTTCTCCCTATGTCATTTCCTTTCATATTTAACAAAATAAGCATCAAAAGATACTTCTGCAGGAAAAAGAAGAAGCTTTGACTGCATTTCGCTCCCCATAGGAATAGGATCATAGTATTTCTACTACAATCTCAATAAAACACTTCAGATTAAAAGAAGGATGCGCCATTAACAAGCCAGGCACCTGAATAATCAGGTAACCTAAAACCTACCTTGGCAATGAAAGGTAATAGTCATTAAGTTCACTTCCTAACCCTCGTATGAATACACCGGGCAGACCCTATTATCAAGTAAAAATGGTGATAAAACGAGATACAGATCATAATTCACGTAAAATTGGAACCAGAACTTGTCAAAATAGTCATACCACAAAGGAGAGGATTCACATTTCAACTGTAAGGGAAATCCATTCTAAATTACTGAACCAAACTTTTATTTCATGCATACAAAATTCTTTGCCACCTATTTGCTGTTGGTATCCTGAGACCATTCCCCTGTGCAACTAGTATGTCAAAACCAAGTACAAGCTAAATGGATCACATACCAAATAATAACTGAAACGCAATAAAATACTTTTAGGCAGGTTCCTGCATACCATGCTAGTTGCTATTCCTAAAGCTGAGACTCCATGATGATACATGTGCACCCCTGCTACCATGTTTTGTTACTGGTCGATGGAATGGAGGGTGGCAAAGTACAGGAGTCTCATATGTGACCAGTGGTACCCTGTTACATCTGAGCTTTCCAAATCCTTCCCTCTGGAACCAAATCTAGGAGATTGAACTATAAACTGGAATCTATGAGAAGTACAAAGCTGGGTATCAAAGTTATATAGGTCTGATACCAAGCCCCTCCATAGAGTCATATTCCTGGTTTGTTTAGATCATGAATTTAATGAGTCCCTGACATTTCATTCTCCTTTCCTATCTTGCTGACACAGGTACTCAGTAGCAGTACAAGGCTGCCCCATCTGCAGGTCAGGTCGATTGAGAGCAGGGCAATACCTGAGTATAGGTATAGGGTTCAACTAGATCCTGGTGTCTGTGTAGATTAACACACTAAGTATCAGATTTCCCCTCTGATTACAGGGCAATGGGTTTGACTCTGAGGACAGAACAACCTGGACTCCTACATGTGCATACAAGAGCATTGGATGACAGGTCACAATGTATTATCATCATCTTGTGTTCAATAAGTACACCCCATGATTCCCTGGTTTCGACATTAGATCGAACACCTACCATTCTTCCCTTATGTTGATTTAATGACAACAATAGCAAGCCTATCAATAGATCAATTCTAAGAATCAAAGATATGGGGGTCAGGACTTTACCTGTCGAGGGTTGGCGGCTTCAATACTTCGAAAAATCCTTCGAGACAGAGCAAGTAACTAGTGGCAAGGAGATTAGGGTTCGGGAAAGACAGGGTCATGGTGTTCCCTTGAATTTATACTAAGGTTTGGAAATCAGTCGAAGGATAGAATCAAATCCTTTCCTCCCAATCTGAGCAGGATTTGTAATCCAGTTCTCTCTCAAATATTCAAAGAGTTAGCCGTTTGAATTTAAAAGGAAACTTTGCAATAGAGACCCTAGGGTTTTGGTTATTCGTGAACCATACATATTCAGTATAGGGAAAACTTAGGAAAACCCCTTCCACTCTATTATTTACCAATTGGTCCATATACTACATATTACTTCACAACTAGGTTATTTAATATTACTATGAAATTGATTATTTAGTAAAAAATAATATATGATAAATTGGGAATTTCAGGACAGGGGCTTACATGTAAACTTGACTTGACTTGACTTGCACCAGAGAGTCCACGCTCGGGACGAGGGTGTTTACATCAGAGAGTCCACATATGGGACGAGGATGTAGTATTTGAACCAGAGAGTCCACACTTGGGACGAGGGTGCCTTGCCATGAACTAACCAGAGAGTCCACACTCGGGACGAGGGTTAGTACTAACCAGAGAGTCCACACTCGGGACGAGGGTTAGTATTTAGTTCAAACCCGTGAGTCCACACTCGGGATGAGGGTTTGGTTTCTTCAATTGTTCTCGTGATTATCGTTCATCCGGCAGTTTATTTATACGTAGTTGTTCTAGTGTTCGTGTTCGTGTTAGTGTTCGTGTTCGTAGTCATTTGCCGTGTTCCTGTTTCTTCTTGTTTATTCTCTCATGCATGATAAAACTATTAGATAGACATGTATATTATGTATCTTGCTATGTCCTCTGAGGACTTGATGATCTCGTCAGGTTTAGCGATTGCATGGAGTTAGCTAGTAGTTCTGGATGGCGGAGGATTTGCGGTTCTTACGGGATTCAGGTATCGTTATCGTGTTTATTATCCGCTCGTGCTTTATATTCCTTATCATGAGATATCATGTTTCTTGATTCAGTTTTAGATTCCCTTTAGAGTCTTATCGGGCATTTATGCTAGTGGGCTGCAGACCACGACCCATAGTGTTCATTCATGTTTCATATTCTTATTGTGGATTGAGATATAAATTTATTTGCCATGATTTGACAGTATACCATAGCCTTGACAGCGTTTACGTATTCGAATCGGGCTGGAGTCCGCTCGATACGTAGCTGGCTTGCTTACGTGCTCGCGTTCGAAAAATGGGTGCGGGTCGTGACAGTTATCTACCTCTCTTTATTACGATTATCATACATCATTAGGCTACCTGCCTATTTACAAAGCCGAGGCATTACCCCTACCTGGAAACCTCATGGTGAAGTCACCTCACTGTAGCATGGAGTTATACTCCTTGTAGTACTGCACTACCGTGCTTCCTGTAAAGCACTCCAGGTATTCACTCTGCCTGAGAACTCATTAAGGCATTTAAGCCAACCTTTCCACATGATCCATTTTCTGCAAAAACAACAGTAGACAACAGTGGTTGTAGGTCCGTAACCTATCCATGCCACAGAGGACAAGTACCCACCGTTCCTGATATTCTTCTGGTTAATAGTCCTCCCTTGAACCAAAAGCTAGACGCCTAGTAGATTTCTCTTTGAACTAATATCGTCAAACTTTATGGTAGGAATGTAATAACACAATATTAGAATGCCTTCAAGCCAATTTTACAAGCTATGTCATCGACCAGCTGGCGCTTGAGACCCTTGGTGAACGGATCCGCCAGGTTCTCCTGACTCCGAATATCAATCATTGCAATAACACCCCTCTTGATGAGATCGTGTACAGCCCTGTGCTTCAACCGCACAGTGCTCTTCTTCTGTTGAAGAGGTCATTTGATGCCACCGCTGCAGTCGCCTGGTTGTCGCAGTATATCGGTATCCTCGATATTTGTGTCCCAACCACTGGAAGATCATACATGAGCTCCCGAAGCCATTCTGCTTACTCCGCTGCGGTATCAAGTGCAAAGAACTCAGATTCCATGGATGACCGCGAGAGCATAGTCTGTTTCTTCGATTTCCACGATATAACAGCTCCACCCATTGTGAAAATATATCCACCTGTGGACCTCTCGCTCTCCACTTCTGAGCACCAGCTGGTATCAGTGAAGCCTTCCACTACCGACGGATCTCCGCTGTAGTGTAGTGCATATGTCTGAGTCTTCTTGAGATATCTCATAACCCGTTTCACAGCTTTCCAGTGCTCAATGCCTGGGTTGCTCGTGAAACGACTCAACATTCCCACAGCGAAAGCTATGTCAGGCCTTGTGGCAGTAGTAGCATACATCAAACTCCCGATTACGCTTGCATACTCCAGCTGCCTGACGCTTTCCCCTGAATTAGGCTTCAGCTTCAGATCACACTTGTACGGCGTATCGATCCCTTGAAGATCCTGATACCCGTAACGAGTGATCTTCTTCTCAACATAATGAGACTGTGACAGCGCTAGTCCAGTGTCTGTCCGCATGATCTTGAGTCCCAAGATAACATCAGCATCCCCCAAGTCCTTCATACTGAACTTTTTCGAGAGGAACTTCTTTGTCTCCATGACACAGCTTATATCCGTACCTAGGATTAGCATGTCGTCCACGTATAGACAAACGATGACTCCTCTTCCGTCAGTAAACTTCGTATAGACATACTTGTCTATTTTGCTGACCCTGTAGCCATTTGACCTTATGACTTTGTCAAACTTTTCATGCCATATTTTAGGAGCTTGCTTTAAACCGTACAGAGATTTCACCAACTTGCAGACTTTGTCTTCAAGACCTTTGACGACAAATCCTTCTGGCTGTTGCATGTAGATCTCTTCGATCAGCTCGCCATTCAGGAATATCGTTTTCACGTCCATCTGATATATCACCATCTTATGTATCGTTGCTAGAGCAATCAACATTCTGATGGTGGTCATCCGGGCTACTGGAGCATACGTATCAAAGTAGTGGATCCCCTGTTTCTGAGAAAACCCCTTTGCCACTAGCCTGGCCTTGAACTTGTCAATGGTTCCATCAGCTTTTATCTTCTTTTTGAAGATCCACTTGCATCTGATAGGTTTTGCTCCTTCAGGTAGATCAACTAACACCCAAGTGTTATTGAAGGTGATTGATTCAATTTCATTGTCTATCGCCTCCTTCGAGAAAATAGCATCTCTAGTCTTCATCGCCTCATCATAGGTAAGCGGATCTGCTTCCACATGATAGGTGATGAAGTTATCTCCGAAGTTCTTCGGCCTTCTCGTTCGCTTCGACGACGGCTCAGTGAATTCTGGTTCAATCGTTGTCTCCTCAGCAACAACTTCATCTTGGACAACTGGCTCGTTGAAGATCTCAGTCTCCTTTGAACCTTCATCATTCTCCAGAATGTCCGTTAGAACAATGTTCTTGTGCCTTACAAACTTGTCTTCAAAATATTCAGCATCGCGAGATTCGATGATATGATTTGACTCTATATCAAGAAATGTCCGAGCATCAATCTTCTCGACATACCCTAAGAAGATCGTCTTTGTAGTCCTTGTCCCCAGCTTCTGAATCTTCAGATCTAGGACCTTCACATAAGCCAGACACCCCCACACTCGAATGACATTCAAGTTAGGTCTGACTTTGAACCAGAGTTCATGAGAAGTACGTTCGAAGTTGCATACGGCACTCTATTTAGAACAAAAGTGGCCGTCAATGTAGCTTCTCTCCAGTAGCATTTAGGAAGACCCGTAGTTAGCAGCATTGAGTTCATCATTTCTGTCAACGTTCTGTTCTTCCTCTCTGCTACTCCGTTAGATTGAGGAGAATACGGAGCAGTAGTCATGTTTATGATTCTATGTTCTTTACAGAATAATATGAATTCATGAGACCGATACTCTCCGCCTCGATCACTTCTTAGCCTCTTCAGTTGTTGTCCAGTTTGCCGTTCAGCCTCGGCCCTGAACTCCTTGAACTTCTCAAACGCTTCGTCTTTAGACTTGAGCAAGTAGACGAATGCGTACTTTGAGAAGTCATCGATGAAGGTTATGAAATACTTCATCCCGGCTTTTGTAGAGAATTGCTTGAAGTCACAGATATCGGAGTGCACCAACTCCAGAAGATCTGTGCTTCGATTGACCCGATGAAAGGGTTTCCTTGTGATCTTTGTCTGAGCACATACTTCACACTTCTCTACCTTACCCCCATATTTGGAGATAAGTCCTAGACTGGACATTTTGTTAATTCTTTTACATTAAACATGTCCTAGCCTATTATGCCATAACTCAAGAGAATAATCAGAATGAGCGATTGCATTGATTATATTTGACTGGTTTACAAGCTAAATTTTGAACATCCCTTCGGTTTGAAAAGCTTTTCTGAAGTATGTTCCCTTCTTGGACATCACCATCTGGCCAGCATTGATGTCCATCCTCGAGCCTGCGTTGCTAAGCATGCTTCCAGAGATCAGGTTCTTTACAATTATCGGAACGTTTTTCATACCTTGAAGCGTCAGAGTGTTTCCGGATGTGAGATTTAGCTCCACAGTTCCGATCTTCAGAACTTCAGCTTGGGCTTGGTTCTCCATGATAACTTTCTCAGAAGTTGGCTGGTATGTGACGAACCATTCTTTCCTAGAGCAGACATGGCAGGTCGCACCAGTATCTATCCACTAGTCAGAGTCAGCCCCCACAACTGTGACCTGAGCAATCATAGCAACAATGTTAGAAACTATGGAAACCTTGCTAGGCTTACCTTGCTCAGCTTATTTGGGCTTGGATTTGCATTTACTCTTATAGTGGCCCTTCTTGCCACAGTTGAAGTAAGTCACGTGGGACTTGGACTTCTGTTGCTTGAATGAAGGACCCTTCACTTTCAGATTAGTGGAGTCATTCTTCTTGTGATGAGAAGCCACCTGCTTCTCCTTGAACTCCCTTGTCTGCACCAAGTTGGCCTTAGCCAGTTGGTTGGACAGAGAGTCCATCTTCTGTTGAGATTGCATTTCGTCCTCAACGTGGATCTCTTGTAGAAGATCTTCCAAGCTAATGTCCAGATTCTTCCGATGCATTCTAGCATAGAAGTTGATCCAACCAGCAGGAAGTTTCGAGACTATCCCTCTAACGACAAACTTGTCGACGAGGGACATCTTCTTGTCATCTAACTTCTGGCACAACTTCAGGAATTCCTTTACTTGTGGTAGCATCGCCATCTCGTCTTCGAAGAGCCACTTGTGGTACTTCTCGACGATGAAGATTTTGGACCTATTATCATCATCTTCATATAGCTTACCCAAAGAATCCCAGATCTCTTTGGCCTTCACCTTCATGGAATATGACTCTGCCAGAGAGTCTTCCATAGAATTGAGAATCAGCAGTTTACAAATGCTATTTTCTCTCTTCTATTTGCTCTGCTTGACGAGTGCAGCAGCAATAGCATTGGCAGTTCCTCCTTCTGGAATCGTCGGTTCATCCTCAATCAACACATGGTCTACGTCAACGAGTTGAAGATTAAGGGTGACCTTCCTCTTCCAGATTTGAAAATGTTCTCCGTCGAATTTCTCCAACTTGTTAAAGCTGGTATCGATGAGAGAAGCACGAGAGTTATCCATCTACAATGATCTTGCTTTTAGATTGTTAGTCCCGGGGCTTGATCAAAGATGGTAGACTCGATGTCGAGATCAGAGGTTCAACAAACTTTCATCTTCTGATAATTCTCGAGATCTAAGAGGAACACTATAATATAAATCTGATTACAAAATCAACAATAATCAAAAAATAAATCTCACGTTCTTCCTCGCAATCGTAGTTGCTGACGGACAGAACTGAGTTACAACTCAGATGAAGGAGAAGAAAGAAGAAAGAAGAAGAGGAAAGGTTCTTGCTGGGGTGACTAAGATCACCGTTGCTCAAATCAAGATTCGCCCCAACACGTTCTACTTCCAGGAACCAGCAAGTTCACGAAGAACTTCTAGAACGCTCGTAAGTCAATATTTGAGACTTGAACGGGCTTCCTGGACTTTGCAGACTCCCTTAACTCTCTTTTTGGTGCATCTTTCAAAGGAGGCCAAGGGGCTCTATTTATAGAGTGGATATGAGACTTTACCTCTTCTCCTATCCGATGTGAGACTAAAATACCAATACTCAAAAATAGAGTTTGATATTTTAGATCATCCTACAATTAGCATAGAAGTGTGCCAGTCCACGCCTACCCCCCGAACACTCTCGTGCATGCACGAGACATCCTGGAATCCGTGTCCGAGTCCGAGTCTGCACAACAAAAATCAACTTATATCTTTGTTGGAATTAATCCTTTTTTTCTAGGAAAATACTCCCACATGGCACAAGCTTGTGCCCCACTACACCTCATGTGCCCACCTCAACACAAGCAATGCATTATATTGAGATACTCACCATTTGGTGTAGTCGATGTGGGACTATCTTTCCTAGTCCAAAGGCAAAAACACCAACAGATATCGAAACTATCGCTACAGGCAACAGGAAGCCCATGGCCATCCTTCACTCTAGCGGGCTCCCCAAACCGACGCCCCAACTCCAGCCTTGAGTGTGTAAAGCAAGACCAGGCCTTCTTCGTGCGTATCGCACGAAATTAGGTCCCCGACAATGGTCGTACGCTTACCGCCCCCATAAAGCTCGGCCACCACAGCACTCGCTCGACCACTAGGCGAGTCTCGACAGCATCAAGCAAGGCCATATCCACCTCCTCATTCAGCTACTTCTTACAGGCGCCATGGCCTCCGCGCGATAGCAACACTCTGCCGGGCTGAGCATCGTCTTTGCTCAGATATTCTCTCTAGAGTCGGACAAGCACCACTCATGTGCACAACCTCGTCGATGCCAGAATGACATCATCAACTATCGTGCCCTCCAGACCTCCGTGATACGCCATCGGCGTCGAACCTTCATCGAGAATGCAATCGAGTCATCGTTGCCGTGGAGGAAGAAATATGGCATTAACAACCACCTGAGTTGAAGCAGCGGCAATGGCAATAACTGCAGTGCATGGAAGTGAATGGAGAAAATTATAGATTAGGTGTAGCCTATATCCTTTTTTCTTACTGTTGTTTGTTTGGTTATAATGGACCTAAACATATAGGTAATTTCTCAAAGCTGCTCCATCATGTTCTTAATGTGCAAACTAGACTTTGAAGCTTAATTACTGGCACAATCAATCCATGATAGTTACATATATTATTACATAGTTCTATCATGTCTCTATATTATTAGATTGTGTAAATCCTAAGACTCGAATATGTATGTATATTAGTTATCTATATAGACAGGATAAATCAAGGTGTGTAGACTAAGTATAAATAAATTTTATAGGCGTTATGTTTTATAAGTATATACAAAGATATTTTTCGAAAAAGAAATCAAGTTTCCATATAAAAGAAACACATATATAGTTAGATAAATGATAACTTTTATATATACGTATATACAAGTTTATAGTATATATAAGTTTATAATTATAAATATCAATGTGGATGTACGAGTAGGGTAGATAAAATAACTGTGATTTATGTTAGAATTTGGCCTTTTTGTTTTGAAATTTTAGTCCCACATCGGCTAGACCAAAGGAGTTGTATCTCTATATATTAGCTATGCTCTTTTAGAGATGCACATGCGGTGTGAAGGTGCACATGGGTGTGCCATGTGGGGTTATTTTCTAATGAAAAAATGGCTAAATCAACAATGAAGTATTCATGCTTTTTGCTCTTGGAAAATTTATTTTCTTTGGAGCTAAGCCCCGTAGGGGCTTAGCGACTCGGACTCGGGATCATGGGCTCATGAGGCGTAATGTGGCATTTTGTTGGCGCACTTGCGCTTAAATTGCGCTTATTGTGCGAGCCACTTGCGCAGCCGATTGCGCTCGTTGTGCAGGTTGTGCGTGGTTCGCAAGTTGAGCCTTTTGTGCATGTTGTGCAGGTTGCACACGGTTCGCAAGTTGCACGGTTTGCGCAGGGTAAGCAAGTGGCACACGTTGCGCAAGTAGTGCAGTATGCGCATTGTGCGGCTTGCGCAGGTTGTGCGTTGTGTGTGTGGCGCAAGTGGTGTTGTGCGCAGTGTGCTAGTTGTGCGGGTGGCGCAATTTGAGCGCGCTATGTGCAAGTTGACTCAGATCGTGTCTATACACGATTTGAGCAGTTACAGCACGTTCGGGGCAGTTTTTTCCACGTCCCGAACATTCTGCTAACTGGGCAGTTACTGCGCGGACTTATATAAGGCTCTCTTCTCTCTCACAGTGGTAGCACAAGTAATAGAAAATAGAGTATAAAAGTGTTTCTTAACACAAGTACAGAGTTCAGAATTTTTTATAAATTCCCACAGACTTTGAGAGAGAAGAGTAGCGTTGTACCAGCGTCACTTAGCGCCGCACGAGTCCGCTGCCATCCGAAGAGTCATAAGAGGAGAGTGTTCCAGAGTTCTCCGATGAACTTACTGGTTCCTAGAAGCTATTCGTGTGGGACGAATTAAGCTTTGAGCAACGGTGATCATTCACCCCAGCAGGCCATCTTCTATCTTTCGTATGTCATCGCTTCTGCTGTTAGAATTTTAATTCGTACCTTCTATTTAGAAGTGCTACTATCGTTTGTTACTGTTACAAAAATTTTTTAAATTATCGTAATCCAGAATCCTCCTAGGATCACTGTTTTGTACCTTCTTTGAAGTGTTGCGTTGAAATATTATTTTTACAATTGTTTTATTTTCTCAGTTTTTCATCGAAAATTGTGCCCTGGCAATAACAATCTCAAAGCTTAATCTCTACGATGGAAAACTTTCGTGATTCACTCGTCAATCCTAACTTCTCTAAGTTAGAGCAGTTTGATGGTGAACACTATTAAATCTGAAAAAGAAAGGTTTTCCTCAATATTCAGTTCTATGATGTTGATCACGTGCTGTATGACGAGGAACCTACTGTTCCAAAGACTGGATCTGCAGCCGCAATCACTGCGGCTACTAAGAACCAGAATAAGTGGAGAAGGAACAATAGCATTTGTAGCCTAAATGCTATAGAAGATTCTCTTGCAGAGTCATATTCAAAGAAGACTGTTGCCAGAGAGATTTGGGAGTCTCTGGAGAAACTGTACGAGGATGATAAAAACTGGAGCAAGATATTTGTTTGTTGAGAAATATCACAAGTGGTTCTTTGAGGATGATAAACCAATGTTGTCGCAGGTGAAGGAGTTCCTGAAGCTGCGACAGAAGTTGGAGGATGAGGCGAAGCCCCTACTGACAAGTTTGTTGTTGGAAGGATCGTTTCGAAGCTCCCTGCTGGGTGGAGCAAGTTCTATGCAAACATGCATAGAAAGAAGTTGGAGATTTCTCTCGAAGATCTCCTGCAAGAAGTATATGTTGAGGACCAGATGCGGGCTCAACTGAAGGTGGACGCACTGTCCAAGGAATTGGGTAATGCCAATTTGGTTCATACTAGGGAACCAAGGGAAAAGTATGCGGCTTCCCACAGCAAGAAGAAGGACCCTGACAATCTGAAATTCAAGGGAACTTCTTTCAAGAAAAAGAAGCTAAAGTCTCATTTGGCTTGCTTCAAGTATGGTAAGAAGGACCACTTCAAGAGTGAATACAAGTCTGTAGCACCCAATTTTTCAAATGAGGATAATTTTGAAATTTTGTATTTATAATTATTTTAATAATGATATTTAATTCATGATATGATTTTTGGTAATTTTAAATCATTTTAAAATTATTTAAATCAATGACTTATGGTTTTGACGTTTTGCTAGTGAAATCCTAGAGACTGTTTGACCTAGAGCCTAACCATATGATTATGATATTTTAATATCATTTTTGGCCTAAAGATATTTTTGTATTTGACCTCTTTGAATTATTTTGATATTATTTTATTATTTATGATATTGTTTTGAGTTATTTGAGTCGGGTTCGAATTTCAACTCAATCCGACTTGAAACAGGGACCCAGGGGCAGTTTGACTCTAGTGGGACCCACACACTAGTTAGGCATGGCCCACATGATATTAATTTTAGTCCACATGATAGAAATATTTTAGTTAGAGGTTAGACTAATTATTATGGATAAAGTTAGTGTGATTAGAGACTTTAGAATGACTAATTTAGCCCCAACCAATTAGCCCTTTCCTAATACTCATAGAATAGGTTAGTGGAGGCATTTTGGACCTTACCATAATAGGACAAATAGTCCCATATGGCCAGCCACTTTGGGAGAGGATAGGCTCAAGTTCATTTCATTATTCTCATCCACACTCTCTCTCTTGTTCTTCCCCAAATTCCTATAGAGCAATCCCTAGCAATTTCTCTACCAAATCCTTCCATTTTGCTACCAAATCTTCTTCTTTCCTTCTCCATTCTAGCCAAGGAGGAAGCTACCCAAGTTTGGGAGGATTCGGAGCTCGTTCGTGTCCTTTTGGAATCTCTACGTGTCGGTGTCGTTACGGGAAGGCTTTTCTTCGATTCGATCTACCGGAAGGTATAAATCCCTTCTCCTTTTCATTTCCTCATGCATATAGGTCTATTTTGAACCCATAGGAATGACCCCCATGGTTGTATATCCATTTGTGTCCATTTCGTATCCATTTGGAGGTCATAGGAGTGTCCTTTGTGTTGTGGTTGTGTCCATATGGGAAAATCCCAAATTTGGACACACTATGTGTTGTTGTTATATATGAATGAATTATTACATGTTTAATCTCATATTTTTGTATTGGAGATGTGTTCTATAGTGTCTCATATATATATTAGTGTAGAGAGTGAGTTCTTGATATATTATGTTATATACTTGTGTTCTTTTGTCTCAAACTACCCAAATCCGTCATGATTTTTTATCCACGTTTTTAATTTCAGCCATAAATTAGATATGTCATAACTTCTAGCTCAAAGCTTGGTTTAATTTTCCGCTTTTTTTAAAAGAAGCGTATTGAAGTTAGCTTTCCAAAAACATGTATTAATAGGCCTAATTCTTTCTGTAACTTTCTGGAAAATTGTTTGAGTGTCAGCTGTACGAAAGACAAACGCGTTCTCGGTGTTTTCGCGATTCCGGGAGTTTTCGGAAACGAAAACGCGATCCGTTTGAAGTTTCGGAAAGCTAACACATAGATCTATATCATACTTTAATCCTCAATTTTAATTCATGCTGAGATGGTACAGTATTGATTATTAGTAGGAGTTACTATACGGCATATGTATTTTGTGCACCCTTGTGTGTAATATAATGTTCTATTTGATTTCAACCCATGTTAATGTATATGCATTATGTAATTAAATAGAGAATGCAAGCATGAGTAAATAGTTAAATAAATGATGTATGAGGTGTAAGTATCCTATCTAATGTAAGCATGTATAAGTATGGCTTGTAATGAATATGTAGGTTCCATAGTATGTAATGTATGGTGCATATAGTAGTGCAAGAGAATAAATGAATGATGAATGAATGCAAGCATAAATGTAATATAATAATAGATGTAATGTATGCAATATACAAGTTAATGAGATGTAATGTTCTATGTTAACACAAATCCTATATTACCTCATGTACCCCCTTACACTATGTTGACACTATCACACTTGACACATTGTTCACTTACACTTTGACACTCTTTGATATGTATACACTATGTATGCCCATTTAACCCTTACTTGCCCCTTTTCCATGTTTACATACACACACATAGCCTCTTAAATAAGTATTTATGAATATAGTTAACTTAGCTATGTATGTATATTATATATATGTTAGCATATTGTGTTGTAATATATAAGTTTATATAACCATTTGAAATGCCATGATTATAGACCTAATGTTGAATACAAATATATGCATGTGTATATATGTGTCGACATATATAGCTTAAAGTAATAGATTACCTAGTGTATATCCAATGTGAATTCTTGCCTATTTGAGTATTGAATAATTGCATGCTATATAGAGTTGGGTGTATGTTGGCTTGTATAGCCTTGTATTGATGTGTGCTTGCTAGGATAGTCTTGGTTAGGCCTAGTAAGAATTGCTGGGTTAGGACATGACCTAGTTTGACCTAGTTTGACTAGTGCAGTTGACCAGAGTTGACCAAGGGTTGACTTTGGCCTAGTTTGACCTAGATTCATGTAGAATGCATTGTAGTGCTTTATATTACCCTTCTGGACATGTTGTGACTTGTGCTGTTCTAATTAGGAGCCAGACACCTCTCCTCAGACAGTATCTTTACCTTGGACATTCAGATATCAGGCGAGTACATTCTCTGATCATTTTATATCCTGCTTAGAATTATTTTCTGCATTAAATTACTTTACTTGTACTGTCACGTTGGTCACACGGATTGGTACTATACGGATCCTTTCTTGAGATGTTATCCTTAGAGAGCATCGGGTACTACATGTTCTGTGCGTTTTACTTACATGACGTATCACTATGCTTCACAGGTTCTTTGATCACTTGTGACATATACTCTTATGATTACACAGTCTCCTAGAATCTCCTATCCCATTTACTGGGTATCCTAGAATTTCCTAGAATCCCCATTTTTGGGACATTCATGTATCACCCTTCGGGGACTTTGCGTGGAATCATAACATAACTTGGTTGGATCCTTGTGTACTGATTGGGGGTACGGGGGAGTAGAAATAGACATATGAATACTATCCAAGTAGTGTAGTATCAGAATCTCTTCCATAGTGTAGCATCAGAATCTCCTATGCCATTTACATGTCTATATTGTACTCTGACTCACTAGCCACATGTTAGTTCTCTATTTATAGTAGATATTTCTATTACAGCTTTCTCTCTCTGTTTACATACTGCACTTCTTTCAGTACTTGTATCTTACTTTACTGCATGATTATATTTTCTAACCTGCTATGAACTCTTGAGATGTAATGTGCTCGCTCTTGTCCTGACTGGACCTGTTGATAAATTTTACAGATAGCCTGGAGGTTGCCTGCTAGCCTAGAGGAGACAGTAGAGGTTGCATAGATAGCTAGGGTTTTTGCTTATAGTTTATTTTTAGTCATCTTGAGTTGTATTTATGGATTACTGTATTTGGGTTTTGAGATGTATTCTGAGTTTGTATCTTAGACACTTAGACTTGTATCTGTTGTATCTCTTTTCGATTTTATGTTTTATCTATCTTTCTTTATGCTCTACATTAGATGTGATTGAGTTTACATTCTGCTATGTCACCCCCATTCAGGGAGTATAAACTGTTTAGTCTTATACTGTTAGATGCATTGAGACCTAGGACAGCGTTCTACCGCCGACACTGCGGCGTAGGCTGGGCGTTGTTACGTTCTCGTGCCCTAACTCTAGGGTGCGGGTCGTGACACGTTTTTAGTGGTGGCCCATGTAGGTCGAGTTTGTGTAGTGGTATTCGAACTAGAGTACCACTACAGCCTGCAGTAGAATTAGGATATATTTTTGAAGATACTCAATCACAATTAGGATCCCTTGAGAGATTCCTGGGACGACCCTTTAGAATCTTGTTTAACTCCGATTTAAAAACTCTTTTCTTTTTCCTTGATTTGATTTATCTTTACTTTCTGCTTTTGAATTTGATTTTGATGGATTATTATTGAATTTGAGTTTGTATTTATTGATTTTGATGAAGATTGTTGAAATTTGAATCTTGATGTTAGCTATAGCATCCGAGTTTGTAGTTATATGATTTGAAGGATTTTGTTCATTTCTGAATTTTGATGTTCGTTGATAAATTTGATTTTTTTTGGTATTCATTGTTGATTTAATTTAATTTTTGGCAAGATGAAATTATATGGGCTAGGTCATCTAAGTTATGGAAATCTTGTCTTCTATAGTCACATTAGCCAGCATGGTGAGGACATATAGTCTGATTTTGGATATATTTCTCGGGTGTGAGAATTTAAGGTTTTCGCAGCCAAGCTAGCGGCATCGCGAAAATGTTAAATACCATGATTCTAGAGGTATGTGCATAAGTCAAGGACTCTGTGATTATTGTAGCCTTGCTCACTAGTATGACGAGGATTTAGAGTACCATGATTTTGGATAGACGCATATGATTATCAGATTGTACCTTAAATGTTTTCGAACATGTTTTTGCTACTTTTGTTTCAGTCATTCAAAAAAAAGAAGGAATTATTGTTGTTTTGTTTTTTTTTGTTTCTCATTGTTTACTTAGGATGTAGCTTTAGCTATTTTTATAAACCTTGTGTAACTTCTTACAAAAATTTATTTCTTCTTAATACAATAAACCAATAATTTTGCTAGGCCTTATTTTGGATTTGGTATTATAATTCTTGTTTCAAAAAAAAATGGGTCCCTCTTTAAATAGATAAGCAGAACAGATTCTATTATCATTCTTTTCCTGCCAATATTTTTACTACCATCATTCCTTGTCTTATATACCTGTCCTGATTATATCAATTCCCTGTCTGTATATAATTCTGTCAGCTATACCTTGACAACTCTTGAATCTTCATATCATTTTGCCTGAGAAATGTTAAGAAAGTGACGTAAATTATGTAGCTCAGAGAAGACGTAACCGGTTATTTTATGATGATCTAAAGGAAATCAAATGTGGAGTGTTCCATATGGAAACTTGAGATAGAAATGTGGTAAAGGTCTCGAATAGAATAAAGAGATGTATACTGCCAATCTGGAAACAATTATATTTAGAGAAATTTTGGGGTTATGAGATAGTTTATAGGTGTATTCAAAACTAATGAGGATATCAGAGGTCAACCTAGTTTTGAGAACTTAGAAAATTTTGGTTATTGATTCTGGGGAAAACTTTTACTCTGAGGCTATGTAGAAGGTTAGTAATGGAAAAGAGAAGTTAATTGTGTTTAATAATAATATTAAACAAGATGTTGCGAGAAAATGACTAGGGATAGAGAGAACACAAAGTTATGGAAGTTTAGAGATTGTTGTGAAATATTTTTAGGAGAATAATATTCAAGGGTGTATGTCGAAGAAAATACGGAAGCTGATTTTATGATGAAAGATAAGTTTTGTAAGGCCTAGAGATTTAAATTAAATAATACGAGGAGAACAATTTGAACAAGTTCAAGGAATTCGTAAACGAGATTTAGAGGTTTTGGGTCAAATTTAAGACAAGGTGAAAGAACTTGGAAATTTAAATAAATGGTTAATGTTGATTCCTAAATGTGAGGGTTGTGCTTCAAGAGTGATATTTGAAAATTGGGAATTGCCTACGGTAGTCATGGTAAGGGTTTAAGTAAAGGTTAAATTTTTATATGGAGACTGGTGTGGTAAAGATATGATTGGCAAGTTATGACCAGATGAACTTAAGAGTATCAGAAGCAGATGACTAACTCGATCTTCATTATTTTTGTGCATTAATTACCACCTCTTGAACTCCCACTTTCTAATTGAGATCCTTGACGTTCCTTATCGTGACTTTGATATTCGGAATGTAATACTAGCTGTTACCCTCTAACAAATCTTATATGCAAGACCTAGACGAGCTCACCTTCGTGTAGGTATATCATGTCCCACTAAAACCCGTCTTCTTGTACTCTATTTTCTTGATATGATTTTCTGGTCAACTGGCTAAACTATAACCTCTACCATTATACCAAATTTCTTCTTATTTCAATTAGAAATCCAGCCATGACTTAATTCTTTCGACCCGACATGTGATGGTGTTCTGCTTGTTTCCTTAGATGCTTAACCTTACCTTATCTGATTACTTGACCCGTTGGTTAAGAAACTTGGACTATGTAATTCCTTTCATCATTACCACCCTTATATCTTGTGCTGCTAAATTAGCCTTAGTTTTACAAGCTTATCTATTTTCGAGCTTGGTCATGACATATTTTATTGGATGGCCATCCACTAACATATTGTCTAATCAGAACCGGTACATGATGGTCTGATCAACCTATTGCACTTTGGTTCGCTTTTTTATGTATCAATCTACGAGAATGGAGACATAGTTAAACTTGACCCTAGAGTCTCATTCGCGACAGCCTTGACAATTCTCCTTGAAATCTTTTCATCGCCTATGAACCTTGTATTCGTACTCAGTCGAATTAAATTTAATCATGACCTGAACCTCCATTATTGGATGCTCGTGCTCATACTTTGATTTCATTGATTTCCCTTCTTGTCCAAATCTCGTTTTATCCCGAAATTGATCAACTTAGATCGTGTGAAGACAAAAATCTATTTGTGATTTGTTGTGCCTAAATTTTCAATTTTTTGCCATTTTATGGAATAGTAACCTTTTAATAATTTCTTAGTTGCTTGTTAATGACCAATTTTTATATAGGATGGTAGACAGCCCTACAACCTTGATAATTGTTGTTCCCTTACCTTCCCAATTAGGACACCCTAGATTGTTTGTGTGTTGATACCATAGTACTGTTTTGACCTAGAATAATTAGTGTACCCAGGTGAGACTTCCAACTGCTACGGTATGCCCTGACCTTGTATACTATTCCTTCAAATTGCATGATTTGGATAAAAAAATTTGCTTAGACCTTGATTATTGGGAAATAGGGACGTCACCCCATTAGTATCAGTTGTAGATATATATAGGTTAGTCCTTGATGTGGGGATGTGTGTCTCTAAATATGTAGCTTATGAGATTTATGAGAGATTATAGTATCAGCCTTGATAGGATGTACTAGTCTTTTGGTGAGTATAAATGTGTTATGAGAGATAGAGACCTATATGTCTTAGTAATGCATCATTTCTATGGTAATAGAATGTATTAATAGATGGTTAATAGGAAGATAATAGTTTGAGCATACCTATAGCCTATGATCAGTTCCTTTTCATCCTTAGTTAAGACCACTTTAAAATAGGTCCAGTCCCTTGGATATAGGTTCCAGTCCATATTTTATTGAAGTTCCATTATCGCCGTACAGCAGAGCAGTATTGGAGGTATTCCTAGATTGACATTATTTAGATTTCCGTTTATTATTCCAGTGTTAGGAAGTGTTACCTTAGATATTGGGTAGGTTAGAGGCTCTAGAAGGAGTACTATCGATCTTAAATTTCGAGGGTGGGTAGAGTTGTAGCACCCAGTTTTCCAAATGAGGGTAATTTTAAAATTTCGTGTTTATAATTATTTTAATAATAATATTTAATTCATAATATGATTTTTGGTGATTTTAAATCATTTTAAAATTATTTAAATCAATGACTTGTGGTTTTGACGTTTTGCTAGTGAAACCCTAGAGACTGTTTGACCTAGAGCCTAACCATGTGATTATGATATTTTAATGTCATTTTTGGCCTAAGGATATTTTTGCATTTGACCTCTTTGAATTATTTTGATATTATTTTATTATTTATGATATTGTTTTGGGGTTATTTGAGTCGGGTTTGAATTTTAACTCAATCCGACTTGAAACGGGGACCCGGGGGTAGTTTGACTCCCACACACTAGTTAGGCATGGCCCACATAATATTAATTTTAGTCCACATGATAGAAATATTTTAGTTAGAGGTTAGACTAATTATTATGGATAAGGTTAGTGTGATTAGAGACTTTAGAATGACTAATTTAGCCCCAACCAATTAGCCCTTTCCAAATACTCATAGAATACGTTAGTAGGGGCATTTTGGATCTTACCATAATAGGACAAATAGCCACATATGGTCAGCCACTTTGGGAGAGGATAGGCTCAAGTTCATTTCATTATTCTCATCCACACTCTCTCTCTTGTTCTTCCCCAAATTTCTAGAGAGCAATCCCTAGCAATTTCTCCACTAAATCCTTCCATTTTGCCACCAAATCTTCTTCTTTCCTTCTCCATTCTAGCCAAGGAGGAAGCTACCCAATTTTGGGAGGATTCGGAGCTCGTTCGTGTCCTTTTGGAATCTCTACGTGTCGGTGTCGCTCCGGGAAGGCTTTTCTTCGATTCGATCTACCGGGAGGTATAAATCCCTTCTCCTTTTCATTTCCTCATGCATATAGGTCTATTTTGAACCCATAGGAATGACCCCCATGGTTGTATCTCCATTTGTGTCTATTTTGTGTCCATTTGGAGGTCATAGGAGTGTCCTTTGTGTTGTGGTTGTGTCCATGTGGGAAAATCCCAAATTTGGACACACTATGTGTTGTTGTTATGTATGAATGAATTATTACATGTTTAATCTCATATTTTTGTATTGGAGATGTGTTCTATAGTGTCTCATATATATATATTAGTGTAGAGAGTGAGTTCTTGATATATTATGTTATATACTTGTGTTCTTTTGTCTCAAACCACCCAAATCCGTCATGATTTTTTATCCACGTTTTTAATTTCAGCCCTAACTTAGAAATGTCATAAATTCTAGCTCAAAGCTTGGTTTAATCTTCCGTTTTTTTTTAAAAGAAGCATATTGAAGTTAGCTTTCCAAAAACATGTATTAATAAGCCTAATTCTTTCTGTAACTTTCTGGAGAATTATTTGAGTGTCAGCTGTACGAAAGATAAACGCGTTCTCGGTGTTTTCGCGATTCCGGGAGTTTTCGAAAACGAAAACGCGATCCGTTTGAAGTTTCGGAAAGCTAACACATAGATCTATAACATACTTTAATCCTAAATTTTAATTCAAGCTGAGATGGTACAGTATTGATTATTAGTAGGAGTTACTATTCGGCATATGCATTTTGTGCACCCTTGTGTGTAATATAATGTTCTATTTGATTTTAACTCATGTTAATGTATATACATTATGTAATTAAATAGAGAATACAAGCATGAGTAAATGGTTAAATAAATGATATATGAGGTGTAAGTATCCTATCTAATGTAAGCATGTATAAGTATGGCTTGTAATGAATATGTAGGTTCTATAGTATGTAATGTATGGTGCATATAGTAGTGCAAGAGAATAAATGAATGATGAATGAATGTAAGCATGAATGTAATGTAATAATAGATGTAATATATGCAATATACAAGTTAATGAGATGTAATGTTCTATGTTAACACAAATCCGATATTACCTCATGTACCCCCTTACACTATGTTGACACTATCACACTTGACACATTGTTCACTTACACTTTGACACTCTTTGATATGTATACACTATGTATGCCCATTTAACCCTCACTTGCCCCTTTTTCATGTTCACATACACACACATAGCCTCTTAAATAAGTATTTATAAATATAGTTAACTTAGCTATGTATGTATATTATATATATGTTAGCATATTATGTTGTAATATATAAGTTTATATAACCATTTGAAATGCCATGATTATAGACCTAATCTTGAATACCAATATATGCATGTGTATATATGTGTAGACATATATAGCTTAAAGTAATAGATTACCTAGTGTATATCCAATGTGAATTCTTGCCTATTTGAGTATTGAATAATTGCATGCTATATAGAGTTGGGTGTATGTTGGCTTGTATAGCCTTGTATTGATGTGTGCTTGCTAGGATAGTCTTGGTTAGGCCTAGTAAGACTTGCTGGGTTAGGACATGACCTAGTTTGACTAGTGCAGTTGACCAGAGTTGACCAAGGGTTGACTTTGGCCTAGTTTGACCTAGATTCATGTTGAATGCATTATAGTGCTTTATATTACCCTTCTGGACATGTTGTGACTTGTGCTGTTCTAATTAGGAGCCAGATACCTCTCCTCAGACAATATCTTTACCTTGGACATTCAGATATCAGGCGAGTACATTCTCTGATCATTTTATATCCTACTTAGAATTATTTCCTGCATTAAATTACTTTACTTGTACTGTCACGTTGGTCACACGGATTGGTACTATACGGATCCCTTCTTGAGATGTTATCCTTAGGGAGCATCGGGTACTACATGTTCTGTACGTTTCACTTACATGACGTATCACTATGCTTCACAGGTTCTTTGATCACTTATGACATATACTCTTATGATCACAGAGTCTCCTAGAATCTCCTATCCCATTTACTGGGTATCCTAGAATCTCCTAGAATCCCCATTTTTGGGACATCCATGTATCACCCTTCGGGGACTTTGCGTGGAATCATAACATAACTTGGTTGGATCCTTGGGTACTGATTGAGGTACGGGGGAGTAGAAATAGACATGTGAATACTATCCAAGTAGTGTAGTATCAGAATCTCTTCCATAGTGTAGCATCAGAATCTCCTATGCCATTTACATGTCTATATTGTACTCTGACTCACTAGCCACATGTTAGTTCTCTATTTATAGTAGATATTTCTATTACAGCTTTCTCTCTCTGTTTACATACTACACTTCTTTCAGTACTTGTATCTTACTTTACTGTATGATTATATTTTCTAACCCGCTATGAACTCTTGAGATGTAATGTGCTCGCTCCTGTCCTGACTGAACCTGTTGATAAATTTTACAGATAGCCTGGAGGTTGCCTGCTAGCCTAGAGGAGACAGTAGAGGTTGCATAGATAGCTAGGGTTTTTGCTT
This sequence comes from Iris pallida, assembly GCA_029216955.1. Classification (NCBI taxonomy): domain Eukaryota; kingdom Viridiplantae; phylum Streptophyta; class Magnoliopsida; order Asparagales; family Iridaceae; genus Iris; species Iris pallida. Next base: position 10,779,176 of record JANAVB010007596.1, read on the forward strand.
ATAGTTTATTTTCAGTCATCTTGAGTTGTATTTATGGATTACTGTATTTGGGTTTTGAGATGTATTCTGAGTTTGTATCTTAGACACTTAGACTTGTATCTGTTGTATCTCTTTTCGATTTTATGTTTTATCTATCTTCCTTTATGCTCTATCTTAGATGTGATTGAGTTTAATTCTGCTATGTCACCCCCATTCGAGGAGTATAAACTGTTTAGTCTTATAATGTTAGATGCATTGAGACCTAGGACAGCGTTCTACCGCCGACACTGCGGCGTAGGCTGGGCGTTGTTACGTTCTCGTGCCCTAACTCTAGGGTGCGGGTCGTGACACGTTTTTAGTGGTGGCCCATGCAGGTCGAGTTTGTGTAATGGTATTCGAACTAGAGTACCACTACAGCCTGCAGTAGAATTAGGATATATTTTTGAAGATACTCAATCACAATTAGGATCCCTTGAGAGATTCCTGGGACGACCCTTTAGAATCTTGTTTAACTTCGATTTGAAAACTCTTTTCTTTTTCCTTGATTTGATTTATCTTTACTTTCTACTATTGAATTTGATTTTGATGGATTATTATTGAATTTGAGTTTGTATTTATTGATTTTGATGAAGATTGTTGAAATTTGAATATTGATGTTAGCTATAGCATCCGAGTTTGTAGTTATATGATTTAAAGGATTTTGTTCATTTCTGAATTTTGATGTTTGTTGATAAATTTGATTTTTTTTGGTATTCATTGTTGATTTAATTTAATTTTTGGCAAGATAAAATTATCTGGGCTAGGTCATCTAAGTTATGGAAATCTTGCCTTCTATAGTCACATTAGCCAGCATGGTGAGGACATATAGTCTAATTTTGGATATATTTCTCGGGTGTGAGAATTTAAGGTTTTCGCAGCCAAGCTAGCGGCATCGCGAAAATGTTAAATACCATGATTCTAGAGGTATGTGCATAAGTCAAGGACTCTGTGATTATCGTAGCCTTGCTCACTAGTATGACGAGAATTTAGAGTACCATAATTTTGGATAGACGCATATGATTATCAGATTGTACCTTAAATGTTTTCGAACATATTTTTGCTACTTTTGTTTCAGTCATTCAAAAAAAAGAAGAAATTATTGTTGTTTTGTTTTGTTTTGTTTCTCATTGTTTACTTAGGATGTAGCTTTAGCTATTTTTATAAACCTTGTGTAACTTCTTACAAAAATTTATTTCTTCTTAATACAATAAACCAATGATTTTGCTAGGCCTTATTTTGGATTTGGTATTATAATTCTTGTTTCAAAAAAAATGGGTCCCTCTTTAAATAGATAAGCAGAACAGATTCTATTATCATTCTTTTCCTGCCAATATTTTTACTACCATCATTCCTTGTCTTATATACCTGTCCTGATTATATCAATTCCCTGTCTGTATATAATTCTGTCAGCTATACCTTGACAACTCTTGAATCTTCATATCATTTTGCCTGAGAAATGTTAAGGAAGTGACGTAAATTATGTAGCTCAGAGAAGACGTAACCGGTTATTTTATGATGATCTAAAGGAAATCAAATGTGGAGTGTTCCATATGGAAACTTGAGATAGAAATGTGGTAAAGGTCTCGAATAGAATAAAGAGATGTATACTGCCAATCTGGAAACAATTACATTTAGAGAAATTTTGGGGTTATGAGATAGTTTATAGGTGTATTCAAAACTAATGAGGATATCAGAGGTCAACCTAGTTTTGAGAACTTAGAAAATCTTGGTTAACTTTTACTCTGAGGCTATGTAGAAGGTTAGTAATGGAAAAGAGAAGTTAATTGTGTTTAATAATGATATTAAACAAGATGTTGCGAGAAAATGACTAGGGATAGAGAGAACACAAAGTTATGGAAGTTTAGAGATTGTTGTGAAATATTTTTAGGAGAATAATATTCAAGGGTATATGTCGAAGAAAATACGGAAGCTGATTTTATGATGAAAGATAAGTTTTGTAAGGCCTAGAGATTTAAATTAAATAATACGAGGAGAACAATTTGAACAAGTTTAAGGAATTCGTAAACATGATTTAGAGGTTTTGGATCAAATTTAAGACAAGGTGAAAGAAATTTGAAATTTAAATAAATGGTTAATGTTGATTCCTAACTGTGAGGGTTGTGCTTCAAGAGTGATGTTTGGAAATTGGGAATTGCCTACGGTAGTCATGGTAAGGGTTTAAATAAAGGTTAAATTTTCATATGGAGACTGGTGAGGTAAAGATATGATTGGCAAGTTATGACCAGATGAACTTAAGAGTATCAGAAGCAGATGACTAACTCGATCTTCATTATTTTTGTGCATTAATTACCACCTCTTGAACTCCCACTTTCTAATTGAGATCCTTGACGTTCCTTATCGTGACTTTGATATTCGGAATGTAATACTAGCTGTTACCCTCCAACAAATCTTATATGCAAGACCTAGACGAGCTCACCTTCGTGTAGGTATATCATGTCCCACTAAAACCCGTCTTCTTGTACTCTATTTTCTTGATATGATTTTCTGGTCAACTGGCTAAACTATAACCTCTACCATTATACCAAATTTCTTCTTATTTCAATTAAAAATCCAGCCTTGACTCAATTCTTTCGACCCGACATGTGATGGTGTTCTGCTTGTTTCCTTAGATGCTTAACCTTGTACCTTATCTGATTACTTGACCCGTTGGTTAAGAAACTTGGACTATGTAATTCCTTTCATCATTACCACCCTTATATCTTGTGCTGCTAAATTAGCCTTAGTTTTGCAAGCTTATCTATTTTCGAGCTTGGTCATGACATATTTTATTGGGTGGCCACCCACTAATATATTGTCTAATCAGAACCGGTATATGATGGTCTGATCAACCTATTGTACTTTGGTTCGCTTTTTCATGTATCAATCTACGAGAATGGAGACATAGTTAAACTTGACCCTAGAGTCTCATTCGCGACAGCCTTGACAATTCTTCTTGAAATCTTTTCATCGCCTATGAACCTCGTATTCGTACTCAGTCGAATTAAATTTAATCATGACCTGAACCTCCATCATTGGATGCTCGTGCTCATACTTTGATTTCATTGATTTTCCTTCTTGCCCAAATCTCGTTTTATCCCGAAATTGATCAACTTAGATCGTGTCAAGACAAAAATCTATTTGTGATTTGTTGTGCCTAAATTTTCAATTTTTTGCCATTTTATGGAATAGTAACCTTTTAATAATTTCTTAGTTGCTTGTTAATGACCAATTTTTATATAGGATGGTAGACAACCCTACAACCTTGATGATTGTTGTTCCCTTACCTTCCCAATTAGGACACCCTAGATTGTTTGTGTGTTGATACCATAGTACCGTTTTGACCTAGAATGATTAGTGTACCTAGGTGAGACTTCCAACTGCTACGGTATGCCCTAACCTTATATACTATTCCTTCAAATTACATGATTTAGATTAAAAAAAAAATTAGACCTTGATTGTTGGGAAATAGGGACGTCACCCCATTAGTATCAGTTGTAGATATATATAGGTTAGTCCTTGATGTGGGGATGTGTGTCTCTAAACATGTAGCTTATGAGATTTATGAGAGATTATAGTATCAGCCTTGATAGGATGTACTAGTCTTTTGGTGAGTATAAATGTGTTATGAGAGATAGGGGCCTATATGTCTTAGTAATGCATCGTTTCTATGGTAATAGAATGTATTAATAGATGGTTAATAGGAAGATAATAGTTTGAGCATACCTATAGCCTATGATCAGTTCCTTTTCATCTTTAGTTAAGACCACTTTAAAATAGGTCCAGTCCCTTGGATATATGTTCCAGTCCATATTTTATTGAAGTTTCATTACCGCCGTACAGCAGAGCAGTATTGGAGGTATTCCTAGATTGACACTATTTGGATGTCCGTTTATTATTCCAGTGTTAGGAAGTGTTACCTTAGATATTGAGTAGGTTAGAGGCTCTAGAAGGAGTACTATCGATCTTAAATTTTGAGGGTGGGTAGAGTTGTAGCACCCAGTTTTCCAAATAAGGGTAATTTTGAAATTTTGTATTTATAATTATTTTAATAATGATATTTAATTCATGATATGGTTTTTGGTGATTTTAAATTATTTAAAATTATTTAAATCAATGACTTGTGGTTTTGACGTTTTACTAGTGAAACCCTAGAGACTGTTTGACCTAGAGCCTAACCATGTGATTATGATATTTTAATATTATTTTTGGCCTAAAGATATTTTTGCATTTGACCTCTTTGAATTATTTTGATATTATTTTATTATTTATGATATTGTTTTGGGGTTATTTGTGTCGGGTTCGAATTTCAACTCAATCCGACTTGAAACGGGGACCCGGGGGTAGTTTGACTCTAGTGGGACCCACACACTAGTTAGGCATGGCCCACATGATATTAATTTTAGTCCACATGATAGAAATATTTTAGTTAGAGGTTAGACTAATTATTATGGATAAGGTTAGTGTGATTAGAGACTTTAGAATGACTAATTTAGCCCCAACCAATTAGCCATTTTCTAACACTCATAGAATACGTTAGTAGGGGCATTTTGGACCTTACCATAATAGAACAAATAGCCCCATATAGCCAGCCACTTTGGGAGAGGATAGGCTCAAGTTCATTTCATTATTCTCATCCACACTCTCTCTCTTGTTCTTCCCCAAATTCCTAGAGAGCAATCCCTAGCAATTTCTCCACCAAATCCTTCCATTTTGCTACCAAATCTTCTTCTTTCCTTCTTCATTCTAGCCAAGAAGGAATCTACCCAAGTTTGGGAGGATTCGGAGCTCGTTCGTGTCCTTTTGGAATCTCTACGTGTCGGTGTCGCTCCGGGAAGGCTTTTCTTCGATTCGATCTACCGGGAGGTATAAATCCCTTCTCCTTTTTATTTTCTCATGCATATAGGTCTATTTTGAACCCATAGGAATGACCTCCATGGTTGTATCTCCATTTATGTCCATTTCGTGTCCATTTGGAGGTCATAGGAGTGTCCTTTGTGTTGTGCTTGTGTCCATGTGGAAAAATCCCAAATTTGGACACACTATGTGTTGTTGTTATGTATGAATGAATTATTACATGTTTAATCTCATATTTTTGTATTGGAGATGTGTTCTATAGTGTCTCATATATATATATATTAGTGTAGAGAGTGAGTTCTTGATATATTATGTTATATACTTGTGTTCTTTTGTCTCAAACTACCCAAATCCGTCATGATTTTTTATCCACGTTTTTAATTTCAGCCCTAACTTAGAAATGTCATAAATTCTAGCTCAAAGCTCGGTTTAATCTTCCGTTTTTTTAAAAGAAGCGTATTGAAGTTAGCTTTCCAAAAACATGTATTAGTAGGCCTAATTCTTTCTGTAACTTTTTGGAGAATTATTTGAGTGTCAGTTGTACGAAAGACAAACGCGTTCTCGGTGTTTTCGCGATTCCGGGAGTTTTCGGAAACGAAAACGCGATCCGTTTGAAATTTCGGAAAGCTAACACATAGATCTATAACATAATTTAATCCTAAATTTTAATTCATGCTGAGATGGTACAGTATTGATTATTAGTAGGAGTTACTATTCGGCATATGCATTTTGTGCACCCTTGTGTGTAATATAATGTTCTATTTGATTTTAACTCATGTTAATGTATATACATTATGTAATTAAATAGAGAATACAAGCATGAGTAAATGGTTAAATAAATGATGTATGAGGTGTAAGTATCCTATCTAATGTAAGCATGTATAAGTATGGCTTGTAATGAATATGTAGGTTCCATAGTATGTAATGTATGGTGCATATAGTAGTGCAAGAGAATAAATGAATGATGAATGAATGCAAGCATGAATGTAATGTAATAATAGATGTAATGTATGTAATATACAAGTTAATGAGATGTAATATTCTATGTTAACACAAATCCGATATTACCTCATGTACCCCCTTACACTATGTTGACACTATCACACTTGACACATTGTTCACTTACACTTTGACACTCTTTGATATGTATACACTATGTATGCCCATTTAACCCTCACTTGCCCTTTTTTCATGTTTACATACACACACATAGCCTCTTAAATAAGTATTTATGAATATAGTTAACTTAGCTATGTATGTATATTATATATATGTTAGCATATTGTGTTGTAATATATAAGTTTATATAACCATTTGAAATGCCATGATTATAGACCTAATGTTGAATACCAATATATGCATGTGTATATATGTGTAGACATATATAGCTTAAAGTAATAGATTACCTAGTGTATATCCAATGTAAATTCTTGCCTATTTGAGTATTGAATAATTGCATGCTATATAGAGTTGGGTGTATGTTGGCTTGTATAGCCTTGTATTGATGTGTGCTTGCTAGGATAGTCTTGGTTAGGCCTAGTAAGACTTGCTGGGTTAGGACATGACCTAGTTTGACCTAGTTTGACTAGTACAGTTGACCAGAGTTGACCAAGGGTTAACTTTGGCCTAGTTTGACCTAGATTCATGTAGAATGCATTGTAGTACTTTATATTACCCTTCTGGATATGTTGTGACTGGTGTTGTTCTAATTAGGAGCCAGACACCTCTCCTCAGACAGTATCTTTACCTTAGACATTCAGATATCAGGCGAGTACATTCTCTGATCATTTCATATCCTGCTTAGAATTATTTTCTGTATTAAATTACTTTACTTGTACTGTCACGTTGGTCACACGGATTGGTACTATACGGATCCCTTCTTGAGATATTATCCTTAGGGAGCATCGGGTACTACATGTTCTGTGCGTTTCACTTACATGACGTATCACTATGTTTCACAGGTTCTTTGATCACTTGTGACATATACTCTTATGATCACAGAGTCTCCTAGAATCTCCTATCCCATTTACTGGGTATCCTAGAATCCCTATTTTTAGGACATCCATGTATCACCCTTCGGGGACTTTGCGTAGAATCATAACATAATTTGGTTGGATCCTTGTGTACTGATTGGGGGTACGGGGGAGTAGAAATAGACATGTGAATACTATCCAAGTAGTGTAGTATCAGAATCTCTTCCATAGTGTAGCATCAGAATCTCCTATGCCATTTACATGTCTATATTGTACTCTGACTCACTAGCCACATGTTAGTTCTCTATTTATAGTAGATATTTCTATTACAGCTTTCTCTCTCTGTTTACATACTGTACTTCTTTCAGTACTTGTATCTTACTTTACTGCATGATTATATTTTCTAACCTGCTATGAACTCTTGAGATGTAATGTGCTCGCTCCTATCCTGACTGGACCTGTTGATAAATTTTACAGATAGCCTGGAGGTTGCCTGCTAGCCTAGAGGAGACAGTAGAGGTTGCATAGATAGCTAGGGTTTTTGCTTATAGTTTATTTTCAGTCATCTTGAGTTGTATTTATGGATTACTGTATTTGGGTTTTGAGATGTATTCTGATTTTGTATCTTAGACACTTAGACTTGTATCTGTTGTATCTCTTTTCGATTTCATGTTTTATCTATCTTCCTTTATGCTCTACCTTAGATGTGATTGAGTTTACATTCTTCTATGTCACCCCCATTCGGGAAGTATAAACTGTTTAGTCTTATACTGTTAGATGCATTGAGACCTAGGACAGCGTTCTACCGCCGACACTGCGGCATAGGCTGGGCGTTGTTACGTTCTCGTGCCCTAACTCTAGGCTGCGGGTCGTGACAAAGTCCAAGGCCAAGCAATCAGAGCAAGGTGAGCCTAGTAAGGTCTCAATGATTACTGACGTTGTTGCTATGATTACGCAGGTCAATGCGATAGGGAATGACTCTGACTGGTGGGTAGACACTGGAGCCACCTGCCATGTCTGCTCCAGCAAGGAGTGGTTCACCACCTTTACACCAACTTCTGAAGTGGTTATGATGGCGAACCAGGCACAAGCTGAAGTGCTCGGGATCGGGACGGTGGTGTTGAAGCTGACTTCGGGGAAGTTTCTGATGCTTCAAGGTGTGAAGCATGTACCTACTATCGCAAAGAATCTGATCTCGAGAGGCCTACTCTGCAACGCAGGCCTCAGGATGGACATCAATGCTGGCCAGATTGTGATGTCCATAAAGAAAATATATTTCGGGAAAGCTTTTTGTACCGAAAGAATGTTCAAAATTTAGCTTGTAAATCAGTCCAATGTAATTAATGCAATCACTCCTTCTGCTTATACTCTTGAGTTGTGGCATAATAGGCTAGGACATGTTCATTGTAAACGAATAAACAGAATGTCTAGTCTAGGACTTATCTCTAAGAGTGGGGGTAAGGTAGAGAAATGTGAAGTTTGTTTTCAAACGAAGATCACAAGAAAACCCTTTCGTCGGGTTAATCGAAGTACAAATCTTCTGGAGTTGGTACACTCCGATATCTGTGACTTCAAATAATTCTCTACAAAGGCCGGGATGAAGTATTTCATAACCTTCATCGATGACTTCTCAAAGTATGCGTTCGTCTACTTGCTGAAGGCTAAAGATGAAGCATTCGAAAAGTTCAAGGAGTTTAGGGCCGAACCTGAGTGGCAGACTGGAAAACAACTCAAAAGAATAAGAAGTGATCGAGGTAGAGAGTACAGGTCTCATAAATTTGCATCGTTCTGTAAAGAACATGGAATTGTCAATGAGACTACGGCTCCGTACTCTCCTCAATCAAACGGAGTAGCAGAGAGGAAGAAAAGAACGTTGACAAAAATGATTAACTCAATGCTGTTGACTGTGGGTCTTCCAAAGTGCTACTGGGAAGAAGCTGCATTGACGGTCATTTTTATTCTGAATAGAGTGCCTCATGCAACTTCACACATTAATCCTCATAAACTCTGGTTCAAAGTCACACCTAATTTGAATGTTATTCGAGTGTGGGGGTGTCTGGCATATGTTAAGCTACCAGATCTGAAGATTCAAAAGCTTGGGACAAGGACTACAAAGACGATCTTCTTAGGGTATGCCGAGAAGAGTGATGCTCGAAGATTTCTTGATATTGAGTCAAATCATATCATTGAATTCCGCGATGCAGAATATTTTGAAGACAAATTTTCAAGGCACAAGAATATTGTTCTTGCGGATATTCCGGAGAACAATAAGAGTGCGCAAGAAACTAAAGTTTTCAATGAAGAAGTAGTCCAAGAAGATGTTGTTGTTGAAACAACGATTGAACTAGAACTAGCTGAGCCGTCAGCTAAGCGTATGAGGAGGCCGAAGGACTTTGGAAATGACTTTGTCACCTATCATGTGGAAGCAGATCCGCCTACCTATGATGAGGCGATGAAGACCAGAGATGCAATTTTCTAGAAGGAGGCGATTGACAATAAAATTGATTCTATCACCTCAAATAACACTTGGGTGTTGGTTGATCTTCCTGAAGAAGCGAAACCCATCGGATGCCAATGGATCTTCAAGAAGAAGATAAAAGCAGACGAAACTATTGACAAGTTCAAGGCTAGGTTGGTAGCCAAGGGATTTTCTCAGAAGCAAGGGATCGACTACTTTGACACGTATGCTCCAGTAGCCCGGATGACCACCATCAGAATGCTAATTGCTTTCGTAGCAATATATAAGATGGTGATACAACAGATGGATGTAAAAATAGCTTTCCTAAATGGTGAACTGACCGAAAAGATTTACATGCAACAGCCAGAGAGATTTATCGTCAAGGGTCTTGAAGACAAAGTCTGCAAGTTGGTGAAATCCTTGTACAGTCTTAAACAGGCTCCCAAGATGTGGCATAAGAAATTTGACAAAGTTATAAGGTCAAATGGCTACATGGTCAGTGAGACGGACAAATGTGTTTACACAAAGTTCGCTGATGGAAGAGGTGTGATCGTTTGTCGGTACGTGGATGACATGCTTATCCTAGGTACGGATATGGGTTGTGTCCCGGAGACAAAGAAGTTCATCTCGAGCAAGTTCAGTATGAAGGACTTGGGGGAAGCTGATATGATCTTATGGATCAAGATCATCCGGACAGACACTGGACTAGCGCTGTCACAGTCTCATTATATTGAGAAGATGATCACTCGTTACGGGTATCAGAATCTTCCAGGGATCGATACGCCGTACAGGTGTGATCTGAAGCTGAAGCCTAATTCAGGGGAAAGCGTCAGGCAGCTGGAGTATGCAAGCGTAATCGGGAGTTTGATGTATGCTACTACTGCCATAAGGCTTGACATAGCTTTTGTCATGGGAATGCTGAGTTGTTTCACGAGCAACCCAGGCATTGAGTATTGGAAAGCTGTAAAACAGGTTGTGAGATATCTCAAGAAGACTCAGACATATGCACTGCACTATAACGGAGATCCGCCAGTAGTGGAAGGCTTCAGTGATGACAGCTGGTGCTCAGAGGTGGAGAGCAAAAGGTCCACAGGTAGATTTATTTTCACAATGGGTGGAGCTGCTATATCGTGGAAGTCAAAGAAGCAGACTATGCTCTCGCGGTCATCCATGGAATCTGAGTTATTGTACTTGATACCGCAGCGGAGGAAGCAGAATGGCTTTGGAGCTCATGTATGATCTTCCAATGGTTGGGGCGTAAACACCAACAATACCGATATACTGCGACAACCAGGCGACTGCGACGGTGGCATCTAATGACCTCTTCAATGGGAAGAAGAGGACTGTACGGTTAAAGCACAAGGTAGTACACGATCTTATCAAGAGAGGTGTAATTGCATTGATTGATGTTCGAAGTCAGGAATACCTGGCGGATCCATTCACCAAGGGCCTCAAGCGCCCGCTGGTCGATAACACAGCAAGTAAAATGGACTTGAAGGCATTCTGATATTGAATTATTACAATCCTACCATAAAGTTTTATGTTATTAGCTCAAAGAGAAGTCTACTAGACATCTAGCTTTTGGTTCAAGGAAGGACCATTAATCGGAAGAATATCAGGAACGGTTGGTACATGTTCTATTGGACATGGAGAGGTTACGGACCTACAACCACTGTTGTCTACTTTGTTTTCAGAAAAAAATGGATCCTGTGGGTAGGTTGGCTTAAACGCCTTAATGAGTTCTCAAGCAGAGTGAATGTCTGGTGTGCTTTACAGGAAGCATGGTAGCGCAGCACTACAAGGAGTGAAACTCCATGCTACTGTGGGGTGACTCCACCTTGAGGTTCCCGAAAAGGGTAATGCCTCGGCTTTGCGAGCCAAGTCACAGCGGTGTAGCACCGCAAATAGGCAGATAGCCTAATATTATTTATTAAAATGAAAGAGGGTGTAGTTAGCACTACAAAGAGGAGGGGTTCCTCATGATACAGTGGCACGGCACCACATGAGGTACCCGGATAGGGGTAAAGCCTCGGTCTTGCAAGCCATGTCATTGCGACATAACACCGCAATGGAGCCTAAGGCTTCATGCTGGGTAGTTTGGCACTACAAAGAGGCGGTGACCTCATGCTACAGTAGTATGACACTACGATGAGGTTCCTGGTACGGGGTAAGGCCTCGATTTTAGGCCATGTCATAGCGGCGTAGCACCGCAAGGGAAGCGCAAAGCGCTTCATGCCATATCTCTTTTACAAAGAACTCACCTATAGTGTATGGAAAGAAATATCAGGCCATCTCTTGAGGGTAAACCTATAGATATCCAAAATTATATACTGAAATCAGGCTCGCACAGGGCCTTTAATTTGTAGCCATAAGCACATAGGGGTGAGCATATAACGGTTGAAAAACGAAAACCGAACCGAACCGAAATATGACAAACGGTTTGGTTTTTCGGTTATCGGTTCGGTTTACGGTTTAAAAATTTGAAAATTTGAAATAACGGTTCGATTTTTGATTTTTCATCCGAAAAATCGAACCGAACCGAAAACCGATTTAGATTTAGTAATTTATCAAACTACTCACAATATACATATACTAATGTTTATTAACCCCTAACTGAGCGCACTCTCTTCTCTTATTCTATGTCGGTGCTTCTTTGAGCACTCTCTCTATCTACCCTCAATCTATATATACTAATATCTTTCACTCTATGTAATATAATAATTCATAAATATAATAATGTCATATATTTTTTTTAAATTTTTTATTTAAATAGGCCCATTTTGCTAAAAACTTGAAGGCCATGCACATTGGCCCATGAAACCGAACCGACCGAAAACCGAACTGAATTAATTCGGTTCGATTTTTGTTCGATTTTTATAAAAAACGGTTCAGCTTTCGATTTTAAAAAATACGGTTTACGGTTATTTCGGTTTTTATATATTTGGTTCGGTTTGAACCGAACCGAACCGAACCGAACCGTTGCTCACCCCTAGAAGCACATGTAACTACATTATGTGAGTCGGAAGAATTTCAGCTACGATACAGAATTCAAGGCTTAGTTCATTCTTGTATTATAGTCTGTTGTTTGACCCATGCGGTAAGATTCAAGTCGACAGCGATATCTCTCCTAACGCATGATAGACAGTTACTGTGGAGAACACTCAAACCTATATATATAGAGATATATGGAGGATTGTTGGAATTTGGCCTTTTGTTTTAGAATTTTAGTCCCACGTCGGCTAGTCCAAAGGAGTTGTATCTCTATATATTAGCTATGCTCTTTTAGAGATGTACATGTGGTGTGAAGGTGCACATGGGTGTGCCATGTGGGGTTATTTTTCTAATAGAAAAAAGGCTAAATCAACAATGAAGCATTCATGATTTTTGCTCTTGGAAAATTTATTTCCATTGGAGCTAAGCCCCGTAGGGGCTTAGTGACTCGAACTCAGACTCAGACTCAGACTCGGACTCGGACTCGGACTCGGACTCAAACTCTGGCTCATGAGATGTAATGTAGTATTTTGTTGTCGCACTTTGCACTTAGCACGTCAGTATCGTCGCCAGGCGCACAGTGCGCTTAAGTTGAGCTCGTTATGCGGGCCTCTTGTGTAGTCGATTGCGCTCGTTGCGCAGGTTGCACAGGTTGTGCGTGGTTCGCAAGTTGCACGCGTTTCACTGTTTGTACAGTGTGCGTGCGGTGCGCATATGGTGCAAATGGCGCACGTTACGCGAGTAGCGCAGTGTACACATTGTACGGCTTGTGCAGGTTTCGCGTGGTACATGTGGTACAGTGTGGCACAAGTGGTGTTGTGCATGCTGTGTTCACAGTGTGCTAGTTGTGTGGGTGGCACAAGTTGCATGCGCTGTGCGCAAGTTGACTCAGATCGTGTCTATACACAATTTGAGCGATTACAGCACGTTCGGGGCAGTTTTTTCCACGTTCCGAACGTTCTGCTAACTAGGCAGTTACTACACGGGCTTAATAAGGCTCTCTTCTCTCTCACAGTGGTAGCACAAGTAATAGAACATAGAGTACAGAAGTGTTTCTTAACACAAGTACAGAGTTCAGAATCCTTACGAGTTCCCATAGACTTTGAGAGAGAAGAGTAGCGTTGCACCATCGTCACTTAGCGCCGCAGGAGTCTGCTGCATCCGAGGAGTCAGAAGAGCAGAGTGTTCTAGAGTTCTCCGACGAACTTGCTCGTGCCTGGAAGCTATTTGTGTGGGGCAAATTAAGCTTTGAGCAACGGTGATCATTCACCCCAGCAGGCCATCTTCTATCTTTCGTCTGTCATCGCTACTGCTGTTAGCATTTCGATTCGTACCTTCTGTTTAGAAGTGCTACTATCGTTTGCTACTGTTATAAAATCTTTTTAGATTATTGTAATCCAGAATCCTCCTAGGATCTCTGTTGTGCACCTTCTTTGAAGTATTGCGTTGAAACGTTATTTTTACAATTATTTTATTTTCTCAGTTTTCCATCGAAAATTGTGCCCCGACAATAACAATTTATAGATGTAATTTTATAGTCTGTAGTATTACTAAATGTGTTATTTTATTACTTATGTATACGCATTTAAGCTAGTTTGAAAATTTAGGTCATTGTTTTGGTATATTATAGTATTTTCTAAAAATAGCTTAAAAAGGAATTTGGTAAAATAAATATATAATAAAAATTTCTAAAGTAAAACCTAGGACCTTGTCCCTATAAAGGTAAACAAAAATTTATATATATATATATATATATATATATATATATATATATATATATATATATATATATATATATATTGTCCCTAATATATATATATATATATATATATATATATATATATATATATATATATATATATATATTTATATATATATATATATATATATATATATATTAGGGACAATATATATATATATATATATATATATATATAATGATGGTTGTTGTTGGGAATTGGTAGATTCTTTACGAACGGTAACAACTATAGTTCATGTCGAGGTTTGGATACGACTTTCTCAGAATCAACACGAATGGGGCAAACTCCAGGCAAGTCTACCTTGCCGAATTGTACAGTTTATTTTATGCATTTCTATACTTGTATTTTTCAGTCATACTTGATTACCTGCTGCTTATGTTCATGTTATTGTTATTTTTTTTACTTTGCGTGCACGTTCCTTATTTGTTCATCATGTGTCACATTTTTTTCATGTGAGTGTTGTGACGTCATTGATTAGTCTTCTACCTTTGTCCTTTGACTTGACTTGACCTGTCGTCGTAATCGATTGCTATATATTGACCTATTTTATCTCTAGATCGGGAGCGTCCAATGGCGTTACGGTATAGAGACTCCTTATAAACTTGTTATTCCATTTCTAGGACTGGGAGCGTCCCATGGCGTTATGGTGTTAGAGATTTGTTATCGACCTGTTTCCCATCTTTAGGACTGGGAGTGACCCATGTCATTACGGTAGTAGAGATTTATCTTTTGTCTCGAGATCGGGAGCGTCCCATGGCGTTTCGATATTGAGACGTCTTTATTGATTTGTTACATGTTTTACTTTCCTCTCATTCCATGCATGTTATTTACTGTTACATTTGACATATTTTTATGTATCTTGCTACGTCTTTCTGAGGACCTGGTAATTTCTCCAGATTATTGCTGGTTTTCTTCCAGGTAATTGTTAAGACTGCTAGAATAGAAGGATATATTGGTGGACGAATGTATCTCCAAGATTCAGGTATCGATAGTAGTATTTTTATCATTCTTTCGTCTATAATATTTTATGATGACATATTCAGCTACATAGCCTAGTTTTACAAGCTTACTTTTGTTATGAGCTTGTTGAGATGATTGTATTAAGGTCTGGCCAACCTTTTTTTATAAATTATCTATTCTTGTATTTATATTCAAGTGACATCAGTGTATTATTGTTTGATGATCAGCCTTAATGCACCGGTTCCCACTTGAGATTATTATCGGTTGATTGAGATATAGTTGACTTGCCATTTTATATCCAATGTAGACAGCTTATACGTATTAGATCTAGACTGGAGTCCACTTGATACGTAGTTGGTATGTATAGGTATCCTAGTCCTACGTATTTTAGGATTGGGGCGTTACTGGTCTCCTGGCCCTATAGTTAGTAGTCCTGTGTAGTGCTCTCTAATTATAGTAAGTCTCTATCGTAGCCCTGCGAGGGTCCCCCGAGTCGAGCGTGGTCAAGTAGCCAATCCTAGTATCGGTTGAAGGTCAAGTCAAAGTAACATGGAACACATGATCAAGTCAAGTCACTCAAGTAACAAACACTGTTGAAGTCACGGGTGGAAAATATACGAAACAATTAATGATACAGCAAGTGATAAAAGGTAGAAAACATAGAAATAATCATGGCAGGGCTGCAGATACATAATAGAAAAATGAGACATGTACAAACAAAAATGATAGGAAGCATGCATATAAATAAACTGTACAAAGTTGGCAAGGTACACTTACCTGGTGTGGTTTGTTGGAGTCGACATGTGTGGCTTGATCGTAGCGGTACAAAGTAGGTATGGATGCCATACTTCTAATAGGTGATCCCAACTTATGGCACAAACAATCCCTTGAGTCCAAACAACCAATTGGTTAGGGTCGGCATCTAGAAGTCCAAATTCACGAAGAAATAGGAAATGTTTGATTAGTCATGACCGAAAATAATTTAATTCTAAAAGATTTGATTTAGGAAAAGGAAAATCTTTATTAGAAAATATATTCTTTACTTGGAAAAAATATTTATAACTATTTAGAATTATTTATAACATTTATATAAGTTTAAAATAACATAAAAGTCTAATTAAAACATATTTATTTAGTACAAAACCATTTTGAGAGTTGATATACAAAGTCCATCTAAAAAGTACTTTTTAAAACTTATTATTCTTATTTTTATAGTTATATATATGAAGGTCTTTTAGTCAAAACCATTTAGGAAAATATCTATATTTTACTTCAAACTCAATACCCCAAAATTTTATATATATCCTATATATGCCACTACTAGATAATAACTAAATATTTATATGGGTCAAAATAAAATTTAAATTTAAAATTAATTTTTGAAAACCTTTGTATGATATCGATGTAGACCTTTGTATCAGCTTTCCGAAACACCAAACGAATCGTGAAACTGAGTTCGAAATCTACCGGAATCTCGAAAAAAGTATGGCACGTCAATTTTTAGGACAACTATCACTCAAACCATTTTATAGAAAAATATATTATTAATTTTCTAAAGTAAATTAGAGGCTATCGAAGTAACCTCAATAAGGTTCAAACGAAAAAAAATTAGAGGTAAAAATGAGTCCGGAGTTAGGAGTTATGGCTTTTCAAAGTTGCTACAACTGAGCTTGATTTTTATGACAAATTTTGGATATTTTGGACGAAAAAGAGAGGAATTGTAATGGCTAACATTATTTGGGATTAGAAAAGCAAAGAAACGAGCCGCTTTAAATAGGTTGAAGCAACTCCTAATAAGAGTCCTAGTGGATAAATCTCTCCCTTAATTTAAATCAATATAAAATTTTAAAAAACAAAATCAATCTAATCATATCCAATAAATGACTACAATAATAATTTAAAGTAATACTCAATGTTACCAAATAATTTAAATCATGTAAGTTAAAATCTAATCAAATATCCATTATTTTAAAATCAAATAAAATATTTAAAGCCTAATCTAATCAATCTAATCCAAATTAAATATTTGATCAAAATAATAATATAAACTAATATTTAATAATCCTACAACTAATTCAAAACACTACCAAAATACGCTCATTTAGCGACAGATTATTAGCGACAAAATTATTCCGTCGGTATTAGCGACGGTTTCGTGGCCGCTAAGCGACTAATTACCGACTACAAGCCTTTGCCATTTTTATTTTAATTTTAGGGGGAGGAAAGGTCGCACATCCGTCGCTAGAGTGTCGGTGTTATAGCGACGAATCTCCGGTCGTCGCGATGTAGTCGATTATTTGGCGGGAATTGTGTAGAGAATTGGCGGGACATATCTTCGACTACGTAGCGATGGATATTCAGTCGGATAATCAATAATAGCGACTACCTGGCGACGGATTATTAGCAGTCGCTATTCCGTCGCTACATTTACGTTCCAGACTTAAATGAAAAGGCGGGGAAACTTTTGGCATTCCTCCCAAATTCAATCTCTCTCCTCTCTCTCTCCTCTCTCTCTCTGTCTCCTCCTCTCTCTCGCGGCTTCGGTGAACGGCGACGGCGTCCTCTCCTCTCTCTCCCGAAGGTAATCCTCTCCTCTCTCTCTCTCTCTCGTCTCTCCATCTCTCTTCTCTGTGTGTGTCGCGGTATCGACGTAGGGGCAGCGGGGGCGGCGGGCTTGGGGACATTCGGGCTTGGGGCGGGGGCGTCGGGGGCTGGGCGGCTGGCTTGGGGCGGGGGCGTCGAGGGCTGGGGCGGCTGGCTTGGGGCGGGGACGTCGGGGCCTGGGCGGCGGGCTTGGGGCGGGGGCGTCAGGGGCTGGGCGGCTGGCTTGGGGTGGGGGCGTCGGGGGCTGGGCGGCGGGCTTGGGACGGGGGCGTCGGGGGGCTGGGCGACGGGCTTGGGGCGGCGGGCTTTGGTCGGGGGCTGGACGGCGGGCTTGGGGCGGCGGGCTTTGGTCGGGGGCTGGGCGGCGGGCTTGTTGCGGCGGGCTTTGGTCGGGGGCGACGGGGGGCTTTGCTTATCAAATTCATCTGAGTTTATATATTGGCTAAATAATGTGTTATCCATATTGGGTGTTATCCATTAGTTTGGTGGTGTTTGGATTAGTAAATGTGAATATGGAGTTTGGGTTCATGGTGTATATGTTCACTGTGTCAAGGACAGTGCGAGTTCTTCATCTGCATAAGTCAGTGTTTGGGTTCATGGTCTATACATCTAACTGTGATATACATATATATGTGCCTATTATAATTATCGTGCAGGACGGCTTGGGGTATAATGTGTGATTGTAGACATGGTAGGAATTATAGGTAATTAATGCTAGTGTGACTAGACTAAGGTAGTGCTTGCTAGATAATAAGGACACTCTAGTTTCCTAACCAAGTTAATTTTAGACTAGATATTTAGGATATAGCTCCCATATCCTAGAAGTGGACTCTTGCAATTTAGAAATAGATAGATTGACTCAGTTTGGTATCGGTATCGCACTATCGGTATCGGTATCGCACTATCGGTCAAGGTTCACAATCGGTATCGGAATCGGTTTCGGACTATTCCTATGAGTATTGGTATCGACGATATCGGTAGTATCGGCGGTATCGTATCGGAGTATCGGACTTTGGTATCGGAAAACAAATAATTATTAATAAATTATTTACATTTAAAAACATATATTTTATATATTTAGGCATAATTTTAAGTATTTCAGCGTTAATTCTTAGTAGTTTTGAAATTATATGAAATAATAGTCACCCTTACCGATTGGTTTTGCCGAATTGACCGGAACAAAGACCCCCATAGTCGGTATCGGTCAATATTTGGTATCGGTCGGTATCGGATCGGAACATGCCAAACCGTATCGGTATCGGCCGTATCGGATCGGTATCGGCCGATACTTTAAACCATGCTATCGGTATCGAACTATCGGTATCGGTATCGGTATCGCACTATCGGTATCGGTATCGCCCTATCGGTATCGAACTATCGGTATCGGTATCGCACTATCCGTATCGGTATCGGTATCGCACTATCGGTATCGAACTATTAGTAACAACTGTATTTATATTTTTCTCTTCTCGAGCTAGAATACTAGCGGATCCACCAGTTACATGATTATATACTAATTCTGTTTAGTTTGTCTTACTATACAGATTTTTACATCTAATCTGTGATGGATCATTATTTCGTTGATCGTACATGGATGTACAAACGACAACACGAGAGCAGAATAGGTGTGAGTGACGATTTTCAGGCAGGCGTGGAAGTGTTTCTTAAGTATGCCATGAGCAAAGCTCAGTTTATGGACGGTAACAAAATCAAGTGTCCATATCGTAATTGTCGCAATAGACGTTACGAAGAAGTGGTGAGTGTAAGAGATCATTTGACCCGTAAGGGTTTCGTACGTGATTACGGCCTGTTGTCATCGCAAGGTGAACTATATGCCGAAAGACAGGTTACGAATGCTGCTACTTATGCTTTTGATGATAATGCTGCAGCGAATTTTGTCATCGATGACGACGAATGCTCCGTTGATTATGGAGACGTGCAGAACCTTGCACGAGATATGGTGTACGACGCGACAGGGCCCAATTTTGATCCGAAGGATCCTAATCCCGAGGCGAAGGAGTTCTATGATATATTTCAGGATGCTGAAACTTCTTTATATCCTGGTTGTGATCCACATTCCGTACTGTCAGTAACGATGCGGTTGTTGAACATAAAGTCCGATTTTAACTTGCCACAAACTTGCTATGATCGGATTACACAACTAATGAAGGAGGTGTTACCGAAGGAATCAAAAGAGCTTCCAAAAAACTTCTACAAGTCGAAGATGATGGTCCGACAACTGGGACTGGGGTACGACAAGATAGATTGTTGTCGCAACGGATGCATGTTGTACTATAAGGAGAACGAGGATGTAGAAAGTTGTCGCTTCTGTAATGCGGATCGTTACAAGGAGGTCAGGGAAAAAGGAAAGTCAACTAGAAAACGACGTCCTTACAAGTATATGCATTACTTGTCGATCACGAAGCACTTGTAAAGGATGTATATGTCTCAGAATACAGCAGAAACATGACGTGGCACAACGAAGAACGCACAAAGGATGATGGAGAATTGTCACATCCTTCGGATGGAGAGGCGTGGAAATATTTCGATTTTTGCCATCCAGATTTTGCTGCAGAGCCCAGAAATGTACGCATGGGGCTATGTTCTGATGGATTCGCCCCTTTCGGGCAGTCGGGATCTCAATACTCCTGTTGGCCGGTCATTCTGACCCCTTACAATCTGCCACCATGGATGTGTATGAAGACTCCTTATATGTTCTTGACAGCTATCATACCAGGTCCCAAAAATCCGACGAAGAATATCGATATATATTTACAGCAGTTGGTGGATGAGCTAAAACAGCTGTGGGAGATCGGCGTCGCGACGTATGATATTTCCAGGAAACAGAACTTTCAGATGAGAGCTTCACTGATGTGGACAATCAATGATTTTCCCGCATACGGTATGCTGTCGGGATGGAGTACTCACGGCACCCTGTCTTGTCCGATATGCATGCAATATAGTAAGGCGTTCCGCCTTAAGCATGGAGGAAAAACTTCTTTCTTTGATTGTCATCGTCAATTTCTGCCCGCGAGTCATCCTTGGAGAAAGAACAAGGACGCATTCAGAGCTGAAAAAACTTCTTTCTTTGATTACAGGTTTTATTGCCTGAAACAACACTCACTCATGAGAGTGTTCGTTATCTGGCACTGGGACCGAAGAAGCAAATAAAGACTTGGCCAGGCTATGTCGTTAATGGCTTCAGGTTTAAGTCAACTCAGAATGCTATAAATGTCGAATTTATCAATGACGGCATCAATACCAAGGATTCCGGTGTTTGTATAAGAGGCACCGTCTATGACGACGAGCCAGACTTTGACTATTATGGAGTGCTTCGGGATATTGTAGATTTACAATATAGTGGCCCATATGATATGCATATTATGATGTTCAAATGTGAGTGGTTCGATACGACACCAAATATCGGTTGGAGAATCGATAAACAATTTGGATTCGTCGATATAAATTATCGCAGGAGGTATAGAGGGTCCGATATATTTGCGATAGCAAATCAGGATGTTCAAGTCTACTATACAAGCTACCCAAGGCGTCGTAGAGATCGATTTGACTGGTGGGCAGTATGCAAGATTAAATCTAGAAATACATTCAACGTTGGAGACCCAGCATACCAAGAGGACCAGATCGAAAAGTTCCAATACTTGGGACAACACTCAGATACAATGGATGTTGAAGATATTATTGAGGAAAATAGAGGGGAGGAAGAGGTTGATACACAAGACTTAGCTGTCAACCAGGGGAGAAAGAGGCATATTGTCCTAAATTTTGAGGCAGAAGAAGAAGAAGAAGAAGAAGAAGAAGAAGAAGAAGAATTTGATTGGGATGAGGATACAGATGAAATCGACGATGAGGATGAGGATGAGGATGAGGATGAGGAGGATGATGATGAAGACGAGGCCGAGGATGAGAACGAAGACGATGATTAGGTTAAATATTATTGTATAGTAAAAATACTTCCAATTATGTGAATTAAGTTTGACCTCATAAAAGCAATTACGTGAATTCATGTTTTTTTATTCGATTATTTATTTATTGCAGATGGCACTCCTAGTCTTTTTCGTCGCGGCGGCACTCATCTCCCTACTGGTGGTATGTATATTTTAGTTTAGTTTTTTATATCCATTTACACTTTCATATTGTTAATTATGTTTATGTGTTCTATTTACAGGTCATGATGGCTGGCCGTGGTCGTGGTGCTGGTTGTGGTGGTGGTGGTGGTGGTGGTGCGGGTCGTGGTCGTGGTCGTACTGGTGCTGGTGGTCGTGGTCGCATTCAAAGTTCCCGGGATGTGACCCCATCGAGCGAGCCCGACCCGGAGAGTACCCCGGGCACAGACGCATCCCGTCCTCGATCGACCACTTCATCGAGGCATCAGTCCGGATCTGCTAGCGGATCCGATCCGCTATCGGAACCACCAGCAGCGGATCCACCAGGAGATGCCCCAGTTACTGCACAGTGGGCCCCGGAGTACACCCATACTCAGTTCTATCCGGTTACTGGGGAGTACATACGCGGACCCGCGGATCCTCCGACGGCACCAGAGAGGCGAAAGGCGAGTTCCGACGAGAGCTATGGCCCGCGGGAACCTCGTAAGTAAATTTAAGTTAATTTATTAAATTTCTTTTATTTATTCAAGTTAATAATCCAGTCGTTTCTTCTTTGTAGGTTTTTTCCGTTTAATGTTGGCAGGGCCCTTGGAGAAATTATCAGGGCTAACTTCCACGGTCCCTACCTCAACTTTACGTCGGTGCCCCCAAACGTGCAGTACGTCTGGCTCGACGAGTTGAGGGTATATATCTATATTTTTTTGGTTAAGTCTATGTGATTCTTTAATCAACCATTTTGTAAATTACGTGATAATTGATTTTCTGTGTTAGAGAACGTACTGGTGGCCCCCCCATTGCGAGGAGGGGATCCGCAGGACCTACAGAAGCGCATGCTCGAAGAAGATACGGGATATGATTCATGGCCTAAAAATGGGGCATACGAGGCCGAATTGGATCCGGCAGGAGTATTATGAGGACCTCTTAGACATGATGGATAACCCTGCGTACAAGGAGAAATCGGAGAAGGCGAAGGTGAACCGATCTGCCGCGGGCCTTCATACGGGGGGATCAAGGTCTCACGCAGCGATACTTGCAGATCTGGTGAGCAACCGTAAATTTATTTCACTATCGAATTAGGTATTATTAATTAAAGGAGTTAATTAGTTTCTACGAAAATTTCGTATGCAGGCCCAACGGGCGGTGAAGGATGGAAGGACGCCAGAATCGGTCACCATGCACGACGTGTTCCAGCATACGCACAAAAGACGGAAGGACGGGAGCTTCATCGACGAGAGGGCCAAGGAGACTGATGTAAGTACTTATGTTTATGAGATTAACGTTAGAATTAAAAGTATTCGGACTATAACTTAGGTAAACTTAGGATTCACACTTAACTTAGTGAAACATAGGATTTAGATTACAACTTAGGTAAATCTTATAATATAAACACATTCATTTGATAGGCTGCGTATCGTGAGGCCCTTAGTAGGGCTCAATTAACTGACACCGAGGATGTCGGTGAAACGACGCCCTTCCGGACACCCTCTTCTTTGGCCGCTCGGAACGACTTGTTCGTAGATACCGTCGGCGGCTTTAAGAAAGGGTTCCTGTACGAAGTCGGCTCCCTAGGGCCATTGCATATGGCGACGCAGAGATTTCCACCGATACCGCCTCCTTCCGTGGCCCGGGCAGACGATAATGTTAGGTCGCAGCTTACGCAGCTGCATGAGGCGGTGTCGTCCTTTTTGGAGCAATTTGCCACGCACTTTCCGTCTGTGTCTGCTGCTGTCGGTCCGTCTGCTGCTGCCGGTACGTCTGCTGATGGTGCTCGTCTATCTTCTACTGGTCCGTCGACTGCAGGTGTCGGTCCGTCTTCAGTGTGCCATCTTTCTTTCAACCCTGAAGCCCCTGTGCTACCGCCTACGGCTATGACGGCACTCCTGGATCTCATGTCCGTAGAGCAGCTTCGCCGACTTCCGAGCACTGTCTACGATGCCTTGCCTCCGTACCTTATGGAGGAGTATATTCGTCGGTCGAATACGGGAACGGACAATCGACCTCCTCCTTAAATGTTGTATTAAGAAAATTTGGATTATTTGTGAGAGCTTTGAACTAATTGTGCTATAATCGGCTTATAGCACCGGATATTATGTTACTCTTTAGGATAATTGATATTTATTTTCTATTAATTTGGTTTGGTCTGTGATTCTTGGATAATTGATGTGCATTAAATTCGTATGTGCATATTTGGTCTATGTGATTTTTGGATAATTGGTGTGCATTATATATTTGGTCTGTGTGATTGTTGGATAATTGGTGTGCATTATATATTGGTTTGGTTTATGCATATATTTGTGAACAGGGAAAGTGCTGCAATTTTTTTCCCAAAAAACTCAGTTAGCGACGGACTAGTGACCGTTTAGCGACGGATATTCCCAGTTGCCGACGGGTTTTCGACGGATAAGCTGTCGCTATCTGGAGTTTTTAAACTGTTTCCAGGTAGCGACGGGTGATCGACGGATTATCCGTCGGCAAGGTTCTGGTGGTATAAACTTTGACGGAATAGCGACGGAAATGCGTCTCCAGGGCGACTGATAATCAGCCGCTAATCCGTCGCTCTATATGGCGACCGCTTAGCGACGGATCATCCGTCGACATGGTTCTGGAAATACATGACATTTTCAAAATCATGGCGACGGATAATCAGTCAGCAACCCGTCGATGTAGCGACGCGGTCGCGACGTATTAGCGACTATTCTTCCGTCGCCATGGTGCTGGAAATGCCAAGCATTTCCAGAACCTGATCGACGGATAGTCCGTCAGAACGCCGTCGCCAATCCGTCGTTAGTTACCGACGAATACCGACGGATTAGCGACTTCATTATACGATCTGATACGCTGTTACGACGGGTTACCGACGGAACTTTACGTCGCTATTGCCTACACATTTCAGTACTTAATAGTTGAAATAGACGAAAGTCCGTCGGAAATGCGTCGCTAATGCTTCGTATTGTGACGTCAAAAATCCGTCGCTATTCCGTCATGTGACGACAACTTAGCGACGGACCGTTATTAGCGACGAGCTGATTGCCGATAGATTTTTTTGGCCAAAATCCGTCGGTTATCGGTCGCTAATAGTGATTACCGTCGGTTTAGCGACGGATGTGGTCGTCGCTAAAACGATAAATTTTGGTAGTGAAATAATATTAATATCCAAATTGATTTAATATAATCTTAATATAAGATTTAAATCAAATAAACTTTTCAAAAACTAAATAAACCTAATCTAATTATTATTTGAATAATCTTAACTTTAAAATAATAGTTAATATTATCAAGAATCGTTTAAACTATATTTGATAATTATTAAAAAGACTAATACATATTTATATAACTCCAAAATATAGTTTAAATAAAAAAATCTTTTCTTGTTGTTCCAAAAATAAATATGATTTCTTTTATAAAAATTTCTACGACAAATTATTTTCTAAGATCAAAAATAAAATAAAAAATAATATTTTGAAAGTTTGGAAAAATGGGCTACAAATTTCTAGAGATATTTATATATTTACTTATCTGAATTTTTTTTATATTAGTATAAACTAGAATAAAAATACATATACTGTACATACATTCAGTGTATACAATAGTTATTCTAATTAAAAAACTAAAAAAATACATGTAGAAATTTAGGAGGTTTTACATTCTACCCACCTTAAAAAAATTTCGTCCTCGAAATTAAAACTAAAGCGCGTTCTAGAAAATAAGAAGATATAAGCGGTAGAAAAAGTCAAGTACAAAAAATCGTACATCGGACTCGAAAAGATGAGACAAAATAAGATGTTGGTTTGGACTGCACGTGGTATCAAGGTTGAGAAGGAACATGGAAGGATTAAGAAGCACGATATGAAGAGAGATTGTTAAGATACGTCAATCTTAGGCTCTTTCGGTCTGATGGTAAGAAAGTGTCTATCCACTCTAGAATTATTCATACTTACTACTTCCTTCAATTGCCTTCATCGAATTCCTTACAGTTTAATATCCACTGTTTAAATTCAATCTATCGTAATCTCCTCGAAAAATAAGCTTCTTTAAAATTTACACAACTAAAATTTAAATCCACCGATCATAATCTTCTTCAGAAATTTTAAATAAACAATAATCTAAATCAAATCAAATATATCGTAATCTCCTCAAAATTTTAATAGCCAAAATTTATTCAATCATATCTTATTCCAAACTTAATTCTGCAAATTTAAATTATCTTTCATCCTCAAAATTTTAAATTAATGATTCAACCCTTAAGTACAATATTTAATCAATTCTTCCAAATTTAAAGTTGTAATACAATATTCAAAATTTTAAATTCCTGTATTTCTACCTTTGTCATAACATATCACTTTGTTGGTTCGTACACATACTTCAGGCGTCCCCGTTATATATGTATTTCAGCCAATGTCAGTGTTAGTGCGATTCGATAGACTACAATGCATCTTCTAATCCCCTAATCCCACTTGATCACAAGTCATATTATTATCCTTAAGTTCATTTTTTTTCTCAACTAAATCATGATTATTCTTCTAAAAGTCTTGAAAGTCAAAGGAATTTAAGTCTCTCAATCATATTTTACTAATCTTTTTCTTAAGCACCATATAAAAGATTCACCTTCATCATATAAAATTTCAATTATAATTTAAATTTGACAATATCATTTCTACCTAACTTAAAATATGCCAATCTTTCATGCACGGCTATATACTTTAAGGAAAATTTTCTCAAATCATTTAATAGTGTCAATCATCCTCAAAATATTTTAATACATTCAAAACTTAAATATTCCTTCTAATACATCCTCAATCAAAATAATATGTCTAATAAGATAATTGAACTTTAGAACATATACTAATGCTAATCATATTTCTAACCTCCATCATACGTGAGAAAATAAGATTTACGTTAGGATAGGATCAAGCAAGATGCAAGACAAGCAGTAAAATAAGAGTTCAAAAGGGAATCAAGGAAGTCGATCAAGCATGTGGATGAGATCCTAATTTCTAGTCCTATATGCAGGCTTGTTCGGTACAATAACGTAACTGAAACAATTTTTCGAGACCTGCATGGGCTACCATAAAAATATGTAACGCCCCAGTCCCAAAATATGTAGGACTAGGGTACGTACATGCTAGCTGCATGTATACGAAGACTACCCCAATGAATGGGACCCACATATACACACATAAGTTGTAATATATAAGTCACATGCAATACTAAATCTCATCCACGACAACAAATAAGAGAAATAAATAATCAATTATATAAATTGAAATGTAGAATATAATATTTGTCGGATGGAGACAAATTCACTACCAAGCGACAGAAGAATAGAATAAAATGAAAGAGATGACTAGATAAGTCCACGGTCCACAACGAAAGGGTCTGGTCCTGGATCGTACTTCTCGAAATCCTGTCGATCGTCTATAACTGAAGAGATCATCAAGTCTTCAAAGGACTAGCAAGATACATAAAAACATGCATTTTTGTAATAGTAGATAACATGCATGGACAACATAAGTAGCACATAAACAACTACCAGAATAAGACATGATATCGCATTGAGGAACTCTTTAAATAATGACATGTCTTATAGTAATACTAACTATGGATACTAACAAATCGAATGACCGTAGTCCTACGTGGTTCTCCCGGTCCTATAGTTAGTAGTCATGCGTAGTGCTCCCTAACTATAGTAAGTCTCTATCGTAGCCCTGCGGGGGTCTCCCGAGTCGAGAGTGGTCAAGTAGTCAATCCTAGTATATATTGGTCGAAGGTCAAGTCAAAGTAACATGAAACACATCATCAAATTAAGTCGCTCAAGTAACAAACACTATCGAAGTCATTGATGGAAAATCTATGAAACAACTAATGATAACAACAAGTGATAAAAGGCAAAAAAAAAACAAATAAATAATCATGGTAAGGCTGTAGATACATAATAGAAAAATCAGACATGTACAAACAAAAATGATAGGAAGCATGCATGCAAATAAACTGTACAAAGTTGGCAAGGTATACTTGTTTGGCGTGGTTTGTTGGAGTTGACATGTGTGGCTAGATCATAGCGGCACAGAATAGGTATGGATGCCATACTTCTAATAGGTGATCCCAACTTATGGCACAGATAGTTCCATTGAGTCTGAAACAGTCCACTTAGCTAGGGTCGGTATCTAGAAGTCCAAATTTGCGAAGAAATAGGAAACGTTTGATTAGCCATAATTGAAAATGATTTAATTCTAAATTTTGATTTAGGAAAAGGAAAATCTTTGTTAGAAAATATATTCTTTACTTAGAAAAAAATATTTATAACTATTTAATAACCTTTATATAAATTTAAAATAACATAAAAGCCAGCTAAAACATATTTATTTAGTACAAAACCATTTTGAGAGTTGATATACAAAGTCCATCTAAAATATACTTATATATAAACTTATTATTTTATTTTAATAGTTATATATGAAATTCTTTTAGTCAAAACCATTTAGGAAAATATCTACATGTTACTTAAAACTCAATACCCCAAAATTTTATATATACCCTATATATGTCATTACTAGGTAATAACTAAATATTTATATTGGCCAAAATAAAATTTAAAATTAAAGTTAATTTTTGAAAACTTTTGTATGATAGAAATTTATGTTAGCTTTTCGAAACATCAAACGAATCGCGAAACTGAGTTTGAGATCTCCCGAAATCTCAAAAATAGTACGACACGTCAATTTTTCGGACAACTATCACTCAAACAATTTTATAGAAAAATATATTACGAATTTTCTAAATTAAATAAGGGATTATTGAAGCTAATCTCAATACGGTTCAAAAAAAAAAAAAAACTAGAGGTGAAAAGTAGTCCGGAGTTGACAGTTTTGTCTCTTCAAAGTTGCTAGAGCTAAGGCTGATTTTTATGACGAGAAACGAGCCTCCTTAAATAGGTTGAAAGAACTCCTAATAGAAGTCCTAGTGGATAAATCTCCCCCTTAATTTAAATCAATATAAACTTTTAAAAAACAAAATCAATCTAATCATATACTATAAATGATTACAATAATAATTTAAAGTAATATTCAATGTTATAAAATAATTTAAATAATGTAAGTTAAAATATAATCAAATATCCATTAATTTAAAATCAAATAAATATTTAAAGCTTAATGTAATCCAAATCAAATATTTGATCACAGTAATAATATAAACTAATGTTTAATAATCCTACAACTAATTCAAACTAATATTAATATCCAAATTAATTTAATATAATCTTAATATAAGATTAAAATCAAATAAACTTTTCAAAAACTAAATCAATCTAATATAATTATTATTTGAATAATCTTAACATTAAAATAATAGTTAATATCATGAAGAATCGTTTAAACTATATTTGATAATTATTAAAAAGATTAATATATATTTACATAACTCCAAAATATAGTTTAAATAAAAAAATTATTGTTCCGAAAATAAATATGATTTCTTGTGTAAAAATTTCTAAGACAAATTATTTTCTAAGATCAAAATTAAAATAAAAATAATATTTGAAAGTTTGAAAAAATGAGTTACAAAATTCTAGAGATATGTATATATTTATTTATCAAAAAATTATATTAGTATAAAGCTGGAATAAAAAATACATATATTGTACATATACATTAAGTATATACCATAGTTATTCTAATTAAAAAAAAAATACATGTAGAAATTTAAGAGGTTTTACATAAGTCACACGTACCCACTTAGATTCCTGAAGAATCATATTATAAAAGAATATTATTCTACTATTTTCTTTTATTATGGATTTTTCCAAAGATTTTTTTTTTCCATAGCAAAGTTTTTAATAAGGCAATAATTAAAGTGGACATCCAAGAGGGAGTATTGTGATTTAGGATAAATCCAAATATGGATGCCCTTATCCATATCTACAATCACCCTATCATATTTTCTCTCCATATATATTATCAATGAAAAAATCCTAGATGATTGAATCGGCTACCAATTCTTCTCTTTCTTTTCCACTTTATAATAGAATACGTAATATTGGTGCATTTTGCAAAAATAACTACACTAGTGCATTTTATCCACAACACATGCGTCTGTGCATGTGGTACATTTTTTAATTTATTTTGTTGCAAGTATATAACTTTCCTCCTAATAAAATAGTTTTTGCATACTTAACAAGTTAAAAAATAAAATACAAAAAAATTGAGAAGAAAAAAAAATATCTTTAACCCTTACATGCATGAATTGGACTAATTTCACATGTTGTAGCAGATTCACTAGATGAATAAACAGAATGCTGCAAGAGGAAAATGTTGTATACTTTCTTACCGTTCAACCCTAGATAGGAGGGTTGGTACCATCGACCCCCACGATATCTCCGGATCTAATAACGGGATCAAGGAGGCAGCGCTCCCTTAGGGGTTCCATTATCCGGTAGGCGGAGGTTAAGAGGGTTGTGTCCCTCATGGGGGTTCGAGGGCAAAGATTTTGAAACTTAATCGGAATCTAATGTGACTGAATTTTTTATGTGTCCCTATCTGTTTCATAGGATATTTTAGAGATCTCATCTATAAATGATTAATCTAATTTAGGGTTGAGATGTGAGAAAATGTATAACCACTAACACCTTATTTTTTTCATCTAGTGACAATTTGTCATCGTACGTGAAAGTAGCTCATTTCAGACAATCAGGGTTTTTTTTTTTGACAAATACAATAAGGGTTAAGAGTTAGATTTTTTTTTTTTTCTAATCGACTTTTGTCCATTTTAATTTTTGACTTATTAAGTATACAAAAACTAATTTATTATGAGAAAAATTATAAATTCGTAACAAAGAAAAAAAATTGCATCAGACAAACTGGCACGTTTTCTGCATATACATAAAATACCCCAATCGAACTGGCAGACTTTGCAAAATCTACAAGGCACATGCATGTTATGTTGTTTCCCATCCCTTGACTCCTACCTCTCTGAAGAAGAGGTATGACCTCTATAGCTTCTTCTTCTTTTAAGCTAGAAATTTTGTCTAAGCTCATAAAGGAATGATATTATATATTAGTTTATTAATAGAACCTTTTTTTTTCTCAATTAACTTGGTATCTCTATGACCAGAGTACCCACACATATATAGTGTCATTATCATATTCCATCATTATCGTATCTTGCATTAATATTACCTATTCTCCAATCAATCCATCACTCAATGATGATAATCAGGCAAGCAACAAACTTATATACTGTTATCATTTTGTAAAAAATGAACTACAAAACTACAATGCAGATAAATATGATCGATTTTTGTGTAGTAGAAAAACATTATAAATTAAGATAGAGAATTCTAGTAAGATAAAGAGATGGTGATAGAGAAAAATAGAGGAAATGATTACTTCATTCACTTATCAATCAACTAGAGAAGAGCCATTTATATAGGCTTACAATGGAGATTAATATCATAATGATAAGAGAAGAATATCAAAAGACATAGGTTATGGATAACCAAAATACATAGGTTATGGAGACCAAGTAATTATGGTGGTCATCCATATTTACAACACTCCCCATTAGATGTTCATCATTAACTAGTTGGTGGTGTATACGCATATGTTGCCTCATTAAAACCTTGCTAAGAAAACCTAGTGGGAAAAATTATAGTCAAGAAAAAAGAGTACAACACGCAAAACTCAAAAATATTCTTTATAAGTCATACCCCCCCCCCCCCCCCCCCCCCCTCCCTCCCCGATATAATGGATCTGTAATAGCTAGTTGGTCTGAAGGTTAAGTCGTTGCATGCCTATTTCGTATACCAACTTCTAAATTTTGGACTTTGGTAGTGCCTTGGTGAACAAATCAGCTACATTTTTACTTGATTTTAATTGCTTGACTTCGATTACTTTCGTTCTTTGGAGCTCATGTGCATAAAACAACTTTGGTGGAAGATGCTTGGTTCGATCTCCTTTGATGAATCTCTCTCGAACTTGGGCAATACAATTCGCATTGTCTTCGAATATTGTTGTCGGCTCATCTGTAACTGTTAGTAGTTGACAATTTACTCATATATGATAGATGATCGATCTCAACCATACACTTTTCCTTCTTGCTTCATGGAGTGCAATTAATTATGTATGGTCAGAGAAAGTTGCTACTGTACCTTACTTTGTTGATCGCCAATATATAGTTGCATGGTTATTAATAAACACATAACCTATTTAGGACAAATCCTTATAAGCGTCAGAAAGATAACCTGAGTCGACATAACCAACGAGACAAGAATTATTAGTTGAATCATAGGAATAAAATAATCCCATATCAGTTGTTCCACGAAGATATCGCAATATGTGATTAACTCCATTCTAATGTCTAAGTGTAGGTGCAGAAATATATACATATATAAATACTAAATTAATAGAGAATGCAATGTCTGATCTTGTGCATTGTGCTAGATATAGTAGAGCTCCAATAACACTTAAATACCACACTTCAGGACCAAGAACTTTTTATCTTTCTCCCTTTGGTTGGAATAGATCTTCATCCAAATTCAAACTCAGTACAACCATAGGTGTACATGTGCTTTATCTGTTCTTAACCGTTTCCAAATCCTTTCAATATTTCTGGATTGATGCACTAATATTCTACTGGAACTTTGTTTTATTTGCAAACTGAGACAAAACTTTATCTTTCTCAAGTCTTTTATTTCAAATTCTTTCTTCAAATAGCTTGCAGTTTTCTCAATTTTGTAGGAAACCCCATCATGTTTATATCATCCACATATATTATTACTATAGAGAATCCATTCTTGGATTTCTAATGAAGACGCATGCACAAATTGACCATTTTTGTATCCTTAGTCAAATATATACTAAAACGATTATACCATATTATTCCAGATTGTTTCGCCCATATAATGCTCGCTTTTAAGTTTAATTGAACACATGTCCTTTGACTTAGTCTCTAGCATTGTAAAGCTTACTAAAATTTCATATAGTTGTCAGTATCTAAATCTTCGTATAAATATGCGGTTACAACATCTATAAGTCTTATATCAAGATTTTTAAAAACTGTGAGACTAATTAGATATGTAAAGATAATAACATCCATAATTGGAGAGTATATCTCCGCATAGTCAATTCTAAGTCTTTAAGAGAAACCATGTGCTACATGTCACGACCCGGTCCCAATTTCTTGGGTCGAATCGGATCATGCCCAGCCTGCACCATTGTTGAGACGGCGGCAGTAAGCTGTATCACTCATGCAGGTAATCAACAATACAAATTCTAATTGTCACAACTTTAATATTTCGATAATAAAACTTGTCCAACAAAAATTACAACTGATAAAATAAATAGTCTTTTCAAACAACAACTGGAAATATAAAATGACAACAACTAAAAGACAGACTCGTCATCTCCAAGTCCAGCATCATCTGGTAGCACAACTGGATACAACTCAGGATCATAATAGCTACTAATCAGTAGCTCTGCATCATCAATAGGACATAAAAATATAGTCTCCAGTCAGGAGGAAGTAAAGTACAATTCATGATATTTTAACAATTGAAATAATAATAGAGTTATGCATTTTTAAACAAGTTGAAATAAATGGTTTTCCAACAGTTAAAACAGTGTGATGTGAATAGGCAATGAATATGACCGGATTGGGTTGTACAGTTGTATCATATTGATACGATATGGCTCATCCCCGTGTGTATGAGGGGTAAGCTAACACAGTCATTATACTATTTTGGATGTGGTCATACTTATTACACTACTCCCCCAGTACCCAACAGTTAAACGGTCAATACTCTCAGAGAGAGAGTTCCGTGTTGCCTCGTGATTTAAATTTGCAATAAAACTATTACTAAATAATTGTAAACTACCACAAACTGTACTTGCCTTGGTTTGACTGGAATGAGGGTAATGACTCCGAGATGAATTTCAGACTTGTCCTCGAAATCCTACAATCGAGAAGTCGGTCTTAGATTTTCAAAGTTGCCATACTAGATGTGCTAGTTTCAATCTCTAATTTGTCCTAGTCAATTTTAATTCTTTATTTATACTAACACAAACACAAATCGATTATCTAATGTGTTACATTCATTTATGAGGGAAAGATCATTTTATATTTAATTTCGGAAAAACTTTGTTTTTATCGGTTTATTGGCAAAACTTGGTATTTTATAATTTATATAATAAAACTACATTTTTCTTTAAATGAGAAAAACGTGAAATTTGTTTAAATAATAACTTGTAATTTTTCCTAATTTATTTAATGTGAGAAAACAATATTGGTTTTCTATAAAAATAGTTATTTTACTATTTTACGTGTTTATGTCAACCACAACCAGAAAGAATAAATTTAACTAATTTATTACAAAACCACAGAAATAATAAACTGGGCTTATGCACTTTACAAACCTTTTTACATGAATTAAAATAAGAAGAAAAATATTAGTTAGTCTCTAAAAATCCTTCAATTTAATTACAAAAATAAAATAATAATAAATTAAATAGTGAGTCTCAGATATTGGTCCAATCGTCATATAAGCTAATGCCTCAACGTCCGGCGAAACTGGTTTCGTTTGCACTTAGCCAGGGCCCATTGACCAATACGGTCGTCGCCCAAAATTTCCAAAATAACAATCTTTCCCGAAAAACCATTTTAAAATAATTAAATTTTATAGAAAAAATTCGGCAGCACTTCCTCTATTTTCGGTCAACCCAAAAACTGGAAAGTGTGCCATAAACACCATTTATAACTCCCAAACCAGGAAATAACCACTAAGAAATTATTTCCACCATTAATATTAAAACCCGAGAATAATATCGAACCCGAGCATGTTTCCGGTATTCAAAAGAAACCCGAAAATTTCACAGAACCCGAAAATATCACAAAACAAAGATAAAGAATATATCCGAAATCAACTCGGAATTTCCGAGAAGCCATAGGGACAAAATCCACAGAACCCAATTCCGAAATAGAATTTGGAAAAACCAAACCCATAGAAATATTCCAAAACTCACAGAATGCTTCCGAAAGGATTTTGGAAATCCGAAAATAATACGCTTACCGAATTCCCGGGGAATTCGTGGACCAAACTCATCATAGACTGAAAATGGAAACAGGGCAACGAAAATATACCAGAAATTGCTCGGCTAGAGCTCTCATGTGAATTTTAGAGAAAAAACTCTGCGGACAGCGTCTCGGAACGATCCAGGAACACACAGACAGCGGGATCGGGGTCGGGAACTCGGATCGGACAGCAAGTCGGGCACGGGGAGACGCTGGACCGGCACAGCGGTCAGATCGGACTCGGGGTGCTGCGGCGGGCGGCGCACGGGTCGGGATCGGCGCCGGGGAGCGGCCGTCGATGAGGGGCTGGCGCGGAGGGGTCTGGCGGAGCCGCTGGACGGTCGGCCTAGGTCGGGGACCGCCGGGCTCGGTTGGCCTGGACGGCTGCGGGGGTCGCTGAGGAGGCGCGGTCGAAACTCCGGCTAGGGCTCGGTATGGGCTTGTGGGAAAAGTTTTTGGGTGAGAAGAATGGAGTGTGGGGAGAGGAAAGAGGAGATGGGGTTTAAATAGGGAGAAATCGGGAGTTTCGGAAGAGGAGCAGTCGTCGGTCGTTTGGGAGTCGAAGAGGTCGCCAGCTCCAGGTGGCCGAGCGGTTTTGGAAGGGAAGGGTTGGTGAGCGTTAGAAAAGGAAAGGAAAAGAAAGGTTTTATTTCCTTTCTGAAGGTTACCAAATGGAAATGTGAGAATGAGAAAGAGATTAAGAAAAAGAAAAAGTTTGTTTTTCTTTAAATAATTATTTTCTTAAATAATAGGATTAGAACTTCATATTAATAATTATAAACTAATGGATTTTAAGAATAAAATCGAATTTGGGTTTGATTTCCAAAATGGATCGAGACGAGTCCGGAACAGGTTCGGGACGGGTCAGGCCAAACTAAAATCCAGGAATATTAATTTATGAATTATACACGAAACCGATCTCGGTTTTCGGAATTGATTCCGAGTCGGGTTTCGAGAATGGGAATGGGTTCGGGTCTGGCCAGACAATCAAAAGTCCAGAAATTTATATTCTTGAAAAATAATAATTTTTAATCTAACTAAAACACAATATTAATTAATTAATTTAGAAAATTATGGGTTTTGACAAAAATTTCCAGAATATTAATTTTCTAAAAATACATATTCCTAAATTAATAACTAATAATGATTTAATAATTAGCTAATTAAATTATTCAAATAATTATCTAAAAGTTATAGGTTTCATAACTTTTCCTCCTTAAGAAATTTTGTCCTCGAAATTAAAGAATAGGGTTAAAAATTACCTCAGGTCTCAAACAAGTACGGGTACTGCTCCCGCATCTCATCTTCTCGCTCCCAGTTAGACTCGCCTGGGGAATCGTGCCTCCACATAACTCTGACTATGGGAGTCACCGAAGTTCTGATCCTTTTCTCGCCTCTGTCCAAAATTGCTACAGGCTTCTCTGGTACTGTGAGGCTCGGTCCATTCTCCAGCTCCGAATGGTCCAAGATGTGACTCGGATCTGGGATGTAGTGTCTGAGCTACGAAACATGGAAAACGTTGTGCACGCCCTCAAGATTAGCTGGTAGAGCTAACCGATACGCTACTTCACCAATTCGGCTCAAAACTTCAAATGGTCCGATATATCTGGGACTCAGCTTCCCAGCTCTGCCAAATCGGATAGTTCCTCTGGTAGGTGAAATCTTCACAAAGACACTATCTCCTTCTTCAAACTCCAGTGGTCGATGACTGCTATCTTCCTAATGCTTCTGTCTGTCTTGGGCAATCCTGAGCTTGTCCCTGATCACCTTTACCTTCTCTGCTGCATCAGTCACCATTTCTGGTCCAAGCAATACTCTTTCTCCTACGTCGTCCCATGCAAGTGGAGTACGGCAACGACGTCCATAAAGAGCTTCAAATGGTGTCATACCAATACTAGCTTGGTAACTGTTGTTGTAGGAGAATTCCACTAAATGCAAGTGGTCTTCCCAAGACCCTCCAAATTCCAAGACGCAAGATCTCAGCATGTCCTCTAGCGTCTGAATGGTCCTCTCAGATTGTCCGTCAGTTTGGGGATGATAGGCTGTGCTGAACTTTAGTTTTATTTCCAAGCTGTCATGCAAACTCTTCCAAAAGTGAGAGGTAAATCTAGTATCTCGGTCAGATACAATACTTACCGGAACTCCATGAATCCGGTAGATGTGCCGCATGTACAGTGCCGCCAACTTCTCGGTGGATAAACCAACCTTGAAGGGGATAAAGTGAGCTGACTTAGTCAGTTGGTCCACAATAACCCAAATGGCGTCCTTCCCTCCTTGAGATCGAGGCAATCCTGACACAAAGTCCATTGTTATATGCTCCCACTTCCACTCCGAAATGTCCAACGGCTGTAGAAGTCCTGCGGGTCTCTGTCTGCTAACCTTCACTTGTTGGCAAATCAAGCATCTAGCCACAAATCTGGATACATCCTTCTCCATTCCATACCACCAAACGATGGTACGCATATCCCGATACATCTTATTAGCTCCAGGATGTATGGAATACTGCGACTGGTGTGCTTCTTGCATCAGCTCATTCCTCAATTCGCCAGATGGTACACACAGCCTCGTACCATTCTTCAATGCTCTATCACTGGCGATAGAGAATCCTTCAAGTGTTCCTGCCAGCACTTCATCTCTGAGTTTGCAAAGCGTCTCGTCTTGGAATTGTGTCTCCTTAACTTTGTCCATCAGACTTGAACGCAATTGCAACTACATCATGGTTGAGTCAGCTCCAGGTACAATAGCTTATAGCCCCTGTTTCTTCATCTTTTCCTCAGGCAGTACAATCTCCAGACCAAGCTTCTCTATGTCCTCCAACAAGTGCCGCTCCTTAGTCAAGAACATTGCCACTGGGTATCGACTAAGTGCATCTGCAACCACATTAGCCTTACCCGGATCGTACTGCAGGTCGATGTCAAAATCATTCATTAGTTCCAGCCATCTTCTTTGTCTCATGTTCAACTCTTTCTGAGTAAAAACATATTTTAGACTTTTGTGGTCTGTATATATTTCCACTCTCTCTCCATAGAGATAATGCTTCTATAACTTCAAAGCAAAAATGACTGCAGCAAGCTCCAAGTCATGTGTGTGATAGTTCTTCTCATGAGTCCGTAAATGCCTAGATGCGTAAGCAATCACTTTTCCATGTTGTTGAAAAATGCAACCCAGTCCTTTTCCAGAGGCATCACTGTAGATTGAGAAACCGCCGGTACCTGCGGGTAGCACATGTATCGGTGTTGTTGTAAGCCTCTTCTTCAGTTCCTCAAACGATGCCTGGCAAGCTTCCGTCCAGATGAACTCTTCATTCTTCCGAGTGAGCTTCGTCATTGGTTCAGCAATTTTGGCAAAATCCTTCACAAACTTCCGGTAGTAGCCAGCCAAGCCCAAGAAACTTCTGATTTCAGCAACTGAGCTTGGAGTTGACCACTTCTCAATAGCAGCTATCTTCTTAGTGTCCACCGAAATTCCTTCTCCTGTGACAACATGGCCAAGAAAATCTACCTTGTCTAAAAAGAATTCATATTTGGATAGCTTACCATATAACTTCTCCTTCCTCAAAGTTCCCAGAACTTTCCTGAGGTGCTCTTCATGCTCCTTTTCAGTCTTCGAGTAGATCAGGATGTCATCGATGAAGACAACGACAAACTGATCTAGGTATTCATGGAAAATCTTGTTCATAAGGTTCATGAACACAGCAGGAGCATTCGTCAGTCCAAACGGTATGACCAAGAATTCAAACTGCCCATATTTGGTGTTGAACGCCGTCTTGGAAATGTCCTCCTTCCTGACCTTGATCTGATGGTAGCCGGATCTGAGGTCTATCTTCGAGAACACCTTGGCTCCACTGAGTTGGTCAAACAGGTCATCGATCCGGGGCAGAGGGTACTTGTTCTTGATGGTGATATTGTTCAGCGCCCGGTAGTCGATGCACATTCTCACAGTTCCGTCCTTCTTAGGTACAAACAAGACAGGTGCTCCCCAGGGTGAAGCTCCGTCTCGAATAAATCCCAAAGCCTTTAGTTCATTGATCTGATCCTTCATCTTCTTGGCCTCCTTCGGGTTGACTCTGTAGCATCGTTTAGAAATAGGAGAAGAGCCGGGGACTAGGTCAATGGTGAACTCTATGTCTCGATCTGGAGGTAACCCGGGAAGACTATCAGGGAAGACATCTATAAATTCTGCTATGATAGGATGGGAAGGTCCGGGTTCTTCTGTGATAGAGGTGTAGGTAACACACTCCATATCCTCCGGAGTTCGAGAGATTTCAAACTCCGGCTCTCCAGGTGGGCTGAAGACTACACATCCTCTGTGACAGTCTATCAGCGCATACTGCTTACTCAACCAGTCCATTCCTAGGACTACATAATAGTTGGGTAAGGGCATCACAAGCAAAGGTGCTATGAACTGGTGGCCTGATATGGTGATAGGGCAGTTACAGGTCTCAGTGATGGGTAGGGGTCCTCCACCGGTCATGACTCTACATATCTTCTTGCTAAAGCCCGTAACTATGTGGTGTGCAGAGATGAATTTTGTGGATATGAAACTATGTGATGTACCCGAATCAAATAAAGCTAAGGCAGGATAGGAGTGCACATAAATGAAACCTGCGATGACATCAGCTGTAGGTTCCTGCTCTGGCTCTTGCTCCTCTGCTGTTAGGGCAAAGACTCGTCCAGTCTTCTGTAGATGCTGCCCAAATTGTTGTTGCTGAGTGGGCAGAGGACCTTTCTGCTGAGTAGCTCCAGTTCGGTACATCGACGAGGGGCAGTCCTTCACTTGGTGGGTGGCAGACCCACCGACTAGGCAGTGTCCTAGCCTCTTCCTGCAGATGTTTGACTGATGCCCTGGCCTCTTGCAAAAATCACAGACAGGGATATGCCTCTGAGGTGCTCTATCATTGTTCCTCGTCTGTTGGTTCTGCTGCTGGTGGTGAGGAGGCCGGTTGTTGTTGTTGTTGTTGGACTTCTTCTGATTACCCTGGAAGTTGTTAGTTCCAGGATAATCCCTCTTTGAGCGAGCGGGTTGACTCTTCTCTATATCCTGAGCTCGCTCCAGGATCCTTTCATAAGTCTTAGCACCGCCTGAGATCACATGGGTGCGGATCTCCTCTCTCAGCCCATGTCTGAACCTTTCAGCACAATCATCAGGGTCGGCTACCAAGTTCTTGGCAAAACGGCTGAGTTGGCCGAATTCTGCTGCATATTCTCTAACAGTCATATTTTCTTGCTTCAGGTTCTGAAATTGCCTCT
This sequence comes from Iris pallida, assembly GCA_029216955.1. Taxonomy (NCBI): domain Eukaryota; kingdom Viridiplantae; phylum Streptophyta; class Magnoliopsida; order Asparagales; family Iridaceae; genus Iris; species Iris pallida. The sequence continues at coordinate 10,819,229 of JANAVB010007596.1, forward strand.
CCATCTCCCACAACTCTGATGTTGGAAAGAACTTCCTCTGGAACAACCTCTTGAAGGTGTCCCAGTCAAGCTGCTTGTCCTGGAGTCGGGGTTCATTCCGATACCAGGTGCTTGCTATACTTTGCAGTTGGAGTCCCACTGCTTCAGCCTTGAGGTCTTCTGGAAGTCGAGCGACGCTTAGGAGACGCTCCATGCTATCGAGCCATTCGTCCGCATAGACGATTCCCTCGGTTCCCTTGAAGGGTCGAGGGTTCTGCTTCTTAAAACTCTCAATATCGCCCACCTTGGCAATATGATCCTCATTAATTTAAATGGCCTTAATGTTACATAAATTAATCCTTAGATTTATGTTTACCTTGGCAGGCCTTGGTTCAAGTTGAGCTGCTTCCTGTCTTCCCAGAGCAGTCATAGCCACGTTATGAGCATTCTCCATGCTTTCCCTCATAATCGCGGTTTGCTCTTGATGAGCTTCCGTTTGAGCTCTCTGGGCTTCTAGCACTCCTCGTAGCAAACCTATGAGGTCGGTGGGGTCCACAGGCACCGGTGGGACAGCTGGAGACAGGGGGCTGCATCTCCGTCTGGGAAGATGATGGATCCAACGTTGTATTATGGAGACGGTCGGCCAGCTGCCGAGGTGTAGGATCCGGACTTGGTTGTGGAGGTGGGGTGTGTTCAGGTGAAATTACCCTATCGCCAGCAGGATTTGTGGCCATATTCTGGAAGGTTTAGGATATAAACATAAGCAAGGTAGCCTACCAGTCTATAATCAAATAAAAATATTTATTTATAATATATTTCGGTCCTATGTTGTGACAAATTTATGTTCTAGTGTTCTAAATGTTTCTAGATGTTTTTCTAAGTTGTTGATCAGACCTGCATGGGCCACCACTAAAAACATGTCACGACCCAGTCCCAATTTCTTGGGTCGAATCGGATCACGTCCAGCCTGAACCGTTGTTGAGACGGCGGCAGTAAGCTGTATCACTCATGCAGGTAATCAACAACACAAATTATAATTGTCACAACTTTAATATTTCGATAATAAAACTTGTCCAACAAAAATTACGACTGATAAAATAAATAGTCTTTTCAAACAACAACTGGAAATATAAAATGACAACAACTAAAAGATAGACTCGTCATCTCCAAGTCCAACATCATCTGGTAGCACAACTGGATACAACTCAGGATCATAATAGCTACTAATCAGTAGCTCTGCATCATCAATAGGACATAAAAAAATAGTCTCCAGTCAGGATGGAGCAAAGTACAATTCATGATATTTTAACAATTGAAATAATAATGGAGTTATGCATTTTTAAACAAGTTGAAATAAATGGTTTTCCAACAGTTAAAACAGTGTGATGTGAATATGCAATGAATATGACCGGATTGGGTTGTACAGTTGTATCCTATTGATACGATATGCCTCATTTCCGTGTGTATGAGGGGTAAGCTAACACAGTCATTATACTATTTTGGATGTGGTCATACTCATTACACTACTCCCCCAGTACCCAACAGTTAAACAGTCAATACTCTCAGAGAGAGAGAGTTCCGTGTTGCCTCGTGATTTAAATTTGCAATAAAACTATTACTAAATAATTGTAAACTACCACAAACTGTACTTGCCTTGGTTTGACTGGAATGAGGATAATGACTCCGAGATGAATTTCAGACTTGTCCTCGAAATCCTACAATCGAGAAGTCGGTCTTAGATTTTCAAAGTTGCCATACTAGATGTGCTAGTTTCAATCTCTAATTTGTCCTAGTCAATTTTAATTCTTTATTTATACTAACACAAACACAAATCGATTATCTAATGTGTTACATTCATTTATGAGGGAAAGATCATTTTATATTTAATTTCGGAAAAACTTTGTTTTTATCGGTTTATTGGCAAAACTTGGTATTTTATAATTTATATAATAAAACTACATTTTTCTTTAAATGAGAAAAACGTAAAATTTGTTTAAATAATAACTTATAATTTTTCCTAATTTATTTAATGTGAGAAAACAATATTGGTTTTCTATAAAAATAGTTATTTTACTATTTTACGTGTTTATGTCAACCACAACCAGAAAGAATAAATTTAACTAATTTATTACAAAACCACAGAAATAATAAACTGGGCTTATGCCCTTTACAGACCTTTTTACATGAATTAAAATAAGATGGAAAATATTAGTTAGTCTCTAAAAATCCTTCAATTTAATTACAAAAATAAAATAATAATAAATTAAATAGTGAGTCTCAGATATTGGTCCAATCGTCATATAAGCTAATGCCTCAACGTCCGACGAAACCGGTTTCGTTTGCACTTAGCCAGGGCCCATTGACCAATACGGTCGTCGCCCAAAATTTCCAAAATAACAATCTTTCCCGAAAAAACCATTTTAAAATAATTAAATTTTATAGAAAAAATTCGGCAACACTTCCTCTATTTTCGGTCAACCCAAAAACTGGGAAGTGTGCCATAAACACCATTTATAACTCCCAAACCAGGAAATAACCACTAAGAAATTATTTCCACCATTAATATTAAAACCCGAGAATAATATCGAACCCGAGCATGTTTCCGGTATTCAAAAGAAACCCGAAAATTTTACAGAACCCGAAAAATCACAAAACAAAGATAAAGAATATATCCGAAATCAACTCGGAATTTTCGAGAAGCCATAGGGACAAAATCCACAGAACCCAATTCCGAAATGGAATTTGGAAAAACCAAACCCATAGAAATATTCCAAAACTCACAGAATGCTTCCGAAAGGATTTTGGAAATCCGAAAATAATACGCTTACCGAATTCCCGGGGAATTCGTGGACCAAACTCATCATAGACTGAAAATGGAAACAGGGCAACGAAAATATACCAGAAATTGCTCGGCTAGAGCTCTCAGGTGAATTTTAGAGAAAAGAACTCTGCGGACAGCATCTCGGAACGATCCAGGAACACACAGACAGCGGGATCGGGGTCGGGAACTCGGATCGGACAGCAAGTCGGGCACGGGGAGACGCTGGACCGACACAGCGGTCAGATCGGACTCGGGGTGCTGCGGCGGGTGGCGCAAGGGTCGAGATCGGCGCCGGGGAGCGGCCGTCGACGAGGGGCTGGCGCGGAGGGGTCTGGCGGAGCCGCTGGGCGGTCGGCCTGGGTCGGGGACCGCCGGGCTCGGTTGGCCTGGGCGGCTGCGGGGGTCGCTGAGGAGGCGTGGTCGGAACTCCGGCTAGGGCTCGGGATGGGCTTGTGGAAAAAGGTTTTGGGTGAGAAGAATGGAGTGTGGGGAGAGGAAAGAGGAGATGGGGTTTAAATAGGAAGAAATCGGGAGTTTCGGAAGAGGAGCAGTCGTCGGTCGTTTGGGAATCGAAGAGGTCGCCAGCTCCAGGTGGCCGAGCGGTTTTGGAAGGGAAGGGTTGGTGAGCGTTAGAAAAGGAAAGGAAAAGAAAGGTTTTATTTCCTTTCTGAAGGTTACCAAATGGAAATGTGAGAATGATAAAGAGATTAAGAAAAAGAAAAAGTTTGTTTTTCTTTAAATAATTATTTTCTTAAACAATAGGATTAGAACTTCATATTAATAATTATAAACTAATGGACTTTAAGAATAAAATCGAATTTGGGTTTGATTTCCAAAATGGATCGAGACGAGTCCGGAACAGGTTCGGGACGGGTCAGGCCAAACTAAAATCCAGGAATATTAATTTATGAATTATACACGAAACCGATCTCGGTTTTCGGAATTGATTCCGAGTCGGGTTTCGAGAAGGGGAACGGGTTCGTGTCTGGCCAGACAATCAAAAGTCCAGAAATTTATATTCTTGAAAAATAATAATTTTTAATCTAACTAAAACACAATATTAATTAATTAATTTAGAAAATTACGGATTTTGACAAAAATTTCTAGAATATTAATTTTCTAAAAATGCATATTCCTAAATTAACAACTAATAATGATTTAATAATTAGCTAATTAAATTATTCAAATAATTATCTAAAAGTTACGGGTTTCACACTACAAGTCGGACTTTTTATCTTTCCACTTCGTTTCTCTCATTTTGTGTTCTCACGGACACCCATTTATAGCCAAAAGGGTTTATGCCCTTAATTTAATGCTTCCACTATACGTCTAAACATACCATGTTTTTCTAAAGATTGAAATTTTGCTTGAACAACATCTTTCTATATTGGCCAATGTTTTTTTTGTCGACAATCATTTATACTACGTGGCTCATTTTCACAATCATCATTGTCCTTTGATATTTCAATAGCTACTGCATAGTTAAATATGTCATCAATGACAAGTACTTTCCTATTCCATAATTAACCTGAACATGTATAGAATATTGAGATCTTTTTATTTTCAGGTACATGTGCCACTCTATAGACATCCATAGACATTTCAGTGAATTTAGAAACATGCACATCTTTATTATTTGTTTCTGGAGCTCCAGCCACTACCAGACTTTTATCAGGATAAAATGTCTCATTAGCTCTCCTCTTTTTAGAAGCACTATTGTAATGCCCCAGAACTAGAATACTGGAGAGCGGGGGAATACATAGCCACCTATGTATATTGAAATGGAATCCACCTCGCTACACGGTCACGGCTGTCTAGATACATGAGGGTTTAACTACAAGCCATCAGTCTCTTATGGTCATGAACAAGCCTATTGTCTCAATCTCATGAAAGGAATAGCAGTTACAAGATATGTAGAGCATCAAATATACAATAGTAAGGCGTCCCATACATTACATATTTGGATGATCATGAAGCTAGTCGTACAAAATATGAAGACTAGCAAGAGTTTCAGTCATACATGATCAACCCTAGGATTTGTCAATCATGTTACAGCTCGTAGACAGATAATAAGTAAAGTGCAATCGAGCTAACACGTGCTCACCGGCTAAATGCCTCAAAAGAATATTTTTACAATAAAGTGGGAGAACAAAAGAAAAACCCACTCGTTGCCTTGGTTACGCCTGGTGGTCACCATCTGGCTGGAAGGTAGGAAGATCCTCTGGAGCTGCTCCGGTATCTGGCCGCGCAAAACCAGCTGGGTCAGATCCCAGAAAGAGCAAGTGCCACAAGGAGGCTTCACTTAAGAACTAAAACCAGCAATTAGCATAAAACATAATAACATATTAAAAACTGGAGATATAGAAAAATTTATGAGGATATACGATGGGATAACTATGGGACTATTCAGATAGCCCGGTTACAACCCTTAAACCAAACAAGGATCGGAGTTGTAACCCTTCATCTGAACGAAACTTGGTTTTCTACCATTTATCGATAAAATAAAGCACAAGCAATCAGGTCATGTTACAATCTTGTACAGGATCAGGACAAGACTAGGCTGGGTTAGACTCCATCCAATCAATCACGACCAAGCAATGAGTACGGCTTGATACCTTAACTAACTAGGATTATCACAGGCCTAGTTACTAGCAAGATGCAATGAGATATTCCATCAGCCACAAGCCCTGCAGACCATCTAGGTTATCCAGGTCGAATATCCGTTCATGAAGGGTGCAACACATGACAGTGTGCTAGAAATGTGCCCTACTCGTCGGCACGCTACAAGTCCACTTGCGCGCCCAGATAACGGGATTACCTGTAGCTGGAAAATCTCTTCATGACTACTGGATTATTCTAGTTATTAGTCTTAGTCAATTTTAGTAGGTACCCCTGACCGTGGTACTCAGGGGTCCCCGTCCTAGACATGATGTAAGACAATACTGGTTCATTTGTAGAAACAAACTCGTCCACGGTGTCCAGGCCATTCATTCTTATCTTGTTATGTCATGCTAGCCGTCGCTACAGCATATCGAGGTATATCATGTCAGGGTTACTTATCAAGAGTACGCCACGACGGGCCACTATCATGTCATGTTACTTGTCAAGAGTGCACCACTACGGGTCACTATCGTATTCATGGAACATGTGCAAAATTTATATGGTACAAACATTCTATCAAGGGACCCAAGTTACACAGAGGGTCATGTGACAAAGCATAAATATAACAACCCAACACAAAAAGGGGTGCAAGGGCTATGGAGAGAGCCATGCGGCAAGGAAGGGGGTCTCATGCGGCTCGGAAAACAAGCTCAGGCGGCTTCGGAAACACAGGCTCATGCGACAAGGTGGATGAGGGTCATGCGACAATAGATGAGGGTCTCATACGGCAATGGGAAAAAATGGGCATATGCGGCAGTGAGGGAACAAGCTCATACGGCTCGGGGAACCAACGCCATGCGGCTGAGGGGAGATAGGCTCATGCGGCCAGGGAGAATGATTTCATGCGGTCTGGAAGGGACGGGCTCATGCGGCCAGCACTGCCAAGAGCCATGCGGCTCGAGGAGAACAGGGTCATACGGCAAGGTCAAGCTAAGCCATGCGACAATGGAGGAAACGGGTATATGCGGCAGTGGGGGGACAAGCTCATGCGACTCGGAGGAAACGAGCAAATGCGACAATGGGGAACCAAAGCCATGCGGCTAAGGAAAAATAGGTTCATGCGGCTAAAAGTCAAGCAGAGCCATGCGGCTTAAGTCAACTCAAGCCATGCGGCTAAGGTTGCATGAATAATGGAATGTCTATGCGGCCGCAAGGGACTTGCCGCATAAAAAAGTCATGCAGTCAAGCACTGTTCTTCTTCTCCAACTGTTCCGAGAAGAAGAACCATGGAAGCCATGGCTTCCAAGCTCTAGTAATCCTTCATCTAAGGTCAGAATCCGGACTTCCATAGGTCAAAATGGGACAGAAAGAAATTCTCTACAACATGGAACCATCAAAACTGGAGAATAACAAGGTTTAATAGATCAAAACCCAAGAAATCTAAAAATATAACAAGCTTAGATCTACGTGAAATGAGCCATGGAAATTAAAAATACTAAGTACTAAAGTGTCTTAGAATCTCGTGAGGAAGAAAATGGAACAACAAAAATCGAGTTCCTTCATGAAGCAAGTTACACTTGCCTAAGCCTCTCCTGGTAGGTGGAGAGAGTTAATGGAAGAAGTAGAAGAAGTAAATGAAGTAAATGAGGAGAGAGAAAGGGTTGGTGGCTTATAAAGGAAAAGAGTGGGTGGTATGTGGGGTTGGTCCACATGCAAAAAAACCAAACCAAACCGAACCAAGCAAACCGAACCGAACCAAGAAATGAAATGCCAAAATAAACCATGCAATGAGACATGCAATATGAGTCAAAATACGTACACGTATACCAAAATACGTAATACGAACTACGGGCGTTACAACTATCATTGGAACCTACAGGCCTACCACTCTTTTGTCGTATAGTAGTAAATTTCTCATTTGCTGCCTTATTTGGATTTTGTCCTGTGATTCTGGCTTGGCAAATTCATAACTGGCACATGTGATCTAGTTACCTTTATGGCATCATTAAATGCATCAAGTAATTGATTTATAATTTTTTGCAAATGTATCATTCCTCTTGTCTTATATTCACATTATGGAGTTCTTAGATCTTGATGAGATAGAATGGATGTATTCTATGTCAATTTACGTCGTTCATTAACAATATTTTTTTGTATGAACAATTTGTTGCTTACCTCCCCTAATGGCGGGAAGACTCTCTCATCAAATCTTGCAGTAAAGATGTCACTAGTCATTGGCTCCAAATATCTTATTATGGAAGAAGACTCAAAACCAATGTATATTCATTGAGGACTCATCCTAGTTCTTTTGGGAGGTGGAATTGGGACATATATTGCACATCCAATCTTCCTCAAATGTGAAATGTTGGGTTATTTATCACTAAAAAGTTGTATAGGTAAAAAATATGGTAGACAGTTGGTCTAAATATATCTAGAGGTATAGCTTATAAAATAGCATGTCCCCAAATCTCAATTGGCAAACTAGATTCCAATAGTAGATGTCTAGCTATAAGTTGGAGATGTTTAATAAATAAATTAACTAACCTATTTTGTGTGTGCACATAGGAAATATGATGCTCTACCTTAATCCCTAATGATGTACAATAATCATCAAAAACTTGTGAGGTGAATTCTGCTGCATTATTAAATCTAATTGACTTAATCATTTTATCAGGAAACTGAGATCTAAGTTTAATAATTTGGACCAAAAGACGAAAAAATGCAAGATTTCTAGTAGACAATAAGCAAAAAAATTGACTACCTAGTAGATGCATATGAGTACTATAAAATACCTAAAAGGACCACTAGCGGGGTGAATAGAAGCACAAATGTCTCCTTATATTCTTTGCAAGAAAGTAGGAGAATCATTCTTAACTTTTAGAAAAGGTGGTATAGTTATAAACTTTCCTTGTGAACAAGGAACACATAGATGATTTTCAGAAAACCAAGATTGTGATTTTCCATTGTCCACAAGAATTGTCAATGATTCGCTTGAACATAGTTTGCCCCGGATGACACAAATGGTCATGCCAAATGGTGCATAAGACAGGATCATTGGCTTTATGCTTTGCCACATTCATATGAGAATCAATTATATCAATGTTGGTGTAATACAAACACATCGAAAGACAAGAGAATTCTTCTATATGAGATTTTTTTCTCCCAATATTAGATGTGATACATAATGTCTCTTTATTGTTATCATTTCGAATTTCAATATGGTACCCATTTTTACGTATATTCTTGAAGCTTAGCAAAAAAAAAAAAAAAAAATTGAAACTGCTTGAATATAACACATTCTACAAATTGATTTAACATGGTGTGCTCTCTTCTAAAGCCCTCAATTACATGGGTTGGCCAAACTATTGTTGACACTTTATGCATGTCAAATACTAATTTGAGAAAAAAAATTTGATTCTTCAAAATGGTATGTGTGTAATACTATCTACCAAACACATATCCAAGTCAATTTTTTTCCTTGGTATATCCATACCTTTAACATGAAGCAAAATAAAAATTTTATTAACATATATTCTAGCTAGTAAAAGTATAATAAACAACAAAAATAATTAAGAATATCATGACCTAGACATTCCATGATAGAAACAAAAAACAAATATGACTTCAAATGTAAATAGTTTATAAGTACTTGAAATAAAACATAAATTGACCGAGTGCTCATTCAAGGGAAGTGGATTTTCCAGCGTCTCCTCAAACTGTTCATTGGTAACTTAATTCTCGTTTTGGTCAAAAAATCAGAATAATTCATATGAGTGATATCAAGTGGTTGATCATTGTCCCAACATTATGTTAGATTTATTTTCATTTTCTTGGATTCTTTGAATTTGTCAACCTCTTATTGGGTATCTCGAAATTGCTTAAACCAATGTCCATATTTGTTACATTTATGACAAGCATTAATACCCTTATTTGGTTTATTTTGAGGATTTTAATTCTCTTTGTTAGAGGGTGTTGTTTACCTCCATTATAAGGCTGATAACCATGACCATATCTTCCATACTTTTTTTCTCTTACACATCCTCCACCACGACCTTTGCTAACCCCAAAATTGACATTTGTCTCAGGAATTGTCATTCACCATGTTTGTCTAGAGTTGTGATTTTCATGAGAACGTTTCTATTTGCCTCTGCTACAAGGAGATAACTCACCAATTCAGAGTATTTTATGAAGTTTCTTTCATGTTATTATTACTGCAAAATTACATTACTTGCATGAAAGTAGAGAGAGTTTTCTCAATCATTTGAGCCTCTATTATTTTTTCCCCACACAACCTAAGGCAAGAAACAATACCAAACAAACAGAGTTATATTCCTTAACAGTTCTATAGTTTTGGTATCTTATGTTCAACCATTCACTTTGAGCAGTCGAAAGGATTTTTATTTTTTAGTGGTCAAATTTGTCCTTTAGAGATGTCCACAAATTCAGTGGATCATCTCACATAGATATTCTACCTTTAGATCATCATGAATATGATGTTATAGGAAAATCAAAGCCTTAGACTTGACTTCAAAAGATTCTTTATTTTTCTTCTTAATAGTACCATCAAGCTTGTTGGACTGCAAGTACAATTTCGCGTCCAATTGCCATAACAAATCATTGTCTCCGCACATCAAGAGCTTTGATTCAAGTATTGCAAGACTTGACATCCATATGGCAGAAAATAATTATATTAGTGGTAAATTAATTTAAATAATAAAATTGATAAGTGCTTTCAAGATTACAAAACTTCACATATGTCACAATGTGATGAAACACTATCAAAGAATATTATGTCTTATGTGTATCACATATATAATAATGTGATCATTATATAATAGTATATGTTTGGGTTCTTTCTCATAATTCAATTCACATATACGACAATGTGAGTTAGTACCTTGTAGAATTCATATATACTATAATAATGAAAAATCAAACAAATAGCAAAATCACATAAACTAGTTTAGGGTAATTAACTAATTCATAGTAAGTAAAGAAAATTTAAGATAGCTTAGATTAGTTTTAGACTCGGGTAAAGTTCATAAGAAAAGATATAGTGATGAGATTTATACATAATCTTAAAGAAATTATCATGAATTTCTATTTTGAATAAAATTGTGAACATATTCAATACAAATTAGATTTAAAACTAAAAGAGATTAGATCTAGAAAACTTATCTAATCAATCTATACACGCATAAATCAAACATGTATTTAATTTTACTAAAACATGTATCTAAGTATACAAGATTAGACTTGCATCTTCAATATAACTGATTTATTCTTCTCTTTCTTAAGAGAATTCTTTCCCCTTTATGTAAAATATTCCTCCCTTCTTCTATTACCTAACAATTGGTGTTGATAACGTTTTGTAAAATAGAAAAATTTATAAAGTAGGATAGAGAATTTTAGTAAGATAAAGAGATGGAGATAGAGACAAAATGGAGAAAATGGTTTCTTCATTCACTTATCAATCAACGATAGAAGTGCCTTTTATATAAGCTTACAATGGAAGTTAATATCATAATGATAATTAAGAGAAGAAATAACAAAAGACATAGGTTATGGATAACCAAAATATAGGTTATGGAGACCAAGTAATTATTGTGGACCATTCATATTTACAAAACTCGGGTCATTGTACGATAGTTTTACATACAATTATGCTATTTGGCTCCCAAAATATTTGGGTGATGCCATCTCCCATTATGTGGCATCTGACATGACAGATGACATAACAACTGACATGGCAAATTTTAATCCAAAAAATTAATTACCCAAATTTTTTTAATGTTAATGTTAATATTAATATTAATATTAATGTTAATGTTAATATTACTATTAATGTTAATGTTAATGTTAATTTTAATTTTAATTTTAATTTTAATTTTAATTTTAATTTTAATGTTAAGGTTAATCTTAATGTTAATTATCATGTTAATTTAATGTTAATTTACACTATTAATTTTAATTTTAATATTAATTTTATTGTTAAATTTTGTCATGTCTATTGCCATGTCAGCAACCATGTCATCTGCCACATAATTGGAGATGATATCACCCAAATTTTTTGGGAGCCAAATAGCATTTTTGTTTCACATAATATGTGGGTTACATCACTTGCTATATGTTTCCTTTTGTTGGGTTGTTTTGCATATAAGTCCCCTAATATTCATTATACTTTTAATAAAATCATTTTTTCTCATAAATCTCAAATAAGTGTCCCAGAATTAACAAAAATTAGAGTTAGAAGCCCAAATTAATTTAATCCATTTAAAAAAGAATATTCATTCATTTTAACGAAGTAATCTTTTTACAAATATATCATTCTAATCTTCCTTCTCCATTTTATAATCACCAACCTTCTCGCACCTCCATTAAGGGTCTGCTTGGCAATGATATTTTCATCAATTTTGTGAGATTTTTGAGCCGTTCGTTTATGAAGTGCTTAAAAAAATCTTGCTTGGTAAATTTTTTGAGTCGTAGATTTTGGCCGGTTCAAAAAATCTCCAAAACTAGTGCAATTTAATTTTGGGTGTCTTTATAAACACCCCAAATCGAAATATTTTGAGGATTTTTATTTTTTCTTCCATTTATATTCTTATAAAAAATATAACTACAACTACTAATACCATACCATATTTTTTTCTCTCATCTTTGTTTCTCTTGAGCTCCCATCTGACGACTACTTCCACTAAAATATGAGTTAAAAAAAATTGTGGTCCATGTAATGTGGTAGTGAATAATTTTCTCTCAATATTTATGATTTACTACTTGCCAGATTATTTTATGCTTGCAAGTTATATGAGTGTATAAGCTATATATTGTTTGGGAGGATAATAATATAATCTTTCTTTGTGATGACTTTTGTTTATATATGGATATATAAGTAATTTTATGGTTTTAAAAGACTTTTAGAGCCGCTCATAAATGAATTATCAAGCATGAGTTAGATTGGTTTAAAAGTCGTCACTTAAAACCGTCTAAAATCAAATGCCTTATAACCGTTCTTAACATGTACTTTAAAATATCTCATAACCGTTATCCCAACAATTGCCAAGCAGACCTAAACCTTGAATCTTCTCACAACTTACCCCTCAAATAAGTTATTATTCATCATCACAATCTCATCCACAATCTTTTTCCATTATTAATCATTAGCATTCCCCTCCTCTACTTATCATCCCCCATTCCACCAATTTAGATACAATTACTTTTAAATCATAGAAATAAAATGTTAGACTCTTTGTAAATTTTAAAACTCATGCAAAAATCTTCAACAAAATACATGTTATAAAACTTAAGAGATTGAAATTAGTGAAAATCAAAATTAACGCAAATTTGAAGTTTTTTTTTTTGAATAATTTTATTATTTTTCCCAAACACCATGAAATATGCACTTTAGAGTAGACCTGTCAATGGTAGACCGAAAATTCGCATTCGATTCGCATTCGAACCCATAATATCCGAAATTTTGGATATGGTTACGGATACGGATGTCTTACCAAATATTTATCGGATATCGGATGCGGATACGAGAAGTGTCATATCCGATCTGATAACATCCGACCCGCTAATAGGATAATTAAATATATATAATATGTTTTAATTATAAATATGAACGGTATAGATTACATTTGATAGAATCACAAATGAACTAAATGAGACTCTAAAACCCTAATATACATTAAAATTATCAGTAACGAATACGGGAACCAAAACTCTCATCCGTTAAAATTTGGTTACTTTCATACTTCACTATTTTTTTTTTTGGGAATGTGCGGTTTATTGGTTCGGATATTACCCGATATCCGTTAAAATTATTGGTAACGGATACGGGATCCAAAACTCCCATCCGATTGGATATCGGATGGTTATCGGATGTATCCGATAGCTGTCGGTTTGGATATGGTAATGCCAATATCCGACCGATAAGCTACCATTGACAGGCCTACTTTAGAGGTTGATTTTGATGGACATTGTAACTTTACTCCAATAAAGCCATTAACTATAGGGGAAAATTATTTTAAGGTTCTTTATTTTTGGACAAATTTGGAGGAGGATAAAGAAAGAATTGTTTTGGGGGTTAATAGGGGCAAAATCGTCAATTCATCTTATTAATGCTAGGTTAGATTAGCATAAATAAAAACATATGATATGTTTGCATGTAAGTCCACCAAATCCAATATATTATTAACAAAATTCATGAAATCTTATGAATTGCTAATAAGTCCCCCGAAGTTAGCAAAAAAATAGAGTACTAACCCCTCCGTTATTATTTGGTTTAAACACATGGATTAAGGTAACTAATGGACAGTTTTGCCCCTATAAACCATCCAAAACACTTTCTTTTTTTTTTACTTTACTTTTTTTCCCCAAAAGAAACCATAAATCATTTTTTTCTTCCCAAGATTAGTGTCATAATAATGATGAATTTGCAAGAACTCAGTCATCATAATAAATAATATCTAAAAAAAAAATATTCTTGTGATGGAGAAGTTATTCAAACAAAATTTAAACCGCATATTTTGATTTTAGTTTCCTGCTGCTTTTGATTTTTCAACTAGTTTTTATCATATTTTTCTAAAATTTTAAACTTAAAAAGTGGAAGGAGTTCAGTATTGTTGTCGCTAGAGTTCGAAGATGAAGAAAGTTTAGTTTATTTGAGAGAAAAGATAGCTAGCAGGAAAGAATGGACCATGAGAATACAAGGAGAAAGTAAGATAAGAAGAAGAGGGGTTTATAACTTTATACGAGGAGGTTGTTAGAAGACGAAGGAAGATGGAGAAGAGAGTGAGACTTACTCGGAAAAGATGGTGAGAGAGAGAGAGAGAGGGGTTGGTGATGGTAAATAATGGAGAAGAAGGATTTTATTTTTAAAAAAATCATTCCCTTCATTGTTTGAAGGAGGAACGGTAAAAAAAAAATCGTCTAGTTAAAACTAATAATTGTTTTAATGGGTTAAGTTAACTAGAGGAACTAGAAACTTTAATTTTTGTTTAATTTTGAAAACATATTAACAATCATAAGATTTGAAATTTGAATTGTATTAAAAATGTATTAAATTTGGAGGACTTGTATGCCAAAAACCAAAATAAAAAGAGGTTGATTTGGGAATTATTAGCAATCATGATATTTAAAAAAAATTATTAAAAATACACTACATTTGGAGAGAACTTGTATACAAAAAGCTCTTTTTTAAACACTATATAAATAGTTCTATAAAAAAATTGAAGAAATGCTTGTCATCAAACCCTTTCTCTTTTAGGAAAAAAAAAAAATTCCTTTTCTTGTTTTTCTTGAGAAACAATCATAAGCAACCGTAATACAAAACTCACCCTAAATCTCCCATTCCTTTTTTTTTTTTAATATTAAAGGCTGCTTGAATAACTATGTGACTTGTGAGTCATTTGAAAAATAAACAAAAGGAAGGATTCCAGCTGGTATGGCTACTGCAAGGCCACATGAGAAGAGAAAACCTAACCCTAAACCTAAACAATCAAGAAAAAACCAGCTCATCCAACCACAGTAAGAAACCCAAACATACACTTGTCAGCAATTATTTTGGCATCAACCAATTTAGAAAAGAAATCTGCATATGAACAGCATGCAGTTTAGTATTTGTAAAATAAAAAAAGGGGGCATAATAGACTGGAAGAAGACATTTTAGATGACCTTCAAGGAATCTACCCTAGGCAGAGTAACACATTGGAGATATAATGTTGAATTTTCTCACAATCTGCAACAAAAGCCGGATAAGAAGAAGAAAGAAAGAAGATGAAGGAAGAAACAACAAGGATATCCAAAGGCAATCCATCCAAAAATCAGGCAAGGGTGATTTTAGAGAAGTCGAGCTGAGCAGCAATTTCATTGAGCTGCTTTTTGACACTCATGTCTATCAGCTTGGAACCTGAGCTCCCATACCGGATAGTGAAACCGGCGACAAGGGATGGATCTATGACTGTCTTGATTCGGACGTTCTTGGCCCCTGTGAGGCGCTGTACTGCTTTAGCAATCTGCGCAAGGTGTTGAGACTCCAACTTCACCACCGATGAAACTACACCGACCTGGTTTTATAAAGATGGAATTTAATTTAGGAGAGAATTTGTATAAATTTTCAACTCAGTGAAACTCTACATCCGTTAATGAGCAATCACAAAAATGAAGATTGTTTGGCATCGTCTTTAGATGATGCACGCCTCTGTGAACCTATCCTTGGTGGAGGCTCAAGGAGCAACACCCGGAAGTTTGGAATGTGTTCTTGAACAAATTCGTTGGATGAGACATCACAATAAATGAGTAAGTTCCACATACTGTCCTTCACTTTCATGCTAAAAATGCAATGTTTTAAAAACTGGTTGAACCATTCACCCCGTGAGCTCAATGTTGACCAATTCGGTCGGTTCAACCGTGTGTGTGTGTGTGTGTGTATGTGTGTGTGTGTGTAGAAAATGGTACTTCATTGATATAGAAAAAAGGAACAAATACAGTAGTATTACATTCTCAACATTAAGCCTCCTTCCGATCAAATATGATCAGCCTTCCATGCATTTGACGTCACTTTCGATATTATGGATAACTCCTGTAATGGACATTGTCTGGCTATCAAAAATTCTACAATTCCGTTCTCGCCATACATGCCACACGGCAGCTAGAAGTCTCAGTCTTATCTATCTGAATATATTGGTCCCCTTACTCTCCATCGCCTTTACTTCCTCAATGGTCTCTTGTAGACCCCCTCGGCTCGTATTATTCATGTGCATCTGGTTTCTCATATGCTGCCATATAAGCCTTGTAGTGTTGCTGCATTGGAAGAACAAATGGTCTCTGGTTTCGATCTCGTTGCCACATAACACACAACTGCTATCTGGAATTTGTATGTTAAACTTAACGAGCCTCTCCTTAGTGAGCAGACGATCTCTGGTGGCTTTGTACATACATAGCTTCATTTTCGAAGCTGCGCCTTTAGCCCAAACTATACTGGCCCAGTCTACGCTTGAGCGCTTGGTGCTCGTAGGCAAGTTTGTGAGGGAACTTACCCATGGGCGCCCCCTCCCATTCCCAACCGTCTGCTGTTCCTTGACTTCCTTCCTTCTCTATAGGGATCTTCATAATCTCCTCTTGAAACCATTCCTTGACTTCCTTCCTTCTCTATAGGGATCTTCATAATCTCCTCTTGAAACCATTGTTTAACAAACCGGTCTGTAATATTCCATTCTCCATTTGTAATGTACTTGCTGACCTTGTCTGTGTTGCCGATGAGCTCGTACGTGGGCCAGCCTAATCTATCCACCAAGCTTGTTGATCCATGGGTCCGCCCATACTTTTGTTCCTTGGCCATTGCATATGACCCTCTTCATTTTTTGCTTCAACGCCGGTCGTTGCTTCAAGATTAATTTGTACGTGACCGACGCATTTTTGTCAACTTTCATCACCCAGAAGTTTTCGTCCTTATCATATCTGTTGGCTGTCCAGAGCGCCCACAAAGATTGGCCTTCCAAGTGTCTCCATTAAAACTTGAGGATGGCGACTTTGCGAAGTGTCCGTAGCGAGCGCAAGCCAATGCCAACCTCCTCCTTCCGCTGGCACAACTCCTCCCAGGCTATGGTATGCATGCCTCCCCTCCAAACAAAGTTAGCACATAATTTCTCTATTTTGTGCAGTCTTTGTTGGAATGATAATAGCCTGTAGCCAGTATGCACCGCCAAAATAGTTGATCGGAACAGTCATTGTCAGTGGCGTATTTAACTGTAAGCGGAACTCCAAGATATCGGACTGGAAGTTGGCCCTTGTCAATTCTCAAACGGCTCGTCCAGAGGTCTTGCTGCGGGCAGTCTTTGTTGAAGTATATTTGTGACTTGTTCCTATTGAGAACCAGTCCAGTCGCATGGCCAAACTTCGCTAGAACCCTGCCGAGATTCTCTGCTCCTTTATCTGTCGGCTCTATGAAGACCAGCAAGTCATCGGCATAAATGAGATATGTAACTCTTGGTGAGACTCGTCGATAGAGAGGACTAATTTGTTTCCTACGTATCGCCAGGTCCAACAAACAGGTAAAATGCTCTATCACGATAGTGAAGAGATATGGTGAGAGTGGATCCCCCTGGCGGATGCCTCTATTGCTGCCAAAAAATTCGTGCAACTGCCCATTTACGATAATGGAAAACATTGGCATGGATATGCATTCCTCTATTCGATCCACCCACCAACTGTCAAACCCCATGCTCCTCATAGTCGTGCATACGAATTTTCTGTTCACCATGTCATAGGCCTTGCGGAGATTGAGCTTTAAGCACCCTTTCTTCCCACCCAGTTTGTTGAATTCCCATACTAACTCATGGGCTAGCAAAGAATTTTCCGCAATGGATCTTCCCTTGATGAATGCTGACTGGTTGGGTGAGATAATGTCATGCCCTACTCCTGTAGGAGCGATCGTCCTCGCTAAGACGTGATGTGGGCTTGGGTAGAAAACTCCGTACTATCAACTTGGTTTGACCTTAGGATGGGGTCAGTGTTGATATTGTTGTTTGGGAACTATGATTCCAATACTGACGGATTGACTATAGCCTAAAAGACAGCCTAGCGGTTAGGCAGACGTCCGAGTACGAAGTGGTAGGATTGTGGAGGCACCACTCGCAAGTATCGGTTGACATGCATGTATATCAGGGACGTCCGAATATGTGCACGATCCGACTCGAGTGGTGATGGTGGATTCTCTATCACGAGGCTTGGCTTAAATGCATATATTTTGGGAACGCCTAGAATACGTGCACGATCCAACTAAGTGATACGTTGAATCAAGTAAGACTTGAGGAATGGAAAAGTGTCAAGGATTTTGAAATCGGATTGAAGAAAAGATTGATAGTAGCACGAGCGTGGCTCGGATTTAGGAAACGCATAGGCGTAGTGTGTGCGAGAGTTCTTGAATGTTGAGTAAAGTGATAAGTCGATAAGTGTACTCAGTTAGTTTCGAGGACGGAACTTTTTCTGAGTGGTGTATGATGTAGTGTCCCGTCCCGCTCAGTCAATCGGAGGAATCGAAACGCCGACGGCGTTCGGACTTAGCCTTGCAACGGCTACTCGGAGACATCGCTCGGTCGAGGCGACCGCTCGCTCAGGTGGGATAGTTTCGGTGAACTCGCCTCATCTTTGCCTTCACATAATAAATCGCATGTTTTCAACTCGCACAAGTAGGCTTGATAATAGAAGAGACGAATCCACATAGCTAAAGGGAATAATCCCGACAGGTCAAATTGAGTTAGAATATTGAAAGGTCCAACGGTCGGCTTAGAGCTGGTGCACGACGTGCTTTGAAAATGACACTCGATCCTTCGTCCCGTGGCTTGGGAGAAGGAAAGCTGGTTGAGTAGGCAAAGTTATGATCGTAGCCTAAGTCATAGGCATCGCCCGCATGAATGCTTCATAAAGCATGCACGGCCCCGTCGCAGCCGCTGAAATCGGCCGTTATGGAAACCGCCTTGCACGAGCGCAATCTAGGCTCGTGCGGCATCACGCCTTAGCGAGGACGATCGCTCCTACGGGAGCGGGGCGTGACAGATAAGTTCTGTCATGATGTCCTGCATCCTACTGCACATCACCTGCGTGATAATTTTATAGATGAAATTGCAGCAGGCAATTAGCCGAAATTCTCCAAACTCGGTAGGTCCTTCCTTCTTGGGGATCAGCGTAAGGAAAGTATGGTTAACCTCCTTCAACAGTCTTCCAGTCAGAAGAAAATCATATACCACTTGGTATATAAGATCTTTTAATTGCCTCCAGTGTTTCTTGTAGAATTGAGCGTTGAACCCGTCAGGGCCGGGGACTTTATTGGGATCGGCCTTCTTTACGATGTTCTCTATTTCCTCCATAGTCACTTGTTTACGTAGTAATTTGTTACCTTCTTCGGTCACGAGACGCTTGGGCATGATATCAGGGAAGCCTTCTATGTGCTTCTTGTTGCATTTGGCCCTCGTCTCTAACTTCTTTCCCTTCTCCATTGATGAGCGCAGTCATAGCATTGTTGTGTTGACGTGTCCTAATGGTAGCATAGAAAATTTTCGAACACCGATCGCCGTCTTTAAGCTACGCGCACTTCGCCCTTTGTTGGAGATGAGCCTCTTCCTGTACCCGCAACCGCCTGACCTCCTTCTGAATCCGAACGTCTTCGGCTATGTAGTCTCTATTATTAAGCGCTGCTTGTACCTTGTCTTGGATTTCCTGCAGGAGGCGTTCCTTGTCAGCAAGAATAGGTCGCGGTCTCGTTTTGTCCCACTTCCGAATCGCCTTCTTGATACTTTTCAGTTTTTGTGTCAGCACGAATTGTGGGCTGCCGAACAGTGGGGCGGCTATTTCTCTATTTACAGTTGCAGAGTATCCCTCTATATCTGGCCATGTGTTGCAGTAGCGAAATGGCCATCTTTTAGCAGCCTTCGTAGCTTCCAGTTTGATCAGGATGGGGGTGTGATCACTTGTGCCGCTGTGTAAGCCTTCCGCGAGTATCGGGGGAACATGTCTAGCCACCTGTTGTTACATATAGCCCGATCCAGTTGACATGCTACCCATCTTGTTGAAGATCGGTTGTTCCAGGACCAAAGATGACCCTTTCTGTTGACACACCGCAAGCCTGAGCTCAGGAGGCAATTTGGGAAATTCGCAAGAATGGAGTCAGGTACTGGCCGGTCTCCTATCTTCTCCGTTGTGTTGAGAATAGCATTGAAGTCTCCGCATAATAAGAGTGGGGTATCATCTCCTACCATAGCCGCAATGTGTACATTTTTTTCCAAAAGTTTGAATCTTCTCCGTCTATCATTTTGTCCGTATACTGCTCTCAGTATGACATTAAGACCCCCTTTGTTAGTGAAATTAATAACGATAATTTGGTCAGTTAGATGCATTACCTGGCCTGACCATTGCCGCTAGTCCCATTGGACCCAGATCCAAGTCATCTTACAATGCTGTAGGTTGTGGGCAGACTTCCAGTTGTGAGGAGGTGTCCGTTGCATGATTCTAGCTTCTGATTTAATCTTGCTCTCGATGATAGCTACTATCGAACATTTGTTTCTTCTGACGACACTTTGTATCTCTTTCCATCGGCCGATGGAGTTGGCGACATTCCATGTGAGGAACGTCACCTAACCACCTGGTTGTCCATCCCTGAGAGGCTCTGGCTTGCTCCTGGACGCGAGGAGGCCGCCATGTTCTTGTCTGTGTCGCTAGTGCTCGCATTACTTTGTAGCATGGACCACTTCGGATTAGCAACAGTGAGTGCATTTGCTTGTAATGGGTTGCCTAAGCTGTTGCTCATGTTCATTGGGATCTCTTGCGGCGGCGCATTGTTGTCCGCCCTACTGTGGTGTGTTTTGGTGACTTTCGAATCTCTTGGCCCTCCTGTTTCCTCACTCCCCTTCGCGAGTTGCTCTGGGTGATTGTGTTGATTGTTCGGACCAACACATGTTCCCCCATGCAGAACTATGGCAGCAGTATTATCAACCTTCTTTGTTTGATTGTGTTCTGGCTCCGATCTCTTCCCTAGCATAGAAGGAGCGGATGAGTGGCCCCTTTGCAAAGTATTATGATCCGCCTCCTCTTACACATCCTCCATGCCATCTTCCTGTGCATTATTTGGTTGCATTTGTTCTTCTCCTTCCTCCATGCTACCCCCTTCTTCCTGTTGAGCTAGGTGGTCTTCTGCCATATTTTTATATTCCCCTGTATCATAACAGTGGTTCTTCATGTGGCCGAAGCACTGACATTTCGTACAAGAGGGTGGGACCCATTCGTATTCGACGTTTGGAGTAATCCACTCTCCGTTTGGAAGAATGAGGTCGATCTTTCGTGGCAATTCTCCCCCTGCTTCAATTTCTACAAACACACGGGCGTAGGACAGTCTCTAGCGTCTGGCCATGAGCAGATCTGTTCGAATGGGTTTACCGATCATGCTAGCCAATTTCATTATTGATGGGTTGCTCCATAGTTGCGGTGATAACCAAGGTAGACGAATCCAAATTGGGACTGTCGTTAGCCGATCCTTCTCGAAGCTCGATTTTGGTTTCCATCGCTTGAGCACTACTAAACGCCCATCGAACGTCCACGGACCCCCCTCTAGTACCCTGTCAAGATCCTCTGCTAATGAGAATTTAACGATGTAGAAGCCATTTTTGCGAGAGAATATTTCCATGTCTCCCTTCGGGCGCCACACTCGGGTCGCAAATGCCCGTAGTTGGCCATAGAACGACTTGTTGTCCATCACTAGGAGGGATCAACATCCCCTTACTTTTGTATCCCCTAAGCATTCCCTCTTTCACATCCATTGGATCTAGTTTAAGTTATTTATTCTTAACCATTGAAAAATCAACGGTTAAGATTAGATGACTTAAAACAAGATCCAATGAGTGTTATCATGGAGATGCTTAGAGGATGCAAAAGTGAGAGGATGTTGATCCCTCCTATATATATATATATATATATATATATATATATATATATATATATAATGCAAACAAATCTAATGGTGCATGACGGCTGTAGAGGGGAGTCCTCTCCCCCATCCAGGGAAGGAGCTTCAATTCCAAATTTGGATCTTCAATTGCAGTCAGATCCCTCCCCTACGGAGGACGAGGGTTGGATGATGGTCCATAGAGCAAAGAATCGGCCGCCTAGGCGTGATCAGGAGGAAGATGCGGCTTCGCTTATCCATGGGGGCATGCAGGTTCGAACGGAAAAGATGCATCGGGTGACATCTTCTGGCCAGCGCTCGAATAGGGGACCATCGGCTACAAGCGGAGGAAAGGAAGAGTCCCGTCGGTCGGGAACAAATCCTAAGGGTCATTACAACACATGAAGGGACAAAATCTTGAGGGCCGTAGGGTGAGGCCAATAGAGTTGGCGAGAAGTATTATTTATGGAGGGGTGCATACGTATGCTTCCAAGCAGCCTATTACATGAGCATCTCTATGTGTTCCTGCTCCAACATATGCTGGTTCTCCTATGTCAAAAAAGAAAATTTCATCGGCCTCAAAACCAACACTGGTCGACGTTAAGCGAATTGTGCTCATTACCGCGACACGCATTGTTGTTTCTGTATCCGAGTGGGAGCACACCTTGATGATGTACGTACTTAAAGAGTGCCCTTCCTATCTCATTGTCTCGGCTTACGTGCGACGGGTTTAGCAACCGACTGGAGGGGGTGATATTTTTCACGCAAATGGATGCTTTTTCGTGAAGTTCCAAGATGAGACAATGCTTGTATTGATCCCTCTGTAATGGTCTATGGATGTTTGATGGACGTTTGATCATTCTCAAGAGATGGAAGACTTCAATTACTTTGGAGTGTGATCTCGTTACGTCAACCTATCCTTAGTATTGGAGGCTCAAGGAGTAACACCTAGAAGCCTGGAATGTGTTCTTGAACAAATACGTTGGATGTGACATATCACAATAAGTGAGTAAGTTTGACATGTTGCCCTTCATTCATGCTAAAATGCAATGTTATATATATATATTTTTTTTGGAATAAGGGTGAATTTATTCCTCGCATATAGCGGAAAAGGTATTAAAGTACATCATCACAACTTTCCATGCCCCAAAAAAACTATTATGGGGCCATTACAGATACATCGAATTCTAAATTATGTAGAATTCCAATAGGGGGAGTAGTCAAGCCCTCAAAGATACGTCTGTTCCGCTCCTTCCAGATGTGCCAAACAGACGCAGCAAGACGAACTCTGGCTCTTCTAGCCCACCCCGGATCCCGGCCACTGTGATCACGGATCCAGCTGAGAATGCTCCGGATGTCTCGATCTATCCCAACTCCTCCTCTCAGCTGTGCACACTGCTCAGTCCAAATGTGCCAAGCCACCGGACAACCAAAGAATAGGTGCCCCATAGATTCATCATCCTCATTGCATAACACACATTTGGTATCCGGGATCTGCATCCCAAACCGGATTAGTCTGTCTCTCGTCATCAGTCTACCCCGGAGAAGGCGATATGCACAAAGTTGCATTTTCCGAGCTACGCCCTTTCCCCAGATGAAGTCCACCTCCTCAGCCTGGTCGTGGTGGGTCCGAACCAAATCGTAGAAGCTACGAAAGCAGAAATGACCTGACCCGCCCCCCGCACCTGGTACTGCCCAGCTCCATGTATCCTCAGCCTGGCTAGCGTCAATAGTAATAAGGCGGATCTCCTCGGCTAGCGGCGCTGTATAAGTATATCCCTCTGGCCTCCAAACTCCATCTCTGATGATCCGACTGCAGGTGAGCCCCCTGCCCGCTTCTCTGTCCAGCTGCCCCCCAGACGCTCGAGCAAGGATCTGGAACCCAACCAAGGGTCCAACCAGAGGTCTGTAGTCTTCCTATCCTTCATGTGCCTGCAAATAGCGGTCTGGAGCACCGGCCTACACCTCAGGATGGCCTTGAACGTGACCGAAAAATTGTTGTCTATCCTGCAAGCCCAGAAGTTGGTCCTCCTCAGGTATCTGCTCGCCATCCAATCTGCCCAGAGCGATCCCCCCTTGATGAATTTTCAGGCCATCTTCACACAAGCTGCCTTCCTGACTGTATGAAGAGGCCTCAAACCCACCCCTCCTTCCTCCCGTGGCCGACATAACTGGTCCCAGGATATCGCATGCATCCCTCCCCTCCAGATGAAGTCAGCACAAATGGCCTCCACTTTACGAATAGTAGCCGAGGGGATCTGGATAGACTGGAACCAGAACATCGTGATGCCAGCAATAACCGAACGCACCAACTCTATCCGGCCTCCGAAAGATAGACCCGCAGCTTGCCATCCTTCCACTCTCCTCTGAGCAAAATCCACCAAGCTGTGGCAATCCTGCTCTCTGGCATAGTTGACTGTCAGCGGGACCCCCAGATATTTCACTGGGAGCTCGCCTCTGTCCACGCCCAAGGCGAAGGCCCTCTCCTCCTGCTGTGGACACCGGGAGCTGAAATAGACTCTGCTTTTCTCCCTGTTCAACTGGAGCCCAGATAACCGTCCGAACTCCTCCATAATGTCAGAGAGCGCTCTCATTCCCCGCATGGAAGGCTGGAGCAGCACCAATAAGTCGTCAGCATAGATCAAGTGGGATACAACCGGACTCACCAAGCGGAAAAGTGGGACGATCCTCTTGCTATGCACTGCCATATCCATCAAACATGTAAAGTACTCCATCACCAGGGTAAAGAGGTACGGTGAGAGTGGGTCACCCTCCTCAACCCCCTGTTGCTCCTGAAATAGCCATGCGGCATGCCCTGGATGAGGACAGAGAATGTAGGGGAGCAGATGCACTCCCTCACCCTCTCAACCCACCTTTCGTCGAACCCCATAGCAAGCATCAAGTGACACAGGAAGTCCCGGTTGACAGTATCATAGGCTTTCCGAAGGTCAAGTTTCACACAAGCCTTCATCCCCCCAGGCTTGCTGAACTCCCTCACCATCTCATGAGCAAGTAGGCTGTGCTCCGCTATCGACCGTCCCTTGATGAATGCTGCTTGATTCCGGGACACCAATCCCTGCATAATCACCTCCATACGTCTGCACATAAGGTGAGTGATAATCTTATAAAGAAAATTGCAGCAGGCAATGGGCCGAAAATCGACAAGAGAGGTCGCTCCCTCCTTCTTAGGAACCAGCGTCAAGAATGTGTGGTTCATCTCCTTCAAGAGCTTGCCCGTCGCAAAGAACTCCTGAACTGCCGCCAGAACCGGGACCTTAAGCACCCCCCAGTGCCTCTTAAAGAACCCAGAAGAGAAGCCATCAGGTCCCGGAGCTTTATGAGGATTAGCCTTCATCACAATGTCTTCAACCTCCTCCATCCTCACAGGAGCCAAGAGCAGACTATTCCCATGCCGGGTCACCAGTCTCTTCGTGACAAGGGCTGGGAACGTGCTGGTATAGTCCGTCTGCTGATATAAGTCAGTGTAAAATCTGACGGCCTCCTCCTGAATCTCCACCGGATCTCCAACAAGGCGTCCATCAGCATTCAGAAGTCTGGGGATGTTGTTCCGGTGCTGACGGGTGTGGATCACATCGTAGAAGAATTTGGTGCAGCGATCTCCATCTTTGAGCCAGGTACATTTGGCCCTCTGAGCCGCACTGATCTCCTCCTGCAGTCTCATGGTGCTGACCTCCTCGATCAAGATCTTCTCCTTAGCCGCCAGCTCCCCGTTCATAATGTCAGCTTGGAGTGCCACCTGGGTGTCCCGAAGCTCGGCTTCCTTATCCGCCAGGGAGCTCCGCGGTCTCGTCTTCACCCATCCCCTGATGGTCCGCTTGAGTTGCTTAAGTTTGTGTACCATGCGGAACTGAGCCGTGCCTTCCGGGAAGTGTTCCATCTCTCCCATAACCGCCTCCTCATATCCAGCCGACAAGTATCAGCTGTTGTTATACCGAAATGGCCTCGTCCTCTGAATGGGTCTCTCACAAAGGCCAACCCGGATAGGGGAATGATCGCTAGTACCCGCCGCAAGTCCTTCCGCCACCGAGTTCGGGAAACACCTGAACCACTCACTATTGCCCAAGGCCCGATCTAGCTGACAAGCAATCCGGTTAAGAGTAGCCTTGTTGTGCCAGGTCCATATATGTCCAGCTCGCTCCAACCCTTGCATCCCTGACCTAAGCAGGCACCTTTGGAAGTCATATAAGATCGGGTCCGGAACAGGACGACCACCCACCTTCTCATGACGGAGCAGCATAGCATTGAAGTCCCCCATGATGAGCAGGGAAAGATGCATGTTGTCCGCCAGAAGACCCAGATGCACAATATCCTCCCATAAAGCCTCCCGGAGTCTCCGATCATTATGTCCATACACAGCACCCAGGATGAACCGGAACCCCCCTTTGTTCTCGAAGGTGACGCCGATGAGTTGTTCTGATTTGTGGATCTGCACCCCCTCCCAGCTACCTTTGTTCCACCTAACCCAGATCCTTGCCATATCACAAAGATCTAAGTTATGAATATGATCCCAGTCTGCCGGAGTCCTACACGAGAGCATAGCGGCCCCTCTAATCTTCGTCTCCAGCAGGATAGCAATGTCACATGACTCCCTTCTCAGAACCCCTCCAATCTCCCTTCATCGCCCAATGGAACACCCTCCCCTAATGTTCCATGCTAGGACCGACATCTAAATAAAAGAGGGAGGGTCCCTCTGGAACTCGTCTGGATCGACACTCGAGGGAAGTGTCTCCTCCGCCTTATCAATGACTGCATCTATCATGGAGGAAGGGGCAAGATGGGCCTGGATCCTACTGAGAGTAAGAGTCCAGTCAGGATTGTCTTCGGACTGGTCGTCCATATCCCTCGCCTGAGGGATATCCTCCCTTGTAGCCGGAGCGTGTCTCTTCCTGCTGCTGTACACCTGGATCGCCTGGTGTGTCTCCATCACCCTCTGACCGCTACCAGCCTCGCTCATACCCCTGGTCACAATGGCCCTCTGTGGCCTGAACGGGACCAATGCCCCCTGCGTGCTCTCCTGTCTCATCGGTGATCCTGACTCCAGCCTCCTATCAACCTCCATCCCTGTGTCCTCCTCCATATGTCTGCCTGTCTCCGTCTCTCCAGGCAAGTGACTGGGTGTCGACGATGTCCCAGGTGCTTCCGTCCGAGCCACCTGTGGCCTGGCAGTCTCCTTCCCCTTGCACTTGCACGCACTGGTAGTGTGCCCAAAGCACTCACAACGAGAACACATGGGGGGGACCCAATCATATTCCACCGCCTGTGTCAGTACCTCCCCTGACGGTACCTGATACTCAAGCATACTCGGCAGCTCCGAGCCCGCCTTTATCTCCACGAAGACCCGAGCATACATCAGTCTGGTGCGAAAAGTGGTGGCCTCGTCAGCTTTGATCGGCTTCCCCACAAGACTGGCGAGTCTCATGAGGAGCGAAATACTCCAATATTGTACGGGAAACTCAGGGAATCTGACCCATATGGGAATGGCGTTCAGCACCTTCTTCTCACATCGTAGCTCCGGCTTCCACTCCTTCAGGATAATAAGCCGTCCATCAAATGACCAAGGCCCTCCCTGTAAGATCCTGGACACATCCTCCGCTAACCCAAATTTGACATAGTATAACCTGTTCTTCCTCGAGAAGAATTCCATGCTACCTTTGGGTCTCCAGACCCGCTCCGCATAGTCCCGAATTTGGCCATAGAACGGCTTGTTCCCTAACACATAGAGCACCAGGGTGTTCTTCCAGAATTCGGACACGACCGCTATTTCCTCAGCGGGAAAGTACGCCCGGAGCCCTCCTCCAACTGACATCGGTGGGACAAACTCCATCGACATCGGGCTTTTCGCAACCACCGGTGTGCAGACCTCTTTCCATGACCGAGGCCTCTGCCCCTCAACGTGCGTCCTGATCGGAGGATTTACAGGACACTGGCCTGGCCTGCCGGTATCAGTCGCAATACCCTTAGCCTTCTCGGCCGCCGTCGCCTTTGGCCTCCAACCCGAGACGGATCGCACCTTGCCTCCCCTACGGCGCCGGGAATCCATAGCGCCAATCAAGGGGCGGTTCCCATAATTTCCTGGCCCCGCCCTTCCCGAAACTTGGGGCAATGCCCCTCTCCGTCCTCCAGTCCGTCGTCTCGTCACGGTCTGCCAGCCGGCATCCCCATTTTTGTCCCCTCCGGAACCAAACTCGAATATGGGATCTTTTCCGGAAGTGTCTCCGCCGCCTCCACCCGTCCCCCCTCCGCGTCGGGAGGTCCCGCCGCCAGGCCGAGGACCGCTGCCCCCGTTGCCACCCGACCCCCCCCCCCCCGCCTAGGGGGTCCCGCCGACGCCTCCCGACCCCTCCCCCCCGCCTAGGGGGGTCCCGCCGCCGATACCTCCCGACCCCCCCCCCCCCCCGCCTGGGGGGTCCCGCCGCCGATGCCTCCCGACCCCCCCCCCCCCGCCTGGGGGGGTCCCACCACCGACGCCTCCCAACCCCCCCTCCCCCCCGCATGGGGGGGGGGGGGTCCCGCCGACGCCTCCCGACCACCCCCCCCCCCCCCCCCCCGCGTGGGGGGGTTGCGCTGCTGCTGCCACCAGTGGGTTGTCCACCCCCTCCCGCACCTCCCAGCCGCCGAGGCCCCTTCCCCGCAAGCGGATCGGGGGGTCGGGGGGGAGGGGTCGGCATCAACGCAGAAACCCTAGCCGCGTTCGCACGTTCGCCCATCAGAGCTTTTTCCAATATATATATATATATAACCTTAATGTAGGAGGGATGTGGCTATGCAAGACCAGTCTCGAACTCCAGATGACGCGCCTAAGGAAGCAACTGGTTGGACGGTGGTACGACGCTCCAGGAACCGTGTCCGAGTTGAAAAGGGAGGCAGTGTTCACACCCCCATGCTAGGAGGGTCCCATTGCAGAAGAAAGGTAGGGGAAAGACGGTAACTACTCCTGGTCCTGTTGTTCGACAAGGCGGTCCAATCCACATATGCGGTGTGATGGTCTGGCACCGGTTGTAGGGGAGGGTTCCCTAGGAAATCAGCATAGGCCAGAGTCGGGAGAGTCAGGTCCTCATCAACAGGGAGTGGGGAGTGGGGGATGTCCGGCCGGAGGAGATGGCGCAGGGGATTATATATGGAGTTTCCTTCTCCTCCATGAAACCCATATAGTGGCTGCTTTGTGCTCCCCTTCTCCTCTCAAAAGGAGTGACGAGACGCTCGAACAAACTGAAGAACATACGTTGGATGATGGAGTACGTATTGCGATCATATCCGTGGCTAATGTTGTCATCTCCATCGTCAAGTGGGATAAGACCTTGGTAATGTACGTGTTTGGGTATCGCCCATCTTTATTTGCCGTGTCTGCATATGGGCGACGGGTGTGGAGGCCAACGGGTGGAACGAAGGTTCTCTCTCGAGAATACATGTGTTTTTTTAATCAAATTTTCAAGTGAGGTGGTACTTCAAGAGGTCCTCACTAGCTGTTCGTAGATGTTTGACGGTATATTGGTCATGGGTTCCCTCCTCGTTGGAAAGAGACCTTCTTGCTTTGACACCCGTTTGGATTCAGTTTCCGCAGCTCCCTCTTCAGCAGTGGAATGCAGCGACGCTTAGTAGTCATCCGAGATATATATAGCACCATCTCATGGGGCGACCCCAAGTGCAGTTGAGAAGGATATTCATTTGGTTCATTTTTCCTACGGACTTGATTCTTGGACCAGTTCCGACTAGTCTTCCTGATAGGAATGGCAGTCCGGGCCGAGCCGACCACATAGCTGAGTCATTAAGTGCCACCATCAATTCGGTCCAGTTGCCAAACTCTGACAAGGATGCGATGGATTCCAATCCAGCTCTGGAGCCTCTAGCAGTTCCCCAGCTGCTAGGGAAAGAGAGATGATCCTGCCTTTGGCCGATAAAGGTGATGTGATCTCTTCTGGTCATGGAGGAAGACAAGAGACGAGAGAATTGGGAGAGGAACTTCCTTCACGGTAGGTGGTCAACCCGCTACCAAATACTAGTCATGCTGAGAGTGCGATTGAGTCTGAGGAAGAAGCTGAGGTACATAATGCATCCGATGGAGGTCGGACAAATGGGGAGTTGCAGCTGAAATAGTACGTAGGTTGAAATAATTTGTGTTGTACAAAGTAGAGTGACGTTCAGCATAAGATGTAGGGTGTTAGATATCTGAGTCTGAGCACCCATTTTCCGAAATTGTTTCATTAGTACAATTACCTATTTCACACACACATATATATATATATATATATTTTTACATATATATATATATATATATATATATATATATATATATATATATATATATATATGTAAAAAATATATATATATATATATGTGTGTGTGTGTGTGTGTGTGTGTGTAAGAGATAATTGTTTTCATGTTCTCTCCCACGAACACCGCCCACTTGGGTCTTATGTCTCCATTCTAGTCACTTGAGCTACCAAGTCTTGATATATATATATATATATATATATATATATATATATATATATATATATACGCGGATCAAAAGCCCTGCAGGGGGAGCCCCCGCCAAAGTCCCCCCCCCCCCCCCCAACACCATCGGATCGGGGGGCCCGCACGTGCGTCCACACGACCAACGGTCGAGGACGACGAGTGTTATTCTTGAAACAGATCTAGATGGAGAGACGAACATAAACTGGAGTTTTTCAGCTAAGACTAGCTCTCTAAT
This sequence comes from Iris pallida, assembly GCA_029216955.1. Taxonomy (NCBI): domain Eukaryota; kingdom Viridiplantae; phylum Streptophyta; class Magnoliopsida; order Asparagales; family Iridaceae; genus Iris; species Iris pallida. The sequence continues at coordinate 10,849,778 of JANAVB010007596.1, forward strand.
TTCCTTCAAAGATTAAACGATCAGAAACTAGAGTTTTTCAGTTAAGACTAACTCTCTAATTTCCTTCAAGGACTTCAGAGATTACTGCAAACGAATTTACTCTCCAAAAGTACTAGAAGCCACAGAACAAGTAGAAGAAGAGAGAAGGAAGAGAGAAAGGCAACTCTGCTGATCACCGTTGCTCAAAGCAATGTTCGTCTTTATGCGATCCGCTTCCAGGAATAAGCAAGTTCTGAAAGAACTTCTGGAACGCTTATTAGTCAACTTTTTGTGACTCGAACGGGTTCACTGGACTCAACGGGCTCCCTTTTCTCTCTTTTTTGGTGCATCTTACAAAGGAGACCAATGGGCTCTATTTATAGAGTGGAGTGAGACTTCACTTTTTCTCCTATCCGATGTGGGACTAAAATACCAATACTCTAAAATATATTTTGATATTTTAAATCATCCCACAATCAGTATAGTCGTGTGCTAGGCCACGCCTACCTCCCGAACACGTCCGTGCATGCACGAGGTATCCTGGAGTCCGTGTCCGAGTCCGAGTCTGAGTCCGAACGACAAAAAGCAACTCGCTTTCTTGTTGGAATTAATCATTTTTTTCTTCTAGGAAAATACTCCCACATGGCACCCACTTGTGCCCTACCACACCTCATGTGCATACCTCAACACAAGCAAAGTATTATATTGAGATACTTACCATTTGGTGTAGCCGATGTGGGACTATCTTTCCTAATCTAAAGGCAAAAACACCAACAATCTCCAACATATCTCGATATATGGGTTGAGCGTTTCCCACAGTGACTGTGCATTATGCATAAGGATAGATGTTGCTTCGACTTGAATCTTTCTGCATGGTTCAAACAACAGTATGATACAAGAATGGACTAAGCCTTGAATTCTGCATTATAGCTGCAATTCTCCCCACCAACACAATGGCATCAGCTGTGCTTCCGGTTGCACATTAAAGGCCTTGTGTCTGTCTGGTTTCGGTGTATGTATATTGGGTGTCTACAAGTTTACCCTCAGAGACGGCCTATATCTCTTTCATACACTCTAGGCATGGTTTAAAGTATCGACCGATACCTATACGGTTTGGCATGTCCCGATCCGATACCGACCGATACCCGATATTGACCGATACCGACATTAGGGGTCTCTTTTCCGGTCAATTCAGCAAAGAAAATTAAATAAAAAAGACAAATCAGCAAGGGTTTAAAGCATGATAAGGTTGTAAAAGCATATAAAAGAAGAAAATCAATCTATTGTATGTAAACCAATGGGTAAGGGTGACTACTATTTCATTTAATTTCAAAACTAGTAAGAAATAACACTGAAAATACTTAAAATTATGCCTAAATGTATAAAATATATGTTTTTAAATGTAAATAATTTATTAATAATTATTTGTTTTTCGATACCAAAAAATCTGATACTCCGATCCAAAACTGCCGATACTGCCGATATCGCCGATACCAATTCTCATAGGAATAGTCCGATACCGATTCCAATACCGATACTGTGAACCTTGACTCTAGGTGAGTTCTTTTAAAGGGTCTTGGCATGAAGTCTTTCGCTTCCTTGCGGTGCTACGCCACTATGACATGTCCCATAGCCGAGGCTATACCTCATGTGGTGTCATACCACTGTAGCATGAGGCACAGCCTCTTTGTAGTGCCAAACTACCCAGCACTATGTTATATTAAGCGTGAGGCGAGACGAGGCGACGAAGCTGGCGCCTCGCTTAAGCGCGCCTAAGCGGCGCTTAAGCGGTGCTTAAGCGATGCTTAGTTATCACTTCACCCATTTTTACCCATGGAGCCTCGTACATGTAAAATACTCTATATACACATAAATTTCAATATTTTTTCATACAATACTACTAGTATATGCATGAATAACAATACCAATTATCAATCAAACAAAGTAACAATATAAATACTAGAATCAAAATGCGAAGTCATCAAAATACCATGGTCAAAATAGTCAACAAGCCACACAATGCATACATACTACGTAGTCATCAAAATACTATCAAACATAAAAGCTAAACTCTCCAAAGTTCCTATTTTTTAGGGTCAGTTTTTTTTCGTTTTTTTTTTAACCACGCTTTTTCCAGCGCCTAATACTAGGCGAGGCGCTATTAAGCGCCGCCTAAGCGCGCCTAAGCGACGATCGCTTTTCTGGGGCGAGATTTCCCTAAGCGAGGCGCCCAAGTTCCAGTTTTCGCTTAAGCGCCGCTTAAGCGTCGCTTAAGCGCGCTTTTCACAACATAGACCCAGCATGAAGCCTTTCGCTTCCTTGCGGTATTACGCCGCCATGATATGGCTCGCAAAGCCGAGTCTTTACCCTTTCTAGGTACCTCTGTGGTGTCATACCACTGTAACATGAGGTCACCGGCCTCTTTGTAGTCCTGACTACTCCTCTTCATTATTCAGCATTAGGCCACTTGCTTATGTGCGATGCTACGCTGCTGTGACATGGCCCGAAGCCGAGGCTTTACCCTCTCGAGGTACCTCCTGGTGGTGTCATCCCACTATAGCATAGAGTACTACGCTCCTTTGTAGTGTTGTGCTACCCGTGCTTCATGTATAGCACGTCGGACATTCTAAATGTCCGATAACTCATTAAGGCGTCTAAGTCATCCTCTCACAGGACTTTGTTTTACACAAAGAACAAACAGTAGACAACGGTGGTTCTAGGTCCGTAACCCCGTATTTCCAAAAGGACTACCTACTGTCAACAGTGGTTCTGGGTCCGTAACCCCATAGCTCCCAAAGGATTACCCACTGTTCTTGATATTCTTCCAGTCAATGATCCTTCTTTGAACTAAAAATTAGATGTCTAGTAGATTTCTCTTTGAACTAATAGCATAAAACTTTATAGTAGAATTACAAAGACACAATATCAGAGTGTCTTCAAGCCCATTTTACATGCTGTATCTTCAACCAACTGGCGCTTGAGACCTTTGGTGAATAGATCTGCCAAATTCTCCTGGCTCCTAACATCAACTACGACAATGACTCATTTTTTAATAAGGTCATTCACCGTCTTGTGCCTTAGACGCACGATCCTCTTCTTGCCATTGAAGAGGTCATTCGATGCCACCGCTGCAGTCGCCTGGTTGTCGCAGTACATCGGTACAGCCAGTATCTGTGTACCAACCATTGGAAGATCATACATGAGCTCCCGAAGCCATTCTGTTTCATCCGTTGGAGCCGCCAGTGCATAAAATTCAGATTCCATAGAAAAGTGTGACAATATAGTCTGCTTCTTTGACTTCCACGATATAGAAGCTCCACCCATGACATATCCTCCTGTAGACCTTTCACTCTCTACTTCTGAGCACCAGCTTGTATCACTGAAGCCTCCCACTACTGTTGGATCTCCGCAGTAGTGCAGTGCATACTTCTGAGTCCTCTTGAGGTATCCCATTACCCTCTTCACAGCTTTCCAGTGCTCCGCACCTGGATTTCTCGTGAATCGACTCAGCATCCCCACAGCAAAAGCTATGTCAGGCCTTGTGGCAGTAGTTGCATACATCAAACTTTCGATGACGCTTGAATACTCCAGCTGTCTGACGCTTTTTCTTGGATTTGACATCAGTTTCTTATCACACCTATATGGCGTATATATCCCTGGAAGATCCTGATACCCATAGCGTGTGATCTTCTCAATGTAACGAAACTGTGACAATGCCACTCCAGTTTTCGTTCGAATGATCTTTATCCCTAGGATAACATCAGCTTTCCCTAAGTCCTTCATACTGAACTTTGGACGAGAGGAACTTCTTTGTCTTAGTGATACTTGCTAGATCTGTACCTAAGATCAGCATGTCGTCCACGTATAGACAAACTATAACTCCTCTCCCGTCAGCGAACTTTGTGTACACACATTTGTCCGTCTCGCTGACCCTGTAACCGTTTGATCTTATGACTTTATCAAACTTCTCACGCCACATCTTGGGAGCTTGCTTCAGACTATACAGAGATTTTACCAACTTGCAGACTTTGTCTTCGAGGCCCTTGACGACGAATCATTCTAGCTGTTGCATGTAAATCTCTTCGATCAACTCACCATTCAGGAAAGTAGTTTTGACATCTATCTGATGAATAACTAGCTTGTGAATTGCACTCAGAGCAATCAACATTCTGATGGTCGTTATCCGCGCTACTAGAGCATATGTGTCAAAATAATTGATCCCATGCTTCTGAGAAACCCCTTAGCTACCAGCCTAACCTTGAACTTGTCAACAGTTCCATCGGCCTACATTTTCTTCTTGAAGATCCATTTACATCCGATTGGTTTTGTTCCTTCAGGCAGATCGACCAACACCCACGTGTTGTTGGAGGTTATCGAGTTATACCCCATCATTAATATCCTCTTTCTAGAGGACAACGTCTCTGGTCTTCATTGCCTCATCATAGGTAAGCGGATCTGCTTCCACATGATAGGTGACGAAATCCCCTCCGATGTCCTTTTGTCTCCTCACTCGCTTAGACACAGGTTCTGCGAGTTCTGGTTCAATAGTTGTTTCTGCAACAACTTTTCTTGAACTACATCTTCGTAAGGAGCTTCAGCCTCCTGTGTACCCACACTATTCTCCGAAATATCTGCGAGAACAATGTTTTTGTGCCTTGCAAATTTATCTTCAAAGAATTGTGCATCGCGAAATTCAATGATATGATTTGATTCAATATCAAGGAACCTCCGAGCAGCGCTCTTATCGGCATAACCCATGAATATTGTCTTCGTAGTCCTTGTTCCCAGCTTCTGAATTTTTAAATCCAGAAGCTTCACATACGCCAGACACCCCTACACTCGAATAACATTCAAGTTGGGTCTGACCTTGAACCAGAGTTCATGAGTGACATCGGAAGTTGCATATGGTACTCTATTCAGAATGAAAGTGGCCGTAAGCACAGCTTCACCCTAGAAGCAATTTGGAAGACCCGCAGCCAACAGCATCGAGTTCATCATCTTTGTTAACGTTCTTTCCTTCCTTTCTGCAACATCACTCGATTGAGGGGAGTACGGAGCAGTCGTCTCGTTGATAATTCCATGTTCTCTGCAGAATGATACGAATTCATGAGACCTATACTCTCCACCTCGATCATTTATAAGACTCTTGAGTTGTTGTCCGGTTTGACGCTCGGCTTCTGCCTTGAAGTCCTTAAATTTCTCAAACGCTTTATCTTTAGACTTGAGCATATAAACGAATGCGTATTTTGAGAAATCGTCGATGAAAGTAATGAAATACTTCATCCCGACCTTTGTAGAGAACTGCTTGAAGTTACAGATATCTGAGTGAACCAGCTCCAGAAGATCTGTACTTCGGTTTATCCGTTTGAACGATTTTCTGGTAATCTTCGTCTGCGCACATACCTCACACTTCTCCAACTCCTTACCCCCACATTTAGAGATAAGCCATAAACTAGACATCTTGTTTATTCTTTTACAATGAACATGTCCTAGTCTATTATGCCACAACTCAAGAGAGTAATCAGAAATCGAGACTGCATTAATTTTCTCAATTTGAGTTACAAGCTGAAGTTTGAACATCCCTTTGGTACAAAAAGCCTTTCCGAAGTATGTTCCTTTATAAGACATAATCACTTGACCAGCGTTAATGTCCATCCTCAAGCCTGCGTTGTAGAGCATGCTTCCTTAGACCAGGTTCTTGGCTATAGTCAGTACATGCTTCACCTCCTGAAGCGTCAGTGACTTCCCCGAAGTCAGTTGCACTACCACCGTTCCGATCTCTTGCACTTCAGCTTGTGTTTGGTTTGCCACCATAACCTTCTCAGATGTAAGCTTGTATGTGGTGAACCACTCTTTCTTTGAGCAAACATGACATGATACCCTAGTGTCTATCCACCAATATGTGTCAACACTAGCTGAGTCAACCTGTGCAATAATAGCAACAAAGTTAGCCTCATATTGCTCTTTTATGTTTGGGCTTGGCCCTGAAGTCCTTCTTGAAATGCCCTTCTTGCCACAGTTGAAGCAAGCCCCATTGCCCTTAGGCTTTGGCTTAAACTAAGCTGACTTCACCTTCAGCTGGTGAGAGTCTCCAGCTTGCATCAGATTGGCCTCAGTAATCTGTTTGGACAAGGTGTCCAATTTGTTTTGAGCCCTCAGCTCGTCTTCAATATGAATCCAATGCAAGAGGCATTCAAGATCCACCTCCATCTTCTTGCGGTGCATATTCGCGATGAAATTGCTCCACCCAGGTGGAAGCTTGACGACAATACCCCCGACGACGAAGGCATCGACCAAGGGCATGCAGTCATCCGCCAGTTTCTGACGTAATTTGAGGAATTCTTTGACTTGAGGCAACATCGTCTTGTCGTCCTCAAATCGCATCCTCCAGGCCTTTTCGGTCACATGGATCTTGTTATTGTTTTCATCCACCTTGTAGAGATTCTCCACAGACTCCTAAACGTCCTTGGCATTGACCGTCTTGCTGTATGACTCTGCTAGAGATTCCGCCATTGAATTCAAGATAAACAACTTGCAAAGATTGTTATCTCTCCTCCACTTGGATTGCAGAGCAGTGGCCTCAGTGACCCTTCGAGCATTTTCACCTTCTAAGATCAAAGGTTCGGGAACTGTCAATATGTAGTCTACGCTCACGAGTTGAAGATTAAGACTGACCTTTCTCTTCCAGACATTGTAATGCTCCCCGTCAAACTTCTCAAGTTTGTTAAAACTTGTGTCGAGAAGATTTGCACCGTTGTTCTCCATCGGATCTATATCTTGCTTTGAGATTGTTATTCCCGAAACAGATCTAGATGGAGAGACGAGCAGAAACTAGAGTTTTTCAGCTAATACTAGCTCTCTAATTTCCTTAAAGGATGAAATGATAAGAAACTAGAGTTTTTCAGCTAAGACTAGCTCTCTCATTTCCTTAAAGGACTTCGGAGATTCCTGCAAACGAGTTTGCTCTCCAAAAGTACTAGAAGCCACAGAACAAGTAGAAGAAGAGAGAAGGAAGAGAGAAAGGCAACTTTGATGGGGTAATGAAGATCACCGTTGCTCAAAGCAAGATTCGCCTTTATGCGATCCGCTTCCAAGAACCAGCAAGTTCTGAAAGAACTTCTGGAACGCTCGTTAATCAACTTTTTGTGACTCGAACGGGCTCTTTGGACTCAATGGGCTCCCTTTTCCATCTTTTTTGGTGCATCTTACAAAGGAGGCCAAGGGCTCTATTTATAGATTGGAGTGAGACTTCATATTTTTTCCTATCCGATGTGAGACTAAAATAGAGTTTGATATTTTAGATCATCCTACAATCAGCATAGTCGTGTGCTAGTCCACGCCTATCCCCCGAACACGCCCGTGCATGCACAAGGCATCCTGGAGTCTGTGTCCGAGTCCGAGTCCGAACGACAAAAAGCAACTCGCTTCCTTGTTGGAATTAATCATTTTTTCTTCTAGGAAAATGCTTCCACATGGCACCCACTTGTGCCCTACCACACCTCATGTGCATACATCAACACAAGCAAAGCATTATATTGAGATACTTACCATTTGGTGTAGCCGATGTGGGATTATCTTTCCTAGTCTAAAGGCAAAACCACCAACAACGAGGCTCCCGCAGGGCTCTCGATCCGGACATATATATATATATATATATATATATATATATATATATATATATATATGCCTTGTTTGGTTCACTGATTCAAGGAATCCGGAAAGGAAACTTGTTCCTTCGTTTGGTAGCCACAAATTTAGAAACATTTTCCTGACATGGGAGAAAATAGAAAGAAAAATAGTTCCTCTCGGGACCCATGTGATTTATTTTCCATCCTCCTTTCCCAACATTAATTATCAAACATTATGACAAAAATAACTTTGATTTATTGTCTATTTTACCAATTAACTCTTCGTATCATGTTGATTATAATTATGTTGACATCCGATATTATTGGAACAATGATATATTTTTTATTTCCTTTCCTACACCAACCAAACACGGGAAGGGAAATCAAATAGGCTTTCTTAAATATTTTCTTGTTTTACCAAGGAAAGGAAATCTGATAGGAATTCTACTTTCCCATCCGTATGGAAAATACAAGGAAATTGATTTCCCTTCCATGAACCAAACGAGGCCTTATAGTGACTAATTCTTGAAGAATTAAGAGACTTCTGTAGTGTATTAAGGTTCATAACTACTAACAAATGTAAATTTTCAATCCTATATAATATCAATCAACCTTTCACATTTCAAAATCTAACAAAACACTAAACTAGTCCATAATGCATATCCAGTCCTAATACAAGCAACAAATTTAACCAATTTAACTCATATGGACGGAATCCAAGAAAAATAACAAGTCAATATCTACTCTCAAATGGCGACCAAGAATTGACTAAAATAACTTGAAACACAACACTATTCACTAAATGTTTGATGATACAATTGTTAAGACAGCCATCTGTTTTACCACAGATCAGTGGTTCGATCTTCATTGCCACCAAAATTTCAATTTTTTATTACTATCCATAAGTACTATACATTGTTGAACATGCATAATGGTGTTGATTTGCAATTTGGATGAATTAATGAGAAGGTTTTCTTGGAAGAACTACCAAGCAAACTCTAACCTAGTATATCTATAGGCTGGAAAATACACTTTTGACAAAGGTTTTGTTGTTGTTGTTGTTGTTGTTGTTGTATACTTGAAAGCCATGCAAGTGACATTGATATGAATCAAATATAGTAAAGGTGTAATTGTGCTTTTTGCATGTTTGACATCAATTTACTAGTGATATTGCACCCCACAAGAAGGGAATAAATGTCAATGGTAATGACTTGATTAGTATCAGAAATATAATTTGTATTATACCCTTATGACCAAAATTTCTGGTTTCACAAGAAACCCAAGAGAAAGATACTAAAAATACTTCGGGGGTCTCGCATGCCATTGAAATGTTTTTGAAAGAGTAAGAAGCAGAGGGGAGGACACTTTTGGGTCAATGGTGACGGAAAAGTTGGATTTGGTTGGCAGAGCTTGAGGATAGCTATTGGGGTTGCAGAAGGTCATGGTGGTGTTTCGGGGACTGATGTAGGCCGCCGGTAAGGGGAGCGTACAGAGAGGAGGTAAGAAATGTTTTTTTTTTCCCGTAAAATATTATTTGTTCATTTGATTTTGAAGTCTTTAAAGTTCTCTCTTTTGTATTTATTAAGCAAACAATATATAACATGGTCATTTTTGACTTTCTTTCACAAGCTAATGAGAAGTGTAATGATGATAAGGGAAACATCAGATAAAGGTTAAAGTTTGTTTAAATTGATGATTAAACTGAGTAAAACTCCCGTCACCATTTTATGAATATGCCACAAAATTTATGAACACAGAAATTTATAAGATAAGTTAGGTTTGCATAAAACTTTGTCAAATCTTGTATGGAACTAAATATGTCTCCAACTGACACTGAGCACTATAATATAAATTATAAATTAGGACCACCAAAAATATGTGCCGAGGACTCTACCAGATACATTATAGGACACACCAAAAATATGTGTCAAACTATTAGCTAGACAGTCCAAAATACAATAGGACAGTGTCTGACACCTACTAACCACTACAGACACTCAAAATACATCAGGACTCCCCCATACATATTGGACACTACAAAATGTGCACGACGCATAGTGGACACTACAAAATACATTAGGAAACGCCAAAATAAGTGTCGGACAAGTATTAGACAGAGTCCAAAAATGTAACCGCCTCCGTGTTTGTATTGTGTCACGCTGTATCCGTGTCCGTGCAACATGCGAGAAAAACCAAATTGTCGATGAAAAAAATACCAGATAGGCATCAATTTGTAGGTACCTCGGTGCCGGTGATCTTATTATAGGAGATCTCAAACTCCTTGACGATCTCCTTGACGATATCCATCCTCCTCATGTCGACCAGGATGTTGAGAAAGTTGGCGGTGTGAGTCCTGAACTCGCACGACTCCGCGATCTCGCTGATGACGAGCGCCTTCTTCTCGACGGAGATGGTGGGGTTGGAGAAGAAGGACTGGGCGGCGGGCTCTCCGAAGACTTTGTCGACCTTCTCCAGGTCGGCCATGGTCGCCTCCAGGCTGCCATTGGACTTGGCCAGGTCGGCGAGGGCGTTGGCGTAGCTGGAGGCGGCGGGGTCGACCATGACGGCCCCGGAGGCGCCGGGGATTCTGCGGCGGCGGCGGACGCGGCGGGAGATGGTGAGCTTGGGGAGGCGGAGGGAGGAGGATATTTGAGCTCTGGTTGTGGCGGTCTTGGTGGTGGCGGAGGTGGTGGTGAAGTTGGGGCGGGTGATCGCCGGAGAGAGGCGGAGAGTGGCCATTGGTTTGGGTTGGGTTTGGTTGGAGGGAGAAGATGGAGGAGGTGAGGTATGATGGGGGGTTTAGAGGATCGGGAGGGGATTGGTTTGCGGGTGGGTTCGGTTTGGTTAGGCTGGAGGAGGGTTTGACAGTCGGATTAGATGAGGTTTATCCTGTTTGTTTTACCATAATTCAAGTTACATCACATTTGAAAAAAAAAAAAGAAGGCTTTTTCTATGGGCACCACAAGTTTTACTTGGAGCTATCCCAAAATTTTTGGAAAAAATTACAAGTTTGCCATCAAAATTTTTTGCTTGGGGCTAGCCCAAGATGTCATATAAATACCAACCTAATTTTATTTCCCTTCTTCTCTCTCTACTCTCTCCATCTCCTCCACTCTTTTCTCCAACCCTAAGAAGAATTTCTAGGTCATAGTTTTGTAAACCCTAACCCAAATTGTCTCCCAACCAAGACATTGTGAAGATTTAGGGTCCAAATTTTCGTTACAGTGTCATCGAATTCATCCGTTCATGGGTATGTCATCTAATTAATATATTTGTAGACTCTCTCACAATAATTTTACATGTAAATAATGATTTATATGTGTTTAATTTAGAAAAAGTGAACATGGAAGAACCCGGGTCATCGAATGTAGCAGACTCTCGTCCCGATATGTCCGAAGAACACATTCTTGCTTCGGATGCACTCTTGGTAAGCCCATTGTAACATTCACGTCGGGTGCAATTCGGGACTGTTAGGGACAGGACTGCCAATACGCGGGCAGTCCACCTCTACATATAGGACTGCCCAAACTTCGGCAGTCCTGTCAATAATCAGGACGGCCAGAGATGTGGCAGTCCTGATCATTGACAGGACTGCCAGTGAAATGGCAGTCCTGATTATTGAAAGGACTGCCTTGCCTTATGCAGTCCTTCCTTTTGGCAGCAGTTTGGACATTTTTTGTGTTGTGTTATTTTATTTTATTAACTTTAAATTATATTGTAGGACTTATCTTCTGGTATCGAGGTAGCAGCTCCAATTGGCGTCGATGTAGGCCATTTATTCAGGACCAATATGTGTTTTGAATCATACGAAGGTGCGCTAAATTGGTATCGAGAAGTGGGACGGGCAAACAACATAGTTCTTGTGATATCAAGATCGGCCCGAAACCGTCCGGGACAACAAACCACTGTGGTTTCATGTGAACGAGGTGGTGTGTTTAGAAGGCATAAGAAAGAAAAAGTTCTCGAAAGTAAAGTTTCAAAGAGAAATGTTGGAACGAGAAAATGTGGTTGTCCGTTCAAAGTCTATATTAGAAAGGATGAAGAAACGAAGTGGACAGTCCAAGTCATGAATGGAATCCACAACCACGAGATTGCCGAATCACTATTGGGTCATCCGTATGTCGGACGGTTGAACATTACGGAGAAGAAGATAGTGGAAGACTTGTCCAATTCCGGAGTTGCACCGAGACAAATATATTCCGTCATACGACATGAAGATGAGAAGAACAAGTCTACAATGAAGTCAATATACAACGCCCTATCTTCTTCTAACGCTATTCGGTCGAAATCGAGAATGGCGATGCAAGAAGTGATGAAGTTGCTTGGAGACAATCATTATGTTGAGCATCATAGAAGACATCCCAGAGCAATGAAGTCATTTCACTCTTTTGGGCTCATCCCGATTGCACACATTTGGCTCGGTCTTTCGCCGACGTGTTAGTTCTTGATTGCACGTACAAGACCAATAAGTTCAAGATGCCTCTCTTTCATGTTGTCGGCTTCACCTCTACATGGAAAAATATTTTCAGTTGCTTTTTGCTTCAAGAAGAGTGAGAAAGTTGAAGACTACACATGGGCGTTGGAGAAACTGAAAACCCTTTACACCGGTCAGAGAGAGCCCTCGGTTTTTGTTACCGACAGAGAGTATGCTCTAATGAATGCTATTCGGATTGTGTTTCCTCAAGTTGATACATTGCTATGCACATTTCATGTAAATCGTAATATACAATCCCAATGTAAGTTGAAGTTCGGAAAAGTGGATGGTAAACTTGACATGCAAGTTTTTGACGAATTCAACCATGACTGGAATTGTGTATGGCGAGCCAGCACGATAGACAGTTACGCCGCCGCATGGTACTTATTCAAGGAGAAGTGGGAGGGGAGGGAGCCGGCTTGCATTTCTTACATCAAAGAAACATGGCTTGAACCGCACAAAGAACAATTCGTCTTAGCATGGACGAATGTGGTGAAGCATTACGGTACGACAACTACCAACCATGTCGAAGGAGCACACTCAGTATTAAAGAGGCATTTAAAGTCATCCCAAGGCAACTTTGTTTCGGTTTGGCAAGCGATGCATATATCAATAGATCGGACGGTGAACGAAATCAAGGCATCATTTGAGATGAGCTTAAATATTGTCAAGCATGAGCATAGAAAGGAAGTCCTCTTGGATTCTTTAATGCGTGTCATTTCTCACAAGGCGTTGGATTTCATATTTAAAAAGGTTGATAGGTCAAAGTTTGTCGGCTTTGATCCTCAGGTTTGCGGGTGTGTACATCGACATACACTCGGCCTCCCTTGTGGCCATAAGATTAATGAATATCGTCGTCAGTCCATTTCTATTCCAGTTCTTGCTGTCGATGAACGTTGGAGGCAGTTGTCTATAATGCCCGTGGTGAAGACACACGGTGATTTCTTCTCCTTGCCACAAGTGAAACTTCTCCACGCACGGTGGTGTGCCTCAGAAGGAGCAGAGCGGGAGTGCCTTGAGGTTAAAATCCAAGAACTTGCTTGTCCGGTGACTACAAGAATGCACGAGCCGTCCATTATTTCCAATCCTAAGGGCAGGCCTCCAACAAGAATGAGTAGTTCACAGAAGAGAAGGCTTGAGTCAACCAAAAGAGATCCATCATCCTTTGAGCATATTGAACGAAGCTTAGAGCAAGTTCCGCCTGCACGGAAAAGCAAGCTTGTCATTCGCCGGAAAAAGGAGAAAACAGATATTGCAAACGAAGATACTGTGGAAAGTCAAACGATGCGTTTGTATATCCACAATTTTCATCCAGAGATTCGTAGTTACATATGGTCTATTGTTGATGTCCCGGGGGATGGCCATTGCGGATTTTATGTGCTTGCAATACATCTCGGTTATTCTGACAAAGACGGATGGAGGCAAGTGAGGCAGGAGCTGTACGAGGAATTAGAGAGTCGTCTTCCATTATACTCCCGCATTCTAAGCGAAGAAACAGTTGCAAGTTTGTTGACAAGTATTCCTTGCACTGATAGTGTTACCGGGCCAGACCACTACATGTCCGTCCCGTCTGCCTTGTATTTATTTGCTAATCGGTACCGGATCCCTATTGTACTTTTTTCGGCGGGGATTCGCAATACTTTTTTCCCGATGTGCTCTCCTCCGGCGGAGCACAGACAAAGCAATCTATGTACTATAGGTCAAATCAAAGATCACTTTGTCATGCTAAGGATGATCGGTCATTCTCCGATTCCTCCACCTACAACAGTTTGGTACAAACTAGCACCGGCAGAAGCGAAGTCCTGGACCGGGCCTTTTGATCAGCAAATCAATCATTGTAGGAGACTGTTGCAGATGGAGGAGCCAAGAAACTTACCGGTTGGCCACTACGACGTCGAAATCGACTGAATGAAGTTTTCACATTCTGAAGGCAGAGGATGTTCCATTTTGTAAACATTTTGTATATGGATTACCCATTTTGTAAACATTAAAGTATATCATTTTGAAATGTGAAGCCAAATATATGTTTTTTGTTTTCAACTTTTTCCTGTCTGCTATTGAAATATCATACTTGTGTAAAATATGCTACTCGTGTCAAAAATTTGGGTGAAGTACTTGTGTGAAAACTGATGCTAACTCACACACACACAGTGAGTTTTCATCAGGACTGCCAGACCACTGGCAGTCCTAATGTGAATGAGGACTGCCAGTGGTCTGGCAGTCCTAAGCAAAACTCTCTGTGTGTGAGTGAAAACTCACACACAGTGAGTTTTCATCAGGACTGCCAGACCACTGGCAGTCCTCATTCACATTAGGACTGCCAGTGGTCTGGCAGTCCTAAGCAAAACTCTCTGTGTGTGAGTGAAAACTCACACACAGTGAGTTTTCATCAGGACTGCCAAACCACTGGCAGTCCAAATGTGAATGAGGACTGCCAGTGATCTGGCAGTCCTAAGCAAAACTCTCTGTATGTGAGTGAAAACTCACACACAGTGAGTTTTCATCAGGACTGCCAGACCACTGGCAGTCCTAATGTGAATGAGGACTGCCAGTGGTCTGGCAGTCCTAAGCAAAACATCACAATATCCACTGAATGTACATGACAATTAAACTCACTGAATGTACATGACAAGTAAACATCTTAAATATCACAATTTCCTCAATTCCATAGTAAACATCTTAAACATCACAATTTCCTCAATTCCATAATCATGATAATTTCCAAAATAATAGAGTTAAACATCACAATATCCAACAAGTTAAACATTACAATTTCTAAAATACAACATCAAAATCAAATCAGTGATCATGCCGGGCCTTCGTACGCGCCTCCCGATTTTGCATGAAAGGAAAGTCGACAGTGTCGTCGATATGATCCAACTGGTTCGCGATGTGCACATTCATCGTTCTGGCAGTCCGATCGGATGGATTTCGCCAAAGCCTTCACCCGAGTAGCCTGTCAATTATAACAAAACGTCAATGAAGAGAGTTCACTTTGAAATTAGTTACAAACTATAATTTATAAACTTACCATCCTGACCAATGAAGCATACAGGACATTTTTTGGAGGCAGAGGTCCTATAGCTCCAACGGCAACGGGCCCTGGATTTCTAGGGTTCGACAACCTAGGATGTCCGACTGCCAAGTAGTACGGCATGTAGTCGTCGCTGCAGTCGTGCATCTCCTGCACCGGTTGTCGAAGTTCTTCCCCCAGCAAATGTCGTTGCCACTCGGAGTAGCAGTCGGTCACCCAGTCGAAATAGGGCAGCTTGTAGTTCAAAGGTTGGGTCCCACACGGAGGCTCCAATAACCTTAATGTGCGCTGCGGCACGGTTTGTACGAGGCCAAACTGACGCAGTACTCTATCAGGCATGTAAGCCTCAGTAATATCATAGCATGTGATCATACCATGAAATAGAGATACTGGTTGCAGATGGCGATTTTGTTGCCGGAGATCCTGGTATGGGTGCCAAACTATCTGTAGGACAAAAGTTAAAAGAAAATAGTCAACAAAAAATATACCATCAATAGTCTACGCTATCTACGCGCTATCAACTAACCTCTTATGGCACCAAATTTTCCAGAGCATCACGAATGGAAACCAGCATTTCATGACTCTTAGTTTCTAGCTGAGTTGGCTTCCATTGACACACTCTAGGAAGGTGCTCCTCATAGCGTGGGTTCAGCTCACCCCTCCTGAGCATCGGGAAGTGCTCGTATATCCAAGCCTATACAATTTGTAAATGACTAGTCAGTAAATTAACAACATAATCTAGCTAGTATATTAGTTTAAAATGTTAGAAATTTTCTTACATGGAGTAGAGTCTGGCATCCCGCCATGGTCTTGGTCCCGACACGGGAAGCTATACCAAGCTCGCGGTAAAGGTTAGCAAGTATACCGCTGCCCCAGGATATGTCTCCTACGTCGTCTATAACAGATAGGTTCGCGAGATACCTAGCGTGTAAAATATGCTACTCGTGTCAAAAATTTGGCTGAAGTACTTGTGTAAAATATAACAGATAGGTTCGCGAGATACCTAGCATGTATAGAGGTTCCCGACTTGTCTGGAATGGCAACCGATCCAAGTATGAAGAGCATGTATGCCCGGGCCACCCTCTCAACAGTTTCATCATCCCAATCCTGCGGGCCTTTGAAATTCTCCACTAACCATGACAGAGGAATGCCGTACGACTTCTTGAAGCCCGGCAGGGTTGTAAAGGTAGTGGCCTCCACCCCAAGGTTCGCTTCTATAAAATCAACTATACGATCATACCACTCGAGATCCTTCTCGGTACATAAATATTCATTTGTCATGGCGCGGCCCTCCACCGACAACTCCAATATCTGATAGACGTCATCCAGGGTAATGGTCATCTCCCCAGCTGGGAGATGAAATGTGTTTGTCTCCGGATGCCATCTCTCTACAAAGGCCGATATGAGAGCACTGTCCTGCATCTTGTAGGCATATCTGGCCAAATTATGCAGACCGGTAGGAAATATTTTGGTCTGGACGTCATCGGGTAAATGGTGAAGAGACCAAGCAACACACTTCAGCCCGTGACTCACAGCCCTAAGAATACGAGAGCTCTCATGTATGTCGTACAAGATAATAAAAATACGATTAAGAATATATATGTAAGTTTTCATTATGAATATATATATATATATATATATATATATATATATATATATATATATATATATATATTTATACGGAAACTTACAAACATATATATATATATAAACGAAAACTTACAAACATAATATACTTACCGGATTCTTCCATATATTATAAGCAATGTGGTTGTCGAACGACAACAACATTGAGCAACCCGGGGGACGAACATCCTCCTCCTTCTCAGAAGGATCGACATCAGCCGAACGAACAGGATCCTCAGAAGGACCGACACCGGACGTACGGACAGGATCCTCAGAAGGACCGGCACCAGAACCACCTCGTCCTAGAATTTGGCTGATAGGTACGTCATCGTCATCGGAAGAAGACGGAGGACTAGGAGGACCTCGTTGCTTCAAACGAGAATGGGAGTGTGGTTGTTCCCCTTGTCGCTGCGGTTCTGAAATTCTGATTGGTCTCTCTAGAGGTCGAGGCCGGTCACTACGTTCCCTGCGCAAGGATGCGGTGGGGGGGGTCGCTTTCTTTTGGGAGCGGTCATAGGACTACAGGACAACATAGGGTTAGTATTAAATAATGGATGTAAAAAAAATTGTGAAGTTGACATTCAGGACTGCCATGCTCCTGGCAGTCCATCATACTATCAGGACTACCAGATAGATGGCAGTCCTATTTTATAACAGGACTGCCAGGGTGTCTGCAGTCCTGTTTTATAACAGGACTGCCTACTGCATGGCAGTCCATTTTGACATTAGGACTGCCCCGTCGTCTGCAGTCCTTAGGGACGACGACCAGACGCAGTTAGGTTACGTTTAAACGATAAAAAAAATAATATTTTCGATTTCGAAATGTACTTTGAATTATTCTAACCTAATTTATAATGACATTTAAGAGATTTCTCAAAGAATCGAAATATAATTTGAAATGTAAAATAAATTATACAATAATTAGGAAACATACCTAGCTTGTGATGACGGGTTCTTCTTCGGTGCCATTGATGATCTTGGAAGACTTAGGGTTCTTGAGAGAGAGTTTTAGAGAGTGGTAATGGAGAGAGTGTTAGGGTTTTGGAGAGTAGAGGAATTTTTGAGAGAGGGTTTTGAGAGGGTTTTGAAGAGAGAGAGTTTTAAAATGAAAATGAAATGAAAGAGAGGGTTTGGGGGGGTGGGATAGCCCCAAGTAATTTTTGGGACGCCCCCAGTAAAAGTTCCTCAAACCTGGGATGCCCCCTAGTAAAATGACGCCCCCAGTAAAACTTGTGGTGCCCATAGAAAAAGCCAAAAAAAATTGAGCTACACACCACTTGTTTTAGCATAATATATGATATCTCATACTTCTAATAGAAACCGTCAATAACAGTCAAACTTTTTTGACCCCCAACGTGGACTCATTTTAGATCAAAATACCAACACGTGTGCACTTTTGAGACCAACTTATGTGGTCCAAAATAGCTTCACACCCAGATGTGCATAGATAGATGCTAAGTGAGAACAACTCATTGAGGATATTTTGTTCTTAAAAATGTCCACGTGGGGGTTAAAGGAGTTGACTGTCAGTCATTGACGGTTTCTGTTAAAAGTTGGGGGTTTCATGAATTATGGTAAAACTTTGGAAATTTAACCCGTTAACATAAATAAATTAATTGCGGAAGTGTACCTGAGTCCATTTCTTGGCTTGATGGATCTTGTAGCGATCCTCTTCGTTCTTCCAAGTTGCTACGACCCTTAATATCAAAGATGTATTCTTTGTTCCTCTCTCTATTGATGGAGATGCAGAAGAGAAATAGAAAATAATCTCTTTGGTGGCCGTCTAAGTTGGGGACCACAAACCTAATGAATTATATATATATATATATATATATATATATATATATATATATATATATATATATATATATATATATATTCTAGGTTATAGATATTTCTATTTGGGCCCCTCATCAAATTAGTTTTATCTGGTATATAAACATTATTTCCATGACAATTATACCCTTAATCCAATTTTCTAAATAGACCACTTTGATTTGGCTTAATTATTTAGATTTCACAATACAATTAATTTTACATGTGTGGCCCCTAACTGTTGGATAATTTCAACAATCTCCCACTAGGCCACATATGTAACCATATAATTGTTTTAACTTTATGAGCTCAAAAATTGCTATATTAACCTTAGGGTATATCAGACAATCTCGTCTATTAGTCATATCAATATAGGATCAAAGCAGCTTTCGTCACATTTACCATAACTAAACCATTAATGGTTACATACACCAATATAGCTCAACGACATAGATCAATCATGAATGCATAGCATGGAAATTACATGAAATGTGACTAGTATATGTATATTTCTAACTGGTCCTCCTTTACTTTAATGAGATTAATGTTTTAACATAATAAAAAACAGAATGAACTAAATTTTTTATATATCTAATCAGAAAAATATCCAAAATACTTACATAAATGTGTACAAATCCTAATATATAGCACCAAAATACATAAAACACAAACTTCCAATATACTGCCATATCCTCAAATAAGATAACACCCATATGAGTAGTGTGCTCATGAAAGACATTGGTTGGTAACCCTTTTGTGAGCGGATCCGCGAACATGAAGTTTTCCCCGATGTGCGATATGGACACTTGACCATTCTGAATCTTCCTTCACAACTAGGAACTTTATGTCAATATACTTTGAATTATACGAGCTCCTATTGTTATTAGAATACAGTATCGATGGTTTATTGCCACACTGTAATTTGAGTGGTCTTTCAACACCCTCCTGTATACACAGCCCTGTGACAAAATTTTGCAACCATATTCCCTAATTTGATGCCTCATAATATGTTGTAAACTATGCTAACATGGTAGAAGAAGTTATGAGTGTCTGTTTGACACTCTTCTAAGATATATCTCCACCAGCCAACAGATAAACATAACCTAATGTGGATCTCTTGATGTCTTGGCATCCAACAAAATTGGAGTCGGAATACCTTATGATCTCCAAATTATCCGATCTCCTATAAAGAGCATATAATCTTTTCTTCTCTATAAATTGCTTAAGTAACCCGTTTGGCTGTTATCCAATGATCCATCTCAGGTTTGCTTAAATATCTGCCTAACATCCCAACTATGTACGCAATATTTTGACGCGTAACACTTAAGCATACATTAAACTGCCTACAACTGATGAACAAGGAATCTATTGCATTTCTTTAGTTTCAAGGCTATTGTTAGGGTACTGATTGAGACTGAACTTGTCTCCTTTAGCGACAAGTGTCACCTAGTTTGCCTTAAGTATTTTAATTGATATACTAATGAGAAAAATATGTCTACTTCCATGAACTTGTGATACACACGATCTTCACTAGTGTTTATTTCAAAACCAAAGGAGATAATCATTTCATAAAATTGGAGGTACCATTGGCGAGAAGCTTGCTTGAGTTCATAAATGTAAACCATATTCTTTGGGTCTCTCAACTATCATGAACCCCGTCCGCATGATCAGGTATGAATGCATGGATACGTCTAGCTTACGCCACAGTGTCGGCGGAGTTAGCTGTCTAAACCTTGATGGTAATCAAATTTTCATGATATCAATCTTTGCTCAATCACAAAACTAGTAAACGAAAAACAAACCTAGCACATCACACGATTACCATTCCACTATCATCTTCTTTTATGTACATCATACATGTCTAATTTTTGGAGACAAATTCGATAATCATCATCATCAATATTATACATTTGTAACATCAAAACATCTGATACACCCGAATGATTTATTCTAATCTTTTAGAGTCTTCTAGAAATTTTTCGATACACATGCTATCTTCATGACCTAATATGTCAAAAGTCCTGTCAGGACGGAAGCAAAGTACATCCAAACAACATGTCGTACATCCAAACAACATATCGTACTATACAAAATAAAGCACAAAATAAATGCAAAAAATAAAACCAGACAATACGATACTGAATGCTTTCATGACCATGAAACCTGCAACATGAGAAACTATGAGAATCATAATGAACATAATAAACACGACTAATCACGAGAACACATAATGAACAAGGATTTACGACTTGCAATCTACGTGTTCAGAAGTACTATTTCGATATGTGGGCAACTAGTCTTTTACTCTGATTAGTACAACTCGAGCATACGTGCAGTGTATGTCGAACTATTAGTCAGAAATAGAGGGTTTACTAATATATCTACTTGGTATCTCCGCTTCTCGAGATTTAGAAACAATATTAGTCAATATTCATATCTGATGTGTAGAGCACATATATCTAGAAATTAATATTAGATAATAGTCAGATATGATCCTCATAGTACGGATTGTCACGACCCGCACCCACTGTGAGGGTATGAGTACGTAACAGCGCCCAGCCTACGCCATAGTGTCGGTGGTAGAACGCTGTTCTAGGTCACTATCTAAACAATAACTCACGCAATTATATAATGTACTTGTCAAAATCTTAACTCCGAATGGAGGATAAGTATAGATATAATAAAATCTCAATCATAGTCTAAGCACGATATGATAACACAGAAGTTATAACTAAGACTAAATAACAACAACAAAACCAACTACTAAATAATAATAATCTTAAACAATCTCAAAACAAAACAATATCTCAACTTATTATAATTCAAGTTCAAAAACATGAACTAAACCAAGTCTGCTAGCTAGTCTCCCATCACTCCTGAGTGTCGGAGCCAAAGGTAGCTAAGCCATCTCCTGCTCCCAGGCAAGTAGGGCAAATGTCCTCAGGACAATTATCTGTAATATTTTCAACAGATCCAGTCAGGACAGAAACGAGTACAACTTATCTAGAAAACCCAAGTAAATGACAGAGAACTATAAAACAGTTATAGACAGTTTTATTGATGAATATGGTAGTTTATATTCAGGTGATGGTATAGAGAAACAGTTAAGATACAAGGAAAGTAATATAACTAAAACAAGAAAAAAATTATGGCAATGAAGACTGTAAAATAAGATTCTAACTGAACTAGAGTAACATGATAAGTCCAGACAGTAAATGTAAGACAAGTGTAAATCCTATGTAAATCCAGTACGAGACGAATCTAATACAAGAAGAATCCAGTACAAGATGATTCTAGTCAGTGATCAAGAATCCAGGTGTCATGACCCGCACCCAGTGTAGGGGCACGAGAAGTGGGTACGTCCAGCCTACGCCGCAGTGTCGGCGGTAGAACGATGTCCTAGGTTACTATCTAATCAACAATTCATGCAATTATATAATGTACTTGTCAAATCTCAACTCCGAACAGAGGACAAGTATAGATATAATAAAATCTCAATCACAGTCTAAGCACGATAAGATAATACAGAAGTTTATAACTAAAGACTAAACAACAACAAATATCAACTACTAAATAATAATATCTCAAACAAACTCACATACAAACTCATATCTCAAGTTATTAAAATTCAAGTTCTAAAACATAAAAACTAAACCAAGTCTACTAGCTAGTCTTCCGATCACTCCTGAGTGTCGGGGCCAAAGATAGCTAAGCCATCTCCTGCTCCAAGGCAAGTAGGGCAAATGTCCTCAGGGCAACCATCTGTAATATTTTCAACAGGTCCAGTCAGGACAGGAACGCGTACAACTCATCTAGAAAACCCAAGTAAATGACATAAAACTATAAAGTAGTTATAGACAGTTTTATTGATGGACATGGTAGTTTATATTCAGGTGATGGTATAGAGAAACAGTTAAGATACAAGAAAAGTAAGGTAAGTAAAACAAGAGAAGAATTATGGCAATAAAGACGGTAAAATAGAATCTAGCTGAACTAGAGTAACATGATATAAGTCCAGACAGTATAATATGAGTCAAGTATAATCCCAGTGTGAGTCCAGGCAATGTAAATCTAATACTAGATGATTCCAGTACAAGATGAGTCCAGTATAAGTGATCAATGATTCCAAGGTGAGTCCAGCTATATTCTAACAGTGTGTTTTAAAATACCGAGATCGACATGTAAACGACTATAGGTAATCTGGCACATCACACACTCGGCCGGGTGTGAGATGGCTATTATTCCAGTTTAATTCCAGCATTTGGGATGATTCCAAATTTGGGGTATGTCTATATGTCTTACTCAAGTATTTTCTCTTACAACAAGTAAAATTGAATCCAGAATCCAATACGAGAATCGAGATGAGTCCAGCCAAACATGATGATACCAGCAATGATTCCAGAATAATTCCAGTAATAGAGGCTAGACAATATGGTATGTGTGTCGCATACATGAATCCAGAAATATCCATACGTATTGTAACAGAGAATCACATAAAACTAAGTAGAACTGAAGTACAGTAATTGCCAAGTAAATGAGAGAACTATCAGAGAATGTACTCGCCTGATACTCTGAAAAGAGTAGTATAATATCAGATGTCTGCACCAGAGTCACAATGTCCTAAATAGAGCGGTACAGGTTATAATATGTTTAAAATATGATAAATGAAGTTTACGATGCAATCTACATAATTTCTAAGCTAATCTAGGTCAAAGTCAAACTTGGTCAACTCTGGGTCAAACCAAGTCAACATCTAGTCAAACTAGGTCAACAACAAGGCTATCTTAGTCAACTGGTCAAACTTAGGCTAGCAAGGGTCAATTGGTCAACTATTGGTCAACCTTAGGGTTTTGGTCAAACCTGGTCGATTTGGTCAATACCTTGCTTATCTATGCTAGACTAGCTAATACATGACACTAAGAGCATCTCCAACCCTATTGTCTTGTTAAGTGTTGTGAGTCTTAGGTGGCTCCTATATGGCATGAGCCACAAGACAATTTCTTGTTTATGTGGCAAAACTATATCTCAAAAGACAATGAGATAGAAAAACTCTCCCCAATGCAAAAGTATTGTGGAGACAATAAAAAGTATTTTTTTCCAACTTCCAAGGCAACTCCTCCACTTCTTCAACTTTTTTATAAATATTTCTATTCATAATTGATGATGTGGAGACAAATTTATTGTGAAGTGCATTGTCTAGATCTAGACAACCAACTTCACATTCTTCTTGCCATGTCATTGACATGTCAACTTCATGTTTTATTCTACATTTGCATTGGAGAAGAATTTTTGGAATAAATGTTTGTCATTCCAATGTACCATTTTTTCTAAACTCACAATAGGGTTGGAGATGCTCTAAGTAGCCTATTCACTAATTATCAACAATAACTTATATATATTGAACTAGTATCTACTATCTATATCTACTCTAGCAGATGACTATAACTAATCTCAACAATATTCCTCAAAATCCAAAATACCCAATTCCTTCTACCTATTCTCCAACATTATCTATTATATAGTCTAACTCTTGATACTCAATGCTCAATACCTGAATCAACCCAACAATTAACAATTACCTTGGTAACACAAGGTAATCCTAACTTTAGCTAACTTAACTAACTAGCTATCTAATATACATTTAACTCTATATAGCATATAACCAAATTTCCTATATGTCATGTCCAATTGAGCATGGATTACTGCATAACACCAAACAGCTTCATGCACTCTCCTATCAGCTGTTGCTATATCCCATGTTGTTCTAACTACACATAGTGCATATATCCTATACTATTTGCACAACTAAACTGGCCCTATATTACCTCATGTACAAAGCTGATGTTTAATACACTCACAGGTCTCCCTCTCACTCACTGGCCTATCAAGGTAGAAGGAATTCCCTTCTCCAACTCTATTTCAGTGCAATATACTGTTTATAGGGCTTTCTGCCTATGCTTCCACCTTGTTACCAAGTCAAGCCTACAACTGATACACCTCTACTATTCTACCTATTGACACTAAACCCTTCCTTAACCACTCATCAACAGATTTTTAAGTCCAATTAGGACTGACCCAAAGTTTGGGATTGAATAATGGGGAGGGGACTGATCAACAATGCCTGCAACTAAAAAAATAGGGCTATTAACAATTGATAGAGGACTGAACTTAGGAAAATAATGGACTGGACTGAAACATTTGCGATGTAGATGAGAAAACTGATACATTAAAACTAGAACAAAATGAGGCCAAACAAATGAAATAAGGTGTCACAGAGTCCTAGTTAATATAGCATGAAACAAAGTGGTGTCAAAGTGTTTAAACAGTATCCAAAAAGTGTCCTAAACAAGTGTCCTAAATAAGTATCAGACCTGTGCACAGACAGGTCCTCGTGCAAGTGTGTCGGGGTCCATAGGACACGTTGTGTCCAACACTTAGGTCGTGTAGGTGTGTCAACCTGTAGACTAGGTGTCCACGTGTCTACTGAGTCCACTAGGTCGAGCCCAAGACGTGTTATGTCGTGATGAGAAGCCCATATCAGAGAGTGAAAATTCGCGTGGGTGTGGACAACACAAATCAGTGCGAGGTCGATAACTTCGAGAATGCCAAACCAACTCGATCCAAACTTCATGTGTGTCATGTCAGACATTAGGCCCACGTGTCTATTGAGTTTCGTCCATTCTAGTATCATGTCGTATCCTGTGTTGAGCCCGAGTAGCAGGGGACAGCACGGGCACAGTGCGGTACCTCGTGCACGTGTGTCACAGAGACGTGCGCATGATACACGACACATGACACATTGTGCTTGTGTCTAGGGGTAGAGGGGGGCTAGGGCTAGGAGTCTAGGTATCTGTATCGAGTCGGGGTCGTGTCCTCGCGTGACACGAAGTGCATGTCAGAGAGTCGAAAAATCAGTGCACTGTGTAGTGTTAAACCAGTACAACTCGTTTTTCGTGTTCGATACGACACGAACTTAACGGGGGTCCTGACAATGTCTGTCCCCACCCTCATGCCAAGTGGTACGTGTCCAAGTGGTATGTATAGTGAGAAAATAGTGGGTGGTAGCAGGGCATGGGTACGGGGCATCGTGGTGAGGTTCGTATCCAACTTTGGACACGAACACGTGTCCAATCATGCTCAGAGTTATAGTTTTGAAATCCCCATATGTAGGGCTACACAACCATGTAATTAGTTTTGAAATTTACTAAAATAATTTTCTATGTGGCATTTCATCGAACACTCATTTAAATGCACCGATACGTGTCCGATACGGACACAAAATGGACACAATTTCTGACCAAACTTGGGCTACACCTAGGGGGACCCTAAATAAATGCATCTATGGGAAGAAATTAGGAATTTATTAGGGTTTGTAGGGTTTTACCTATTGAGAGTTTAAACTCAATGTAAAGAGCCTCGACTTGACGTCTTCTTCGATTGCTATGGTTCAAACGTCCTCAAACCTTGCTAGCAAGCACCCACAAGTCTTCTCTACTGTTGGGGATGATGATGCAATTGATTTGACTCAATTTGTGCTTAATTTGGATTAATTGGGAGAAGTTTAGGGAAGAACAAAGTAGGGTTTTTCTAGGTTTTTAAAAAGAGGCAAGGGCTTCTTAGTGTGACACTTACAGGAGGGAGGGCTTGTATGGCTGGCCACTAGATGAATTAGGGTTATGTTTATGTGTAGATGAGTGGCTAGGGCTTGTCCACCCAATTCCAAGCCTTCCTATTGGTTCAAGACTTTCTTTTTCACAAATATCCTAAGGAAAATATCCTACTACAATAATATCTAGATATTACTAACCTTGGCACTTAGTAGAAATGTTCTAACCATGATTCTAACCTCAAGACTAATCTAGGTTAGGTTAAACTTCTAGGTTAAGGCTTAACTAAAAGATTAGCATAATATTTAATTAATCAAAATTATAATTTCACAAAATTATCAAAATGGCCAAAATACCCCTAGGCTAAAAAGTTATAATTAGTCATCCTAATCACATGACTAGGCTCTAGGTCAGACAGTCTCTCGGGTTTCACAAGCAGCACATCAAAATCACAAGTCATGACTTAAAATAATTTTAAATTGATTAAAATTACCAAAATTTATAATGTGACATAAATATCAATAAATAATAATTATAATTATAAAAGTTCAAAATTACCCTCATTTGGAAAATTGGGTGTTATAATTCTACCCCCTAGAAGAATTTTGTCTTCGAAATTAAGATGATCGTACCCGTACTAGGCCAAACCCCCAATCAAATCAGGATCAAGAAAACTACATCTAAAACATGCAAATTGTGGTCCTACTGGTCTGATATTACGGTCTTGATCAGGGTCATTATACTATCTATCATATCACAAAACATCCTGACAGGTACTAATGGAATCACACAACAAGATGGAAAGAAGAATAGGAAAGACATACCTGTTAACCCGTCACCCGTTGCGTCGGTCTACTCGACTGTCAGCACAAAAGCCCTGCCCATCTGGCGTATATCCCTCTGGTGGTACAGGGCACGATTGTCATGCCCTGCTACCGTAGGAGCGATCGTCCTCGCTATGGCGTGATGCCGCACGGGCCTAGGTTGCGCCCGTACAAGGCCAAGTCCAGAAACGGCCGATTTGAGCTAGGTCACAGAGTCGCACAGAGTGTCCCCATTTGCAGCGGAAAGTAAATAAACACAAATTGAAGCGAATTCAAACTCTTTATTGATATTCAAGAAGTTTACAAGCGGCGCTAGGTCGAGTTTATAAGTCGCTCAAGCTCTCTCTCTCTGAAACATAAAAGGGCGTGCCAAGTGGCTTACAAGATGGAATAATTCATGGCGATGTTCCAATACATTATGTCCTGTATATGGTGCTCCAGCTCCTTACAACGCTCCAAAGCTCGAGAGATAGCTCTGCGCCTTAGCACATTCGAGGAAAGCTCCGCACCCGCTGACGTTTCCTGCTTCCTGCAAGCAGACTGAGGGGTTATCAGTACATTGTTATGCACTGGTGGGGAGGCTAGCTCGCCCACAATGCTATCATTACCAAACACGTTCATTCACTTTTGTGCAACTCTATCATTTATTGTCTTTCTAATCTTGCCTTAGGATCAATTTTATGGCATATGTCATAACCTATCCCGTGTTGCCAAATTCAAGTGTCGTATGGAAATACATGCACGACTTACCCATACTTACCGTCCGGCCTTCCTTGTCCAAAGTAAACCAAGTTAGTCAAACAATTCATGTGTAATAACATAACGTGATTCTTGGAAACATTCAATATCAAGGACGTGTCCCTGCCTCAGTTTCTAGCACATCGTAGGCTTATTCTCTAACTCATTGCACGAAGTATTCATTATCATTTGGTGTGATACATTTCAAGCCGTTCAGTAGGCGATTGTTCATTTAACTTAGACTACTTTGATTTCAATGCAAGGACTTGCACGTGGATAGCCACCAGCAAAGTCAACTTAATCTATATGCACCGATCGCTGGCTTGACAAGCCATTTTGGACATTTCTTCTTGGTATTTCTCAACTTAGCGTAGGGTGATGGCTGGTACACCCCGTTAAGTCTCTTGACATACCCTGCACTTACGTCTCCCGGTGCCCAAGCCCGCACCCAGGTAGCCCATAAGCCCCGCTTTTGATTCCGTCTAGGCCGGCCACGGTATACTCCACACGACGCCCGTGCCGCAGAATCACTGCACGGCCACGGTATTCCCCCCATCGCCCGTGCCATTTGTCCACGACCATTTCGTATTATCTTGTCATTTAAACTTAGCGGCTATTTCTGAGCCGTAGGCTAACCCTTAGCCATAATGCGTTATCAACCAGGTTGGCGTCCGTACAGCGCGGGTAGCGAGCCCCGTTGCTTGTGCCCGTCACACCTGTTGCTAACCATTCTTTCCTTTCTTATCTTCATGTGTTCTTTCTTTTCTTTCTTTCTTTCACTTGTTCGTTCGTTCATCGATTCCTTCACGTATTCATTCATTCATTCGTTGATTCATTCATTCACATATTACGTAACTCCCAGTATGGGAGTCGCCTTGGCGACCCATCGGTCCCATAGTCTTTCAATGTTGCTATACTCTACTCGGAACGACTATGTTGATAGTCTTTCCGTTTCATTGTTGTAAACCATTCATTATTTCATTATTGAATGTATAAGGGACTTGAACGTAAGCTTGTGCCTTAGCACGAGCGTGGAGCGCAGTACGAGAGTTCATATTTTCCAAGTTCCTTTTCATATTCTATACAAGCATACAAGATAGGATTATTCCCTTAGCTAGGTGCGTTGAGTCATTTATTAGCATGCACGGTGTTATCGCCTAGCGATTCTCGTGATAGTGTCCGTATTGTTATGTGTCTAGGCTAAGCAAAGACGGGTTCATCGGAGCCACCCACCTTAGCGATATTCACATCGGCCGAGCGATACTCCGAGCGCGCCTTTGAAAGTCTAAGTCTGTATTCCTCTTGACGGGCCAATGTAAGCCTTGCATCGATTCTTTATTAGGTCGATGCCAACTCTTCGGGTCGACGGCTCGTTTGAGTCATTGCACTTGCCGTTTGAATCGGGTTCCGCTAGGGCGGAGTGGGTCGTTACATAATACACCACTCAAAATAAGTCTCATCCTCGAGACTTTCTGAGTGCAGGTCATCCTACCATTCCTTAACTCGTGTCGTCGTGTTTCTTAGACGATTCCTATCGAATGCTTTACCGTTCGATGGAACCGAATTATACTCGATACCTTTCCAAGTCCCGTGTCTGCATACGTTTGGTTGAGTTTATTGAATAACTTTTCATTCATTTTAGAGTTGATGGTACTTATTCAATTCAAGTGTTTCTTCGTCTTGGTTGCTATTTCTTCGTGTCATGGGACTGAAATGGTCGCACGAGGCACATGGTAATTCATCAAATACAAGGGTCGTCGGCTAAGGCAAACTCACTTTCGTTTATTTCAGTCATCGGGATGATCCGATTCGCTTCTCAAGCGTTCTTGTCCACAAAATTAGTATGATTTCTTCTTAGCGGGGTCGACCAAGTCTAACTAATTTTCGTCCAATTCAAGACTAAGTATTGCACTATCGTCGAACATATCTTTCTATCAATGGTTCAATTTGTTATACCAACTTTTACTTGCACGATCTCGATTCCATATCATTCACTTGTTTAGGGCCAATCTTGGTGTCGTTCACGTACACTCCGCTCACACGTTTCTTCGATTCCGAGCCACGCTCATACTAGTATTATTCCTTTCTTTTAACACGATTCCAAGTTCTCGACACTCTTCCATTCCTCAAGTCTCGTTTGGAATTCAATGTGTCACTTGGTTAGATCGTATACGCATTCCAGGCGTCCCTAAAATACATGCATTCACCAAACCGTGTGATAGAGAATTCATCATTCTCACTCGAGTCGCATCGTGCACATACTCCGGCGTCCTTGAAATATATGCATGTCAGCTGAGTCTCGTGAGCAGGGTTTCCTATATTCGTGATTTATGCTATCCATCCATGCCAATCCTCAAGATCAATCTTTCGATTGCTAACAATTGAAATAGGGCGTCTCGCCTAACCGCTAGGCTATTTCTTTTCGAGGCTAAGTCAATGTCAGGATTGGAATCATAGTTTCCTAACAATAATGCCAACACTGACCCCAATCCTAGGGTCAAACCAAAGTCGGTAGTACGGGGGGTTTTCTACCCAAGCTCGCGTCACTCAGATTTCTAAACATCGAGCACGATCACCTATTCGCATCAATGTATTCGTTGTGCATATTTGAATCCATTCAAATCACCTAATCGACATACTTCACATATCCATTCTAATTAATTCATGTATTCGATCACGAGGTCATCTAGCTCGACAATACGTTGCATCCTAATCTCACGCGAGTCTGATCATCCACGGTGGTTCATGAATCACCATGCAATGCTCCCGCAGAATAATCATTCTCATCGGGGCATAACTCTTATTTGAGTTTAGACTAACTCATTCTCGATACGCGGATTGGACCTACTCAATCCTCAAGTTCAATCATCAAACACACTGATTTATTCTCGAGTTTACCTTCACGTCAAACCACAAGTCGAAGCACACAAATTGCCACGCCATGCTAGTTCAATCACCCCCGTTGTATGAATCACCATACCAGCGCTCACGCGGAGTGATCGCCCTAATCGGCGTGACACATGTGCGAGGCTGGAGTTGTGCTCATATAAGCCAAGAATGTCGACGTTGGGATTATCGTCGAAGCAATCCAAACATTTCATTTTCATCCAAGCAGAGATCTCTACTCGATAGTCCGACCGTCATTTATTCAACCAAAAAATCCTCGAGCCACGTCTATATTTTCCTCGACACGTTTCAATATCCCGAGTATAGCATCTATCGGAACAATAACATTTGCACGATCATCATTCGCCGAGTCAGAGTACCCTCGAGTTATCGTATATCGATCTTTGATACACCTCAATATCATCGACGATATGCGTAACCTGACGATCTTCCTTTGTAACCAATTTTGAGTCGTACGACTGATGTTATTGTTCGAACTGGATATACCACCATTCATCGATATTCAAGATCAAGTTCCGTCGCTCTTTCTCAAGCTCATTTCAAGATCGTTGTTCTAACTCAAGTCACAATTCATTTGAATCAATCCAAAATCATACGCGTGATCCTCTAAGTTTCTTCGATCAAGACCATTCATTTACATTCATCGTTTCGAACCATTTTCTAACTCGCGTTGCCCATTGACAAGTTGTCCAGCGACATCTCGTTCGGGACTTTTGAATTCACGGCCAACTAAGCGTGACACGTTCTAAGGCTTTGTGCGATCTCATCGCTTGCCGACATACTCGTACGATCCGTAAATCCTTTAGTCTCGTTCGAACAATTTCTATGACGTCCATACACCACTCAGGGTTTGAGCCACTCGACTAGTCATCGACACTCATTCTTATTCTTCTCCGAACCTATCAAATACACCACTCGGATTCAAGACATACGATCTAGTCCTCAATCACATTCGCGTCAAGCGCTAAGACATCCTTTAGATCCGTTCGACGAATTTCTAGAGTAGTCGTTCACGACACCTCGACGTACCAAGTCGTTCGTACTAATCCTCAAAATCCAAGCCAATCTTTTCGGGTACGCCTAAGCGTTAACTCGATAGCGTTCCTATCGATAGACACTCAAAGTGTATCTTCGTTCTCGATCGAGCGATACTTGATATCGCTCGCAACCCGATTGCACCAAAAGTCGAGGTGCGCGACACGCGGACTAAGTTGTGCCGCATAACCATCCCGTGCGGACTATATTCAAGTTTGCATGCTCACTTGCTAGGTCGACGCAAGACTAGTCAGGCACGAACGCGACATATTAACTTAGCATGTGTTCTCTATCGAGTCAAGTTTAACATCGTTCGACATTGTTAGCGTAAGGTTATTCAAGCACGCCTTGCGTTTGCTAACTTCTAGCATTTTAGTTTTCCGTCGACTCAAGTCTGTCGTGGTTTGGCACAAAGGCCTTCGCCTATCGATCCCGTTCAACCGAGTACTTGTACGAGCTTTTGAAAATATTAGACTTATTGTATGGAACATCTCAAGGCACAATGAGAGACCGTACACTTTTTTTTCCAACGACGAGCTTTCAAAACTGAGAAATCGACGTGAAGTCCAAGGACGTAAAGCCGTGCTCTGATACCAATCTGTCATGCCCCGCTCCCGTAGGAGCGATCGTCCTCGCTAAGGCGTGATGCCACACGGGCCTAGGTTGTGCCCGTGCAAGGCCAAGTCCAAAAACGGCCGATTTGTGCTAGGCCACAGAGTTGCACAGAGTGTCCCCATTTGCAGCGGAAAGTAAATGAACACAAATTGAAGCGAATTCAAACTCTTTATTGATATTTAAGAAGTTTACAAGCGACGCTAGGCCGAGTTTACAAGTCGCTCAAGCTCTCTCTCTCTGAAACATAAAAGGGTGTGTCAAGTGGCTTACAAGATGGAATAATTCATGGCGATGTTCCAATATATTATGTCCTGTATATGGTGCTCCAGCTCCTTGCAACTCTCCAAGGCTCGAGAGATAGCTCCGCACCTTAGCACATTCGAGGGAAGCTCCGCACCCGCCGATGTTTCCTGCTTCCTGTAAGCAGGCTGAGGGGTTATCAGTACATTGTTATGCACTGGTGGGGAGGCTAGCTCGCCCACAATGCTATCATTACCAAACACGTTCCATTCACTTTTGTGCAACTATATCATTTATTGTCTTTCTAATCTTGCCTTAGGATCAATTTCATGGCATATGTCATAACCTATCCCGTGTTGCCAAATTCAAGTGTCGCATGGAAATACATGCACGACTTACCCATACTTACCGTCCGACCTTCCCTGTCCAAAGTAAACCAAGTTAGTCAAAAAATTTATGTGTAATAACATAACGTGATTCTTGGAAACATTCAATATCAAGGGCGTGTCCCTGCCTCAGTTTCTAGAGCGTCGTAGGCGTATTCTCTAACTCATTACACGAAGTATTCATTATCATTTGGTGTGATACATTTCAAGCCGTTCAGTAGGCGATTGTTCATTTAACTTAGACTACTTTGATTTCAATGCAAGGACTTGCACGTAGATAGCCACCAGCAAAGTCCACTTAATCTATATGCACCGGTCGCTGGTTTGACAAGCCATTTTGGATATTTCTCCTTGGTATTTCTCAACTTAGTGTAGGGTGATGGCTGGTACACCCCGTTAAGTCTCTTGAAATACCCTGCACTTACGTCTCCCGGTGCCTAAGCCCGCACCCAGGCAGCCCGTAAGCCCCACTTTTGATTCCGCCTAGGCCGGCTACGGTATACTCCACACAACGCCCGTGCCGCAGAATTACTGCACGGCCACGGTATTCCCCTCCATCGCCCGTGCCGTTTCTCCACGACCATTTCGTATTATCTTGTCATTTAAACTTAGCGGCTATCTCCGAGCCGTAGGCTAACCCTTAGCCATAATGCATTATCGATCAGGTTGGCGTCCGTGCAGCGCGGGTAGCAAGCCCCGTTGCACGTGCCCGTCACACCTATCGCTAACCATTCTTTCCTTTCTTATCTTTCATGTATTCTTTCTTTTCTTTCTTTCTTTCACTTGTTCGTTCGTTCATCGATTCCTTCACGTATTCATTCATTCATTCGTTGATTCATTCATTCACGTATTACGCAACTCCCAGTGTAGGAGTCACCTTGGCGACCCATCGGTCCTATAGTCTTTTAATGTTGCTATATTCTACTCGAAACGATTATGTTAATAGTCTTCCCATTTCATTGTTGTAAACCATTCATTGTTTTATTGTTGAACGTAAGCTTGTGCCTTAGCACGAGCGTGGAGTGCAGTGCGAGAGTTTATATTTTCCAAGTTCCTTTCCATATTCTATACAAGCATACAAGATGGGATTATTTTCTTAGCTAGGTGTGTTGAGTCATTTATTAGCATGCACGGTGTTATCGCCTAGCGATTCTTGTGATAGTGTCCGTATTGTTATGTGTCTAGGCTAAACAAAGACGGGTTCATCGGAGCCACCCACCTTAGTGATGTTCGCATCGGCCGAGCGATACTTCGAGCGCGCCTTTGAAAGTCTAAGTCTGGATTCCTCTTGACGGGCCAATGTAAGCCTTGCATCGATTCTTCATTAGGTCGATGCCAACTCTTCGGGTCGACGGCTCGTTTGAGTCGTTGCACTTGCAGTTTGAATCGGCATTCCGCTAGGGCGGAGCGGGTCGTTACAATGGTGCTGCGCTATAGGTGGCCTAGCTCCCTCTATCTAATCCATGATACTCAAGTAATATCCACACTGATATTCTACTCCATTATACTAGGGCACCATCTATATGGTATCTATTCTGCAATCTGATAATCATACCCGTCTATCCAGAACCATGTTACCAGAATCCTCATCACACCAGTAAGTATGGCTACGATAATCCATAGAGTCCGCAACTAATGTACATACCTCTAGTATCATGATATTTAAAATTTTTGCATTGCCGCTAGCTTGGCTGCGAAAATTTTAAATTTCTACACCCGATAAATACATCCAAAATCAGACTCTATCTCATCGCCTAACCAGCTAATATGGTTGTAGAAGACTCTAGATTCCATGACTGAGGCAACCTAGCCCATAATGTTATCTTGGTAGAAAATCAAGTCAATAATGAATACCAAGAATCAAATTCAACGATTAACAAGAAAGTAGACATAAACTGTCGAAATCGAATTTCGAGATAGTTTATAATGAGATTCTCAAGGGTCATCCCATGAATCTTCTCAAGTAGTCCTAACTGTGATTGAGTAACTCTCTGCTAAAGCCTATTCCTTAGTTCATATCGCAGGCACGCAGCAGTACAACTAATCGTTGCACTACCACGACATCGCACTAATGCGACTCTCGACCTGCATGGGCCACCACTAAAAATGTGTCATGACCCGCACCCAGTGTAGGGGCATAAAAAGTGGGTACGTTCAGCCTACGCCATAGTGTCGGCAGTAGAACGCTGTCCTAGGTTACTATCTAATCAACAACTCACGTAATTATATAATGTACTTGTCAAATCTCAACTCCGAATGGAGGACTAGTATAAATATAATAAAATCTCAATCACAGTCTAAGCACGATAAGATAACACCGAAGTTTATTACTAAAGACTAAACAACAACAAATATCAACTACTAAATAATAATATCACAACAAACTCACATACAAACTCATATCTCAAGTTACTACAATTCAAGTTCTAAAACATGAAAACTAAACCAAGTCTACTAGCTAGTCCCCCGATCCTCATGAGTGTCGGGGCCAAAGGTAGCTAAGCCATCTCATGCTCCAAGGCAAGTAGGGCAAATGTCCTCAGGGCAATCATCTGTAATATTTTTAACAGGTTCAGTCAGGAGAGGAACGAGTACAACTCATCTAGAAAACCTAAGTAAATGACAGAGAACTATAAAGCAGTTATAGACAGTTTTATTGATGAACATGGTAGTTTATATTCAGGTGATGGTATAGAGAAACAGTTAAGATACAAGGAAAGTAAGGTAAGTAAAACAAGAGAAGAATCATGGCAATAAAGACGGTAAAAAAGAATCTAGCTGAACTAGAGTAACATTATATAAGTCCAGACAGTATAATATGAGTCAAGTATAATCCCAGTGTGAGTCCAGACAATATAAATCTAATACCAGATAATTCCAGCACAAGATGAGTCCAGTATAAGCGATCAATGATTCCAAGGTGAGTCCAGCTATATTCTAATAGTGTGTTTTAAAATATCGAGATCGACATGTAAACGGCTATAGGTAATCTGACACATCACACACTCGGCCAGGTGTGAGATGGCTATCATTCCAGTTTGATTCCAGCATTTGGGGTGATTCCAGATTTGGGGTATGTCTACATGTCTTACTCAAATATTTTTCCTTCCAGTAAGTACAAGTGAATACAGAATCTGACAGGAGAATCGAGATGAGTCCAGCCAAACATGATGATACCAGCAATGATTCCAGAATAATTCCAGTAATAGAAGTCAGACATGATGATACCAACAATAATTCCAGAATGATTCCAGTAATAGAGGCCAGATAATATGGTATGTGTGTCGTATACATGAATCCAGAAATATCTATACGTATTGTAACAGAGAATCACATAAAACTAATTAGAACTGAAGTACAGTAATTGCCAAGTAAATGAGAGAACTATCAGAGAATGTACTCGCCTGATACTCTGAAAATAGTAGTATAATATCAGATGTCTGCACCAGAGTCACAATGTCCTAAATAGAGCAGTACAGGTTATAATGTGTTTAAAATATGATAAATGAAGTTTACGATGCAATCTACATGATTTCTAAGCTAATCTAGGTCAAAGTCAAACTTTGTCAACTCTGGGTCAAACCAAGTCAACATCTAGTCAAACTAGGTCAACAATAAGGTTATCTTGGTCAACTGGTCAAACTTAGGCCAGCAAGGGTCAATTGGTCAACTATTGGTCAACCTTAGGGTTTTGGTCAAACTTAGTCGATTTGGTCAATACCTTACTTATCTAGGCTAGACTAGCTAATACAAGACACTAAGTAGCCTATTCACAATTATCAACAATAACTTATATATATTGAAGTAGTATCTACTATCTATATCTACTCTAGCAGATAACTATAACTTATTTCAACAATATTCCTCAAAATCCAAAATACCCAATTCCTTTTACCTATTCCCCTACATTATCTATTACCTAGTCTAACTCTTGATACTCAATGCTCAATACCTGAATCAACCCAACAATTAACAATTACCTTGGTAACACATGGTAATCCTAACTTTAGCTAAATTAACTAACTAGCTATCTAATATACATTTAACTCTATATAGCATATAACCAAATTTTCTATATGTCATGTCCAATTGAGCATGGACTACTGCACAAAACCAAAGCAGCTTCATGCACTCTCCTATCAGCTGTTGCTATATCCCATGTTGTTCTAACTGCACATAGTGCATATATTACTATTTGCACAACTAAACTGGCCCTATATTACCTCATGTACAAAGCTGATGTTTAATACACTCACAGGTCTCCCTCTCACTCACTGGCCTATCAAGGTAGAGAGAATTCCCCTCTCCAACTCTATTTCAGTACAATATACTGTTTATAGGGCTTCCTGCATATGTTTCCACCTTGTTACCAAGTCAAGCCTACAACTGATACACCCCTACTATTCTACCTATTGACACTAAACCCTTCTTTAACCACTCATCAACAGATTTTTACGTCCAATTAGGACTGACCCAAAGTTTGGGACTGAATAATGGGGATGGGACTGATCAACAATGCCTGCATCTAAAAAAAGGGGTTGTTAACAATTGATAGAGGACTGAACTTAGAAAACTATTGGACTGGACTGAAACATTTGAGATGTAGATGAGAAAACTGATACATTAAAACTAGAACAAAATAAGGCCAAACAAATAAAATAAGGTGTCACAGAGTCCAAGGTAATATAGCATGAAACAAAGTGGTGTCAAAGTGTCTAAACAGTATCCAAAAAGTGTCCTAAACAAGTGTCCTAAATAAGTATCAGACCTGTGCACAGACAGGTCCTCGTGCAAGTGTGTCGGGGTCCATAGGACACGTTGTGTCCAACACTTAGGTCGT
This sequence comes from Iris pallida, assembly GCA_029216955.1. Taxonomy (NCBI): domain Eukaryota; kingdom Viridiplantae; phylum Streptophyta; class Magnoliopsida; order Asparagales; family Iridaceae; genus Iris; species Iris pallida. The sequence goes on from JANAVB010007596.1 coordinate 10,887,526, forward strand.
ATAGGTGTGTCAACCTGTAGACTAGGTGTCCACGTGTCTACTGAGTCCACTAGGTCGTGTCCAAGACGTGTCATATCGTGATGTGAAGCCCGTATCAGAGAGTAAAAATCCGCGTGGGTGTGGACAACACAAATTAGTGCGAGGTCGATAACTTCGAGAATACCAAACCAACTCGACCCAAACTTCGTGTGTGTCGTGTCAGACATTAGGCCCACGTGTCTACCGAGTTTTGTCCGTTCTAGTGTCGTGTCGTGTCCTGTGTCGAGCCCGAGTAGCAGGGGACAGCACGGGCACAGTGCGGGTGTAACCCCACTTCTCACTATTTTTAAATTGTATATTTTTATTTATTAATTTGTTACAAATTAATCTCTAGGATTTTCTAAGCCAAATTAAATATTTCTATTTTATGTTGGGCTTTTTAGCTCAGCCCAATTTCGCCTCAGTCTAATCTTTTCTCAGCCCAATTCCTTATAAGCCCAATCTTTTCTTTTAAAGGTTAAGCTTTAGCAGTTAATTAAAGGTTCGTTTCCCTTCCCTGGAAAATTTGATTTGTACTCCTTTCTGTTCGAAGAAGTGTAAGAAGAAATTCAAAAATTTGTTGTGATTGTCAGGAGTAGTGGAGAATCCCAAAATTTTCCCGCACTTTTCCCACTCTGTTCTTTTAGAATGATTCTCTTCAACCGCCTATTTAAAGTTGTAAAATCCTTCTACTCTTTACTTCTCTGTGAACAAATTTCTACAGAACTATTCTTTTCCGAACCATTCTTCTTCAATCCTTAGTCAAGCAGCCATGGCGAATTGGAGATCTGGAGCTTCGTCCTCAATCGATCCAGCAACCCTGGTAATTTACTCCTGTAGGAACCCTAGAGGGGGGAGGGGGGGGTGAATAGGGTCAAGCTAACTAATCAAGCACTTAGCACAAGCTAATGGGCAATTTAAAAATATAAGTACAAGAGAAAAAGCAATAACAATACCGACAAACGATATATCCTGGTATCCTCCCAAGAGGCACTCCAGTCCCGGAACTCTCTCCGGCTTTAATCCACTATTTGAATAAATAGTTACACACGAGTTTGGATCCGAAGAACTCGCCAACTTCTTACACGAGAGCTTTAATCCGAAGGCCTCTCCGACTTCAACCGAGAGTTTGGATACGAAGACTCTCCAACTTCAACCGAGAGTTTGATACGAAGACTCCCCAACTTCAGCCTTTCATAATAGGTTTTGATCTCCTTATACAATAAGATGAAGATCTCACTTTTTAACTCAATAACTCTAACACAATTTGTGGATGGCAAATGAAAGCTTTGTAGAGTTGTTTATGGATAGGCTTTGGTGGTTTAGAAATTTTTAGGCTCAAAGCATCAACCTTGAATGAAGGGGTTCAAGGATATTTATAACCAAAGCATTGAAAAGTGCCAAATGCAACTTTTCAGTCAGCGACCGGCATACCGCCGGTATGAGTCGGCATACCGTCAGTATACCGGTCTGGGATTGCAACGGCTCGAAATATAGCCGTTGGGATCATTTAATGCTGGAAATCCGACTGTTGGACTTTTAACGTTACGGAATCGGTATACCGTCGGTATGATCCGGTATACCGTTGGTATGCCGATTTTGTAGACAGAAACTTTCTGTGAACAAAATCGGTATACCGTCGGTATACACTGGTATACCGTCGGTATGCCGGTTTTTATCTAAAAATGATCCTAGACTAATTTCTACCCTAGCTTTCGATTTTACCATCCATTTTTTTATGTTTACAATTATTCCTAAGACTCATTACAGACTCCAGATGTACTGTAGCAGGTGAAGACTTCTTCAGAGTCTTGAAATGATGATGGCATGGCATGGCTTCTTTCCTTGATAGATGTTGGCTTTTTCCCTTGGCGGTAGCTGTCCAAAATATCTACCTTGTGGGATCCGTCGTCTTTAGCCCACCATGATTTCTTCATTTGTATATGTCCATATTGATCTTGCTTATTACTTTTCTGTATGTACATGTTAGACGAACAAAGCAATATACATAATAGCAAGTATGATAAGTTTAATGCACATTAGGACAATGCTGAGTTTAAGTATAGGTGCTAAGGTGATAGCATAAATGTTAGTGATAACATAATAATTAAACTTAATTGAATGACCACAATCAAAAACATAGTTTTGATTTTGGCAACCCGATTAAATTTAAGATAGATAAGCTCATATCACTAATATGTAAATGAATAGGCACATATCACCAAAGGTATAAGTATAAGTAGAAATGCTACAGCGATAGTATGAAGATTAGTGATAATGAAATACTAAAATTAACAGATTAACCATATTCAAAAATATGATACAATTATTGGGCCAACAACTCCATCTACCTTGATTGAATGCTTTGATCAGTTGATCTTCTTCCTTCTAAAAGCACTGGTCGATCTGAAATTTTAGATCTATGAGTTTCCGTTGAGTTCTTGATCACAACACAGTCAATCTGGAATTATTGTCATTGAGGTGAGATCAATTATCTAAATTATTTGATTCAGTGGTTGCTTGATTCATTTTTCAAGTTTTATGTCAGCTATAGATCGAGATCGGGATCGGATTAATCAAACTAACGATCGAGATCTGTACATTTGGAAATTGGTGAGTCTCAACCTCTTTGATCTTTTGATCTAAGTATTTTGGCTGTGTACGTGTGTGGATGGATTTTGATCGTGTTTCCCTGTTCTGAGGAGATTTCGAGCAAACAATGAGTTTGTGGATGAATTTTGGATAAGTGAAGTTCGAGTTGGACACGAAGCGTGATCTCCGATCTTGAGAATTCTGACAGCACTGATCAGATTTAAATTACAGGTAAATCTTGTTGAGTGTTTAGATTTAAATGACTAATTTAAGTTGAGTCTCGATTAATAGTTATTATTTAGGATAACTAATATAGCTAGTGTTTTGGTCAATTACTTTAGTTGATTAATCAATTTTCTCAGTAATGATACTCCGTATCCCTATTCAATGTTTCCTCATTTATCCAACCAAAACTTTTGGCAATAGAGCTTAGGTTGGGGTTAGTTCCTGTTTAAAATGTAAAGAATAGTTTAGCCTTGCCATGTTTAATTCCTTGTTTTCCTAGAACCTGTACATAGGATATTGTCCAGATTTTTGCATTGTGATTAAATTTTCAGATTAAGGAGTTATATTAGCTGAAACAGGATTTGAATGAGTGCCTTGATTCAGCTTGAGCCCTGTTATTGTCTCAGTTGAAGACTGAATGTATCAGTCTAAATCTGAGATGATTATTTTAAATCTGTAGGTTTCTATGACTGAACTGTGTGACTGGACTGATACTCCAATTATGTATGGTTAGCTAATGGATTGATTAGCTTGGGTGGTCAGCTAACTTGATAGGTATTTGAGGAGATTTATCCTTATGAAATGAGGAACATTTGTATAGGTATTCTTCTAAGTTTTTCATTCAACAGTAGTGACCAAATATGAGATTTTAAAAAATAGAAATCCATGTCCAGTAATAAGTTAAAGTAGTTTAGATATGAGGTTTTGAGTGTTCTCAGTTGTAAGGAGGATGGCTAGGATTGTTGGGAAAGAATGGAGAACTGATTTATATATGTCTTAACTAAGACTGACTTGTAGCAGTACCTTCATTGGATTGGTTTGAGTTCAGGTCTTACTTAAGACAGATAGGTTTCAGTCCTACCTAGATTAATTAATTCAGAGGATGAGGACTGAATTGTACAGTCCTACAATAGATCCTACTTATTACTGAAATATCAATTTCCTTAGCTGAATAATTGTAGGCATACCAGTATAGATGTAGGTGATCTAGAATATAGGTTGCAGCCTTGGTTAGAGATATAGATGTGAGGGATTGCCATGACCAACAAATAGTATCATTATTTAAGACTGACAAGTGAGTCCTGTATGGATGTCAGGAGTTATCAATTGAATATAGATAGATAGATCAGTAACCTGGAATGTCTAGGACTTGTTTTTGTTCAACACTTTTAGGGACTGGACTTGTACCAGTCTTACCTTAGAATTAAAGTGCCCTGTCCCTGTAGGAATTTGCTTATTGATGATTCATGATACTGTCAACTTCGAATGAGAGTGAATGGAGACTTGGTTGAATTTCAGGACAGGATGTGTGGTAGTTGAGACTGTTTACATCAGTTCTCATAGGACTAGTGTATCAGCCTAAGCAAGACTGACCATGTCAGCTTGTTTAGATTGAATCATCTCAGTCCTATTCAGGACTGACTTCTCTTAAGGACTGTTGTCCCTAAACTAAGTGTTGGCCACCTGTTTCTAGGGATTGAAGGGACTGATATGTACAGTGCTACAGTTCTAATCACATTGCTATTTGTGATATTGACTGCACATTAAGTCCTGTAGCTTCTATTGTCCTGTCCCATGTATAAAACCTGTTGTAGATTAGTTCATGTTCTTCATTAAATAAGAGGGTTCAATTAAACTAAGATTAACTAGGTTTAATGGTTAAAAGGGGGGTTGCATGCTACTTGAGTAATATATTAAAACTGGGTGGGGTATTTTAATGATCATTTGTCTTTAGTTTATTGAGTATTTAATAGGGAACTGGATTATAGGATAGATTAAGTAGAAGACTCAATTAATGTATTTTAATCAGGATTAGAATTTTTGTGATAACCAATGTGAGCTTGTCTTGATATTAATCAACTTGTAAAATCATTTAAATACATGAGGACATCTAGCTCCGATCTTCACCCGTACTTTTCTGGAGCAAGACAAGTACACTCTATGGTCTTGTACATTTTATTATATCATGTGCTTCCTTGATTGACACACTGCGATATGACATTTTTTTTTCTTCTGGTGCTCATGTTCCTTATTCTTATTACTTATACTTGGGGTGGGGAAATATACTATTTATGTGACCAAACCCAAGAAACAATTCAGGTGTGTTTAGCTTAGACCCCGCATCGTGCACGCGGGTCCTAAGCCGTACCATTCATGTGCTTTCATGTACTTTCATGTGCTTTCATGTGCTTACCCCTAGCCGGTCACATACTTAGTTATATTTTAAATATTGTGCACACATGTTCAGGAGATATATCATGTACTTAGTTCCTGTGATTCCTGAGATACCATGTTCTTTTATGTTCTTACACACCATGTTCTTACATACCATGTTCTTTCATGTACTTATACACCATATTCTTTTTTATACTTTACATACCATGTTTCCTTGTACTTTCATATCATGATGTCTTGTTCATTACCTAGAACTGTACTTTGCTCCGCTCATGAATAGGATATGTTGTAGGTGAGTTGGAGGCCATGTGCGACACTTATTATGGCTGAGAGCCAGTTGATGCAGGAGAGCTTGCTGGAGTTGCTCTTGACTTAGAGGCTGCAGAAGCCTAGAGCTTAACCATTAGCACTTTACATTTTCCTTGTATTTGAGACTAGTAGACTCTATCTTTCATTTTGCAGGAATGTAATAAATTCTGAGACTTGTACCTTACTCTGGGTTTGGGATACATTTATAGATGCTATGATTTCATACTTGTTCATGATTATATGGTTAGATTTCCCTAGATTGGTACAGCTTACTTCATCGTGTCCAACGATGAAGGCTGGGCGTAGCCGATTATTCGGAAGCGGATCATGACATGTTTTTAGTGTGGCACATGCAGGTCTATCCTAATGGTACCTAGGTCTTAGCATACTATTGGGGGACTTGATTACACTAGGAAAACTTGATCACAACATAGGAAAAATTGGGAAATAAGGGTATATCAGGTTTATCAGGTGCTTTGATATTATAAAAACATTGTTTATTAGGTTTTAGGGTTTGTCAATCAACAAAGTTTTCTTTCTATTACAGGATGGTCACTACGAGGAAGACCGCGAATCAGCCTGGAGTTGCAGGCAGTTCGGATCAGGCCGCACCAGACGTTCAAACAGATCAGCTTCCTCCACCGCCTCTGATCTTTCCGCCGCTACCCTCGACGATGATGTTTGACGACGCCCAGGTGATGGCGATGTTTTAGCAGTTTATGGAGGCTCAGAATCACCAGGCTGCGCAGTTCAGAGAGGCTCAGAGTCAGAAGGCCGCACAGTTCAGAGCGACCGTCATCGACGCACTCAGGACCAGAGAGCCGACAGCACCAGCTCCAACAGCACGTGCAGCACCAACAGTATCGAGACCAGGGACGGCCAAGGAGTATCAGAACCTCTGCCCGATGGACTTCTGGAGCAACGAGGGGATCGTCTATGCAGACGAATGGCTGGAGAATGCGAAAAGGACCTTGAAGATGGCACAGATTCCGGATAACCTGAAGGTGGAGGTGTCTAGTATACGACTATTTGATTTGGCCAGAGCTTGGTACCGGAAGGAGCCCCAGTTGGCAGAGCCTCAGGTATCTTGGACAGATTTCAAAACTCTGTTCAATGAGAAGTTTTTCTCCGGTGTGGAGCGGGATGAGCTGAGGATGCAGTTCAAGGCACTGCAGCAGGGGACGATGACGGTTGTGCAGTAGACTTCAGAGTTTACTTGGCTCAACAGGTTCGCGAAGAACCTAGTCAGAGCACCAGAAGACAGAGCTTGGAGATTCAAGAAGGGTCTCACCAGGGAGCTGCGGCACGCGATGGCGATTAGTCAGGCGACGACGTATGCGAGCAACCTCAAGATTGCTCAAGCTGTAGAGAAGGAGACAGATCCAAAGCTGAAAAGGGATCGGGACATGGGCAGCAGCAGTTTCCAGGCACCAGTGAAGAGGGTCCAGACTCAGATCCAGGCAAGGCCACAGCAGCAACAGCAGCATCACCGTCCGCCAGAGCTCCTGTACATCAGCATCAGAGACAGCATCTGGCGACTAGTTATGCCTTTTGTCATCGCCCTAGACACCATATCGATGAGTACCGCAAGAGGCTGGGACTTTGCCTCTTTTGCGGATCAGAAGCACATCAGATGAGGGACTGCGCTGAGGCTATAACGCGACTAGTAGGAGGACGCCGAGGAGCTGGAGGACCGCAACTTGCACCATCCAGAGCATTACCAGTTGTACCACAGAGGGGACCGGCTTTACCCACTCAGCAGCAGTAGTTTGTACAGCGTCAGCAGAGGGGAGGACCGCAGCAGGGACGTGCTTACGTCATGGCCGCAGTTGAGGAGGATGAGGCAGTTCCAGATGTGATCACAGGTTCTATCCTTTTACATTTTTTCCCTGCCATTGTATTGTTTGATTCTGGAGCAACCCATAGCTTTGTATCATATGAGTTTCTGCATAGAAACGGCTTCACACCCAAGCCTACTAGGAGGAACTGTCGGATTATGACAGGAGGAGGGGTAGTGCCAGTGAGTGAGATGGTGGATTGCCCTATCACTATAGTTGGGAGAGAGATTAGGGCTCGACTTCTAGTGATGCCATTGCCCGGATTTGATATATTCTTCGGCATCGACTGGATGAGCGAGCAATTTGCCGTAATAGACTGCCATGAGGGGAAGGTGATCTTCAGCCCGCCAGGAGTTCCACCGTTCGAGATCAGTAGTCGAGTTGTAGAGAGGCCAGAGGGAGTCTACTTCAGAGCAGTTGTAGAAGACCAGGAGTTGCCGTATCCGCTGATTGCAGAGTATCTTGACGTCTTTCCCGAGGAGTTGCCAGGATTGCCGCCGGATCGAGATGTGGAGTTTAGCATCGACCTAGTGCCCGGATCAGCACCGAAGTCTCAGCATTGCTATAAGATCAACCCGAAGGAAGCTGCAGAGTTGAAGGCTCAGATTGATGAGTTTGAGGGCAAGGTTTTTATTCGGTCCAGTGCTTCACCCTGGGGAGCACCGGTACTCTTCGTGTCCAAGAAGGATGGGACTGTAAGGATATGTATCGATTACCGTGTACTCAAAAACATCACCATCAAGAATAAATACCTTTTATCGCGGATTGATGAGCTGTTCTACCCGCTTAGTGGAGCGAAGGTCTTTTCCAAGATTGATCTTCGGTCGTGATATCACCAGACGAAGGTACAAGAGCAGGATATTCTGAAGACAGCTTTCAACACCCGATACGGCCAATATGAGTTCTTGGTGATGCCGTTCAGACTCATCAATGCCCCAACAGTGTTTATGAACTTGATGAATAAGGTTTTTCACAAGTATCTGGACAAGTTTGTCGTAGTCTTCATTGACGACATCTTGATCTATTCAAAGTTCGAGGAGGAGCATGTGGAGCACCTGCGAATTGTGTTGGAGATACTGCGGAAGGAGAAGCTGTATGAGAAACTCTCGAAGTGTGAGTTTTTCTTGGACAGAGTGGAGTTCCTAGGGCATGTGGTGACTGGAGAGGAGATTTCTATAGATCCCAAGAAGATTGAAGCAGTGGAAGCATGGGCACCTCCCAAGTCAGTAGCAGAGATTCATAGTTTCTTGGGTCTAGCAGGATACTATAGGAAGTTCGGGAAGGATTTTGCCAAGATTGTAGAGCCGATGACCAAGCTTACACGGAAGGACGAAGAGTTCATCTGGAGCGACGCCTGCCAGTCAGCATTTGAAGAATTAAAGAAAAGACTCACGACAACACCAGTTCTAGCTTTGCCATCAGGATCGTGAGGATTCGTCATCTACAGTGATGCTTCAGAGAAAGGCTTGTGATGTGTGCTTAAGCAGAACAAGAAGGTCGTTGCTTATGCTTCTAGACAGTTGAGGCCTCATGAGAAGAATTACCCTACATATTGCTTGGAGCTTGCAGCAGTCATTTTTGCCTTGAAACTATGGAAGCACTATTTATATTAGGAGAGAGTGGACATCTTCACAGACCATAAAAGCCTGAAGTATGTTTTCACTCAGAAGAAGCTGAATATGAGGCAACACAGATGGCTGGAACTCATGAAGGATTTCGACATCAATCTGTAGTACCACCATGGGAAGGCGAATGTGGTAGCAGATGCTCTCAGTCGATATCCTGTTGCTATGTATCTTACTATAGATCGTCATCTTTTAGAGGACCTTGAGAGCCTTGGGATTGAGATTGTTCTAGCATGAGCTGGAGGGCAGCTGATGCACATGCAGATACAGTCGGAACTGTTAGAGAAGATCAAGGAGACCCAGTTTCTTGATGAGGGACTCCGATGTCTTAGAGCTCAGGCGGAGGCAGGATTGCTTGACGACTTTACTATTACGGAGGATGGATCTTTGAGGCACGGGAACCAGTTGTGTGTGCCCAAGGATTTGCGAGAAGAGGTGATGCAGGAGGCCCACCAGTCATAGTATTCTATTCATCCTGGGTCTACCAAGATGTACAAGGATCTGCGAGAGTATATTTGGTGGTATGGAATAAAGAGAGAGGTTGCCAGATTTATTTCCAGATGCCTTGTGTGCCAACAAGTCAAGGCGGAGCGCTAGAGACCGGCAGGACTACTCCAGCCCTTACCTATTCCGGAATTGAAGTGGGAGCATATCACCATGGACTTTGTCTTTGGATTACTGCGTACGCCCAGTGGCAAGGACGCTATTTGGGTTATCGTGGACAGACTGACGAAGTCTGCTTATTTCATTCCGTTCAAGGTAGGGCTGTCGACCGAGAAGCTTGCAGACCTCTACATACGGTAGATTGTACGGATTCATGGAGTGCCAGTTAGCATTGTTTTAGACAGGGATAGCTGCTTCACATCACACTTCTGGAGGAGTTTACAGCTGAGCTTGGATTCGCAGTTGATGTTCAACACTGCTTATCATCCACAGACGGACGGGCAGTCCGAGAGGACCATTCAGACACTGGAGGACATGCTACGGGTTTGTGCACTTGATTTCGGCGGTTCGTGGGATGATCATTTGCATCTAGTAGAGTTTGCCTATAACAACAGTTATTAGGCTAGCATCGAGATAACCCCGTTCGAGGCACTCTGTGGACGGAGATGTCGTACGCCATTGTATTAGGATAACGTTGGTGAGAGGGCTTTGCTTGGGCCAGAGATGGTGGTAGACTCAGCTGAAAAGATCAGACTTATCAGGGAGCATCTCAGAGTTGCACAGGATCGGCAGAAGCACTGGACGGACAGCAGTATATGGCCACTAGAGTTCGCAGTGGAAGATAGAGTGTCCCTGAATATCTCACCGACCAGAGGTGTCATTCGTTTTGGCAGAGGTGGGAAGCTCAGTCCGAGGTACATCGGGCCTTTCGATGTGACGGCACGGATTGGCGAGGTGGCGTATCGACTAGCGCTTCCAGCTAGTTTGGAGGGAGTGTATGACGTCTTCCACATGTCCCAGCTTCGACGCTACATTCCAGACCAGAGCCATGTGGTGTACTACTCAGAGCTAGAGGTGGGTCCGAGCTTGACCTACGAGGAGCAGCCAGTGGAGATCCTTGATAGGAGAGAGAAGCGCCTGCGGAACCAGACTATTCTACTTGTCCGCGTCATGTGGTGACACCACTCTCCGGGAGAGTCCACATGGGAGCGCGAGGACGAGATGCGGGAGCGCTATCTTAGTTTGTTTGTTTGAGTGTACTTTGATATTGAAAATTTTTAAATACAATAAATGATTTGTGTTTGAATCTCTTTTGTGATTTTGAGACCTACTTTGTGGTTTGAATTTCGAGGCCAAATTTTTCAAAGGGGAGAGATTTGTAACCCCACTTCTCACTATTTTTAAATTGTATATTTTTTTTTATTTATTAATTTATTTCACAAATTAATCTCTAGGATTTTCTAAGCCAAATTAAATATTTTTATTTTGTATTGGGCTTTTCAGCTCAGCCCAATTTCTCCTCAGTCCAATCTTTTTTCAGCCCAATTCCTTATAAGCCCAATCTTTTCTTTTAAAGGTTAAACTTTAGCAGTTAATTAAAGGTTCATTTCCTTTTCATGGAAAATTTGATTTGTACTCCTTTCTATTCGAAGAAGTGTAGGAAGAAATTCAAAAATTTGTTGCGATTGTCAAGAGTAGTAGAGAATCCCAAAATTTTCCCGCACTTTTCCCACTCTGTTATTTGAGAATGATTCTCTTCAACTGCCTATTTAAAGCTGTAAAATCCTTCTACTCTTTACTTCTCTGTGAACAGATTTCTACAAAACTATTCTTTTCTGAACCATTCTTCTTCAATCCTCAGTCAAGCAGCCATGGCGAATTGGGGACCAGGAGCTTCGTCCTCAATCGATCCAGTAACCCTGGTAATTTACTCCACCTACCTTGATTGAATGCTTTGATCAGTTGATCTTCTTCCTTCTAAATGCACTGGTCGATCTGAAATTTTAGATCTATGAGTTTTTGTTGAGTTCTTGATCACAACACGGTCAATCTAGAATTATTGTCGTTGAGGTGAGATTAATTATCTAAATTATTTGATTCAGTGGTTGCTTGATTCATTTTTCAAGTTTTGTGTCAGCTATAGATCGAGATCAGGATCGGATTAATCGAACTAACGATCGAGATCTGTACATTTGGAAATTGGTGAGTCTGAACCTCTTTGATCTTTTGATCTAAGTATTTTGGCTGTGTGCGTGTGTGGATGGATTTTGATCGTGTTCCCCTGTTCTGAGGAGGTTTCGAACAAACAATGAGTTTGTGGATGAATTTTGGATACGTGAAGTTCGAGTTGGACACGAAGCGTGATCTCCGATCTTGAGAATTCTGACAGCACTGATCAGATTTAAATTGCAGGTAAATCTTGTTGAGTGTTTAGATTTAAATGATTGATTTAAGTTGAGTCTCGATTAATAGTTATTATTTAGGATAACTAATATAGCTAGTGTTTTGGGCAATTACTTTAGCTGATTAATCGATTTTCTCAGTGATGATACTCCGTATCCCTATTCAATGTTTTCTCATTTATCCAACCAAAACTTTTGGCAATAGAGCTTAGGTTGGGGTTAGTTCCTGTTTAAAATATAAAGAACAGTTTAGCCTTGCCATGTTTAATTCCTTGTTTTCCTAGAACCTGTACATAGACATTGTTCAGATATTTGCATTGTGATTAAACTTTCAGATTAGGGATGTTGTATCAGCTGAAACAGGATTTGAATGAGTACCTTGATTCAGCTTGAGCCATGTTATTGTCTCAGTTGAAGACTGAATGTATCAGTCTAAATCTGAGATGATTATTTTTAATCTGTAGGTTTCTAGGACTGAACTGTATGACTGGACTGATACTCCAATTATATATGGTTATCTAATGGATTGATTAGCTTGGGTGGTCAGCTAACTTGATAGGTATTTGAGGAGATTTATCCTTTTGAAATGAGGAACAGTTGTATAGGTATTCTTTTAAGTTTTTCATTCAACAGTAGTGACCAAATCTTAGATTTAAAAAAATAGAAATCCATGTCAAGTAATAAGTTAAAGTAGTTTAGATATGAGGTTTTGAGTGTTCTCAGTTGTTAGGAGGATGGCTAGGATTGTTGGGAAAGAATGGAGGACTGATTTACAACTGTCTTAACTAAGACTGACTTGTAGCAGTACCTTCATTGGATTGGTTTGAGTTCAGATCTTACTTAAGATAGATAGGTATCAGTCCTACCTAGATTAATTAATTCAGAGGTTGAGGACTGAATTGTACAGTCCTACAATAGATCCTACTTATTACTGAAATGTCAATTTCCTTAGCTGAATAATTGTAGGCATACCAGTATAGATGTAGGTGATCTAGAATATAGGTTGCAGCCTTGGTTAGAGATATGGATGTGAGGGATTGCTATGACCAATAATTAGTATCATTATTTAAGACTGACAAGTGAGTCCTGTATGGATGTTAGGAGTTATCAGTTGAATATAGATAGATAGATCAGTAACCTGGAATGTCCAAGACTTATTTTTGTTCAGCACTTTTAGGGACTGGACTCGTAGCAGTCTTACCTTAGAATTAAAGTGCCCTATCCCTGTAGGAATTTCCTTATTGATGATTCATGATACTGTCAACTTCGAATGGGAGTGAATTGAGACTTGGTTGAATTTCAGGACAGGATGTGTGGCAGTTGAGACTGTTTACATCAGTTCTCATAGGACTAGTGTATCAGCCTAAGCAAGACTGACCATGTCAGTTTGTTTAGATTGAATCATCTCAGTCCTATTCAGGACTGACTTCTCTTAAGGACTGTTGTCCCTAAACTAAGTGTTGGCCCCCTATTTCCAGGGATTGAAGGGACTGATTTGTACAGTACTACAGTTCTAATCACATTGCTATTTGTGATATTGACTGCACATTAAGTCCTGTAACTTCTATTGTCTTTTCCCATGTATAAAACCTGTTGTAGATTAGTTCATGTTCTTCATTAAACAAGAGGGTTCAATTAAACTAAGATTAACTAGGTTTAATGGTTAAAAGGGGGGTTGCATGCTACTTGAGTAATATATTAAAACTGGGTGGGGTATTTTAATGATCATTTGTGTTTAGTTTATTGAGTAGTTAATAGGGAACTGGATTATAGGATGGATTAAGTAGAAGACTCAATTAATGTATTTTAATCATGATTAGAATTTTTTTGATAACCAAAGTGAGCTTGTCTTGATATTAATCAACTTGTAAAACCATTTAAATACTGGAGGACATCTAGCTCCGATCTTCATCCGTACTTTCCTGGAGCAAGGCAAGTACACTCTATGGTCTTGTACATTTTATTATATCATGTGCTTCCTTGATTGACACACTGCGACACGACATATTTTTTTCTGGTGCTCATGTTCCTTGTTCTTATTACTTGTACCTGGGGTGGGGAAATATACTATTTATGTGACCAAACCCAAGAAACAATTCAGGTATGTTTAGCTTAGACCCCGCATCGTGCAAGCGGGTCCTAAGCCGTACCATTCATGTGCTTTCATGTGTTTACCCCTAGCCGGTCACATACTTAGTTATATTTCAAATATTGTGCACACATGTTTGTAGGTCCTAAAAAATCAAGTTGCACCCATCAAAGAAGTCATGAAAATCAAATTGTGCATCCTTCAAGTGAACTGCGCAGGAGACAGATTGTGCAACAATTCGATTGTGCAGGCTGAACTGCGCACTCATCCAAGTGCGCAAGCTGACGTGGCCCCGTCATCATTACCTGACAGAGAATCAGATCTTCTGACAACTGACAGCACAGAGAACGAGAAAACTGTTCGTTTATCGTGCAGCACAGCGCTCGAGGATAGCTGTACATGCATGTAGCATAATCGGCCAGACTCTCTGCAGCACGGTCCATCCCAGCGCAATTCAGGTGGCGCACTCCATCAAGACAACTGACAAATGTACACGTGGCCTTCATGCCATCAATTACTCACCATGTGGCAACCGTCTGTACACGATCAAGCGCATTTCAATCAAACAATGCCACGCATCACATACAGATGGTCCACGATCGAGTAACTGCCTACGCAGTTTATTGCTTGCGCAATCCAAAGTCTGCGCAATCCAGCCTGCGCAAGTCAGAATAACTAAAAGTTAGTTATTTCTAGAACTCTATAAATAGAGTTTCAAGTCTTTATTATCACAAACACACAGATCATGAGTTCTTGCCAAAGTGTTGCTGCAATCTTCAGAGGCTACCGTCTTCAAAGTTCACATCGTCCAAGGGATAAATCGATCGTCATTCAGATCGGATTCCTATAGTTGTACTTTCCCAGAATTCTTGTAATCTTCTTACAAAGTTTGTGAAATAAAGATCAACTTTTGTTTTTGCAAACAAAATGGTGACTCTGCTGGGGACGACTTTCTCCTCCGACGAGGAAGTGACAACTCAATGTGACGTTACGTCTATCGGAAAGACGCAGAAGATGCTAGTTGTAAAGGTCAACCAGACGGCCTAAGAGGCGATGATCAACTCCAGGACCACCCCTCGCACTGCAACAACTTCTGCCACGAGCAAAGTTTACCCAGTATGGGTCCCCAAGACTGCTGTGCAGTCCATAGCCTCTGCTGCTCAGCCTGCTGTACAGTCTACTGCCACTGTTCCCAAGACTGCGGTCTCTGTTGCACAGTCTGCTGCTACTGTACATGCATAGTATGCTGCTTCCCTTGCCAGTGCACAAACCACTTCATATGCTGCTCTGTCAAAGTGCAAGACTCCTATTCCTCTGGCACAGTTGGCTGCAACTCTGCCTGCACAATCCACCACTCCAGCAACCAGAGTGCGACCCAAACACTCTGGCAACAAGACCCCTGCTACGCAAGTTGCTGAGACTGTAGCCAGAAGACCTTCTGCCAGAGTTACTCATGGGCAACCTGCCAGTGCGCCAACAACTACTCCAACCCATGCGCAAACGGCGCCAGCGCAGTCTAAAAGAGATGGCCCTTTAGCTAATCTCTCCTCTTCTCATAGCAAGAGAAAAAGCTCTGCTCCTCTTCTCAAGCACCCTGTTGCTCCTGCGCAATCCACTGGGGGTAGTCTTTTGACTATTCCTTCTCCTCCCCAGAACAAAACAAAAGGCCAGTTGGTCTTTTCTCAAACTTCCTCGTCCTACGACTTGGAAGACAACAGAGGGAAACGCTCTTTAGCTAACCCTTCTTCACAAAACAAAAGAAAAGGCCCTTTGGTCTTTTCTCAGTCTTCTTCAGTTTTTATCGTAGAAGATCAATCTGAACGTGCCTCGGCACTAATCAGTACAAGAACTCTTTCCAATAAGGGTTCTTCTTTCCTCCTTGTCAAAGGAAAGTGTACTGATCAGAGAGGTATTCTGCCTACTCCGGTAGCAGAGTTCCAAGATCTCCCAACTCTCAAGATATCCCGTTCAAAATAGGGAAAATTGCTGGTGTCTCAGACAGAAACCCCTGGGGGTGAGTTTGCTGATCTAAGAACTTGTCTCATTCGACCAACTTCGGTGAAACGCAAACAGCCAATGCTGAAGACCAACCAGCATCAGAAGCAAACTTCCAGGATCAAAAATCTGGACACCTTTGCCAATGAAATGAGTAAGTCACAGTACACTCAAGGGATAAAACATTTGAAGAACTGGAACCATATTCCGAATGTTGTCAAAGAATATGTCCCTCAGACTTCTTCTCGTCCCGTCACTATTCCTGATCTTCGAGAACATCTCAAACAAAAATGGGACAACATCTCATCACCTCCAGTGCAACCAATTGGACACCATTGTAATCACAAAGTTGTCATCAAGTGTTGTTGTCAGACAACAAGACGATCTGTCTTCGATCGTCTGAACTTTTCAAACTCTGAACCTATGTCAGAAGACGAAGATGAAGTTTTGTACGCTTCTGTCAACATGACTTCTAAAGACACTGAGGGTAGGAAGTGCTCTAAGTACGGCAAGCTTCGTAAGCCAAGCCAGCGATATTTGGATTTGCTCCAAGAATCTTCTGAAGGAGTATTCCAACATACCAGATCCCGAAGCCGAGACACAATCGGTCAAAGGAATCTTCAAGATCCTTCCGGTCATCGTCCTCCTTCTCACTCAGGAGATGATTCTTTCTCCGACTACGATGCATACAACAAAAGTTCGGAACAGACAGTGTCCTCCACTGTACCTAGAGAAGTGACAGCTTATATTATCAATGAAGACCAAGATGCTTCCAGTTTGGCTAGTCAAGAACAACGAATAGTTGCGCTAGAAGACAAGTTGAAGACCATGGCCGAAATGGTTGCAAGTATGCGTTCTATCATTGTGGCCCAACATACAGTACCACCGACCATACCTTCTGTAAATCCTAAAATTATAGCATCGTCGGTGCCTGTCAATGCAGGGCTGGGGGTAGCATCTCCTCAAGTACCTCCTGTACAGATTCAACCTACACCCAGTCAATCAGGTGCTGGGGGTAGTGCTTACCACACTGTTCCTCCCCCTAACACTATGATTCAGCCTGCTCCTTCTACATCAGTGGAAGATGCCAATGAAGCTGTCAAGCTCCTGTGCACTCAGTTCGAGGCCTTCAAAGAGAAGGACAACTTGCAGAGGTTGGGGATCAAACAACCCTACCCAGTTGAATGGAAGGAAGTCCCATTTCCTCTGAAGTACAAGATTCCAACGATCTCGCTGTTTGATGGCAACACTTCTCCTAGTCAGTTCATTAACCACTTTGAGGTAATGACTGTCCAACTTTAGCCAAATTACGCTCTTCTTACCAGAGTATTCGTCGGCTGTTTAGCCGGCATAGCATACGATTGGTACAGAAGCTTGCCCGATGGTTGTATTACCTCCTTCTCAGGTTTAAAACAAATCTTCTTGGAACGATTCTATGAGGGGATCAATGACATAACCATGTCAGTCCTCAATAAAATCAAACAAAGACACAATGAAACTGCTGAGAGTTTCATTGAAAGGTTCCGTCGGGAAGCTTTGAAAATGCCTCCTGGAACTCCGGCCGCTGTCACCATAGACATCTACAAGGCAAATCTTTTACCTACCATTAGCATGTGGACGGGGTCAACTCAGTTCTAAGATTGGCCATCCTTCATTGTCAATGCTAAAGCAGCTGAAGTTAGCGCTGACAAATTCAAGCAGCTAGGGGTACAAATGTCTAACCCCGACCGGGATGAACACCAGACATCGGGTGGTGGTAATCGTCAAAACTACCGCAAGGAAAAAGAAACTTTGAATATCAACTTGAAGAACAAAAACAAAGAATCTCTGGCGGTTAATGTGGCTCCATCTACGTCCACTTCTACTCCTTCAGCACCTCCTCCAAGGGAACCTCGTCTGAAAGTAGAGTACTCTTTTGACGAGAATGACACCGTGAGCATTTTTGATTGCTTGATCAAAAGCAATAAGCTCCAGCTTCCAGACCCGAAGAATCCCGATAAAGTCGGTAAGACTGATCATCCTAAGTATTGTGTCTATCACAGGTTCATTGGGCATCCCACTCGAGCATGTTATGTGCTCAAAGGCAAAATTTAAGAGCTGGTCAACGCTGGTGTTGTCACTCTACAGCAAGACGAGAAGACTGTTAACGCAAACATGGTATCAGTTCAATTCGATGACTTCCTGTCGTAGATGGTACAACATGGTGTCATCCTTATCCCCAAAGCTACTCTTAAGATCGAGAATCTCCCTCCTCCATGAAGTGAAGGTCTTGTCCCCTTGTCTCTTGACAATGGCGAGATTATGTGGATTCATCCGGATTTGGCCTCGGAGTTCGAACTTCCCTCTTCCTCCAAGAAGAAAGACCGCTCCAAAGGCAAGACAAAGACTTGCAATATGGTGTCTTTTGACCCCATAGTTGACGAAAAATTCTGCTGGGCACTAGATCAGGGAAAGCCTATCTGATAGATTATCCCGAAGCTCAAGAGAATCCTGCTTCTTCTTCTGAGCCCGTTCAAGTGCAACCTGCTTCCACTGAGGACATCCTTCTGCCTCCTCACCGGTGGTAGAACCCACTCCTCCCAAGCCGACGGCCGCCGACAAAGGCAAACAACAAGTCCGCTTCGACAAACCTTTGAAGAAGTCATCTCCTTCCGGACTTGAGAAGCCTTACAACTTTGATATCTTGGATCAGTTAGCCAATACACCGGCCCGGCTGTCAATCTTCGAGCTCTTATACCTCTCCAAAGAGACTCGAAAAACTCTGAGTGAGGCTCTCATGCATGCAGAAACCTGTCTAGCCCTGCTAAAGAAGCCAAAAGCGGAGCCTGTCTCTTGCCTCCATTGTCATAGTGTGTTGGAGTTAATTCCAAACATAACTTTCACACAGGATGACATGTTGATGGAAGATAATAGGCACGACCGTCCTCTATACTATACAGGATAAGTCGACTCGATAAAAGTCGATCATATTCTGATAGATCCAGGGTCTGCTCTCAGTATCATACTGAAGACAATGTTGGATGCATTGAAGATCCCAGTGCATAGTCTTTCCTGTACAATCACCACCACCCTCGGGTTCAACCAGGGAAGGAGTGAGCCTCTGGGCAAGATTCACCTAAAAATCCAAATAGACAATCTTCGCACAAAGGTGACCTTCTACATCATTGACAACCATGGTTGCTCTTATAATGCTCTGTTGGGAAGACCATTCCTGCATGAACATAACATTGTTCCTTCGACTCTCTATCAATATTTCAAATATGTCGATGATAATGGAGAGGTCCAAAAGGAGGTTGCTGATCTCTATCCTTTCAAATGCGTCGAAGCATACTGCAATGATGCTCGTATATACAAGGATAAATTCATGAAGGTAGTGCTGTCTCTGGACACTGAAGAAGAATAAGAAGCAGTGCCTAATGACACCCTTATCATACCTGTCAAAGGGAGTGTTTCTCGTCCTCAGTCCTCCAAGCCACTGGCTATTCACTTGCCAGTCCAGAAGCAACCAATTGATGATGGTCAAGATCAAAGGGAGCTCACCTCTTCTGAGCCACTTATTATATACTTACGTCGTAACAAGGAAAAAAGGCAGCTCACCTCTTCTGAGCCGCTTGTTATTGAGCTCACCCCCTCTGAGCCGCTTGTTATTGGCCTCCGTCGTAACAAGGCCAATCTTCCTCCACGTTCTTCTTCTCCCCCTCTTGTAATCAATCTGACCAAGCCTGCTAAGGCTAAAGGTTCTGCTGTAAATACAGATGTACAAATCAATGAAAAAGCATCTACTTTCCAGTATACTTATGTCATTTATCATGCTAAGTGCTATTTGGATATGTTAGATAGCTTTCAATCATTTATAATGGAGTTGTGCAATCTCTTCAAACAGAAGTCTTACTCGAACATCCCAATGATTTATATCGTATTGTTCCCGCTCGAAAGAAAGGCGAGAGTTCAATACTTTTTAGTAAAGGACCGAAACAACAATTCAGCTATACGGATGATAGCAAAAGTAATGACACGGGGCATCTTCAACTCCGTCGTTACAGTCAACAATCAAAAGATATCATCCGAAAGATGGGTTATGACTTCAAGAGTGGCCTCAACTACGGTAAGGGTAGAAGAACTCCTATCCGTACGGCTGTGCCGAAAGGAAAGTCAAAAATATACTACAGCAGGACCAAAAGAGGTCTCAGATATGCTTCACCTCCAGTATTATCCCCAGCAGCCTCTGAATCTGATAGTGAAGAGCGCTCTAACTCTTTTGATTCCAGATCATGAGATTCTAACACCAGCATCGGTCAAGTTCATCGGATGACTGTATCTTCTAATATGGTTTCTGTCGAACTTCCAGAAGGCTATGACGAGGATGTTAAAGAAAATCCCTAAACAGATCCTTGGGCTCAACGAATGGATACCCAATGGGAACTCCGATTCAAACAAAGGGAACCTCCTACTGAAGATCAATTGGTTCAAATTGATGTAGGAGAGAGCGGATCACCTCGTCCAATATTCATCAGCAAGAACCTTCCAGAGGTAGATAAGCAAGAATTAATTCTTTTTATTCAAGAATATATTGACGTCTTTGCCTGGGGCTATGAAGACATGCCAGGTCTAGATCCCAAAGTTGCTACTCACGAATTGAATATCTTGCCTAATGCAAAATCGGTCAAACAGCAACAACGGCTTTCAAGCCAGAAATAATGGATGCAATCGACGATGAAGTCAAAAAGCTCATTGCTTGTAGCTTTATTCGAGAAGAGCAACATCCTGATTGGGTAGCCAATGTCGTCCCAGTTCTAAAAAAACTGGCAAAGTTCGAGTTTGCATCGACTTTCAGGATCTTAATGAAGCATGCCCAAAAGATGAATTTCCTCTCCCTATCACGGACATCATAATTGACAATACCTGTGGGTTCGAAAGAATATCTTTCATGGATGGATTCTCCGGATACAATCAGATTCGGATGAATCCTGAAGATGAAAAACATACTTCTTTCTGTACTCCTCGCGGAGTCTAATGCTATACTGTCATGCCATTTAGTCTCAAGAACACTGGTGCAACATATCAACGAGCTATGAGTACCATATTTCGAGATCATCTGCGCAAGACTGTCGAATGCTACGTCGACGATATTGCTGTCAAAAGTCATCTAAAGGAAGATCACATCCAAGACTTGAGAACTATCTTCAACCTCATGCGCCAACGTCAACTCAAAATGAATCCCACCAAGTCATTCTTGGGTGTCTCTAGTGGCAAATTTCTCGGCTTCATCATTACCTCTAAGGGTATACACGTGGATCCCGAGAAGATCAAAGCCATTCAAGAGATACGTCCTCCACGTAACCTAAAAGAGCTACGAGGATTCCAAGGGTCAACTTGCGTACATCAGGAGATTCATTTCGAATCTGTCTGGACGCTGCAGACCATTTACTCAACTAATAAAGAAGGATGTATCTTTCATTTGGACTGAAGAATATCAACGAGCATTTGATGACATAAAGCGATATCTCATGAATCTACCAGTCTTGGTGCTACCAATCTCAGGCATACCATTCTTAATGTATGTCCGTGCTATGGACCATTCATTGGGTACTTTACTTGCCCAAAAGAATAAAAAAGGTCACGAATAAGACATCTACTACCTCAGTCGTACTATGATTGGTACCGAACACCGTTATAGTCCGGTTGAAAAAGAGTGCCTAGCTCTTATGTTTACTGTTCAGAAGACTCGACATTACATCATTGGCCAAACTATTCATGTTATATCCCGAGTTAATCCTCTTCGAGTACTGATGAAGAAGCCTAGCACACTCAATTTTCGGCTGGCTACATGGGCCATTCTGCTAGCCTAATATGACATGGTATATGTTCCTCAAAAGTCTGTCAAAGGTCAAGCACTGGCGGATTTCTTAGCAGCTCATCCTGTTCCAGAGACATCCAAACTCTATGATGAAATTTCAGACGAGACTTTGGAATCTAATACAATCTCCAAAGAATTTCCTACTTGGTGCCTATTCTTTTTTAGTGCATCCAGGATTGGATCCAATGGTGCCATTGTCGCAGGAGTTGGAGTTGTCCTTCTTTCTCCAGACAGGTCAGCGATTCAAAGAGCATATTCCTTAGATGAGCCTTGCTCCAACAATGTGGCAAAATATAATGCTCTACTCATTGGCCTTTAGTTAGCTAAACAACAAGACGTCGAGTATCTTGAAGTCTATGGTGACTCCAAGCTGGTTGTTAACCAGGTGAGAGGAACTTATGAAGTTCGTCATCAAGATCTAGTGCCTTACTTTGAAGCGGCAATCAACATGGCTACATCATTCAAAGCCTTCTTCATCGAGTATGTCCGTCGAGCTTGCAATATTGAAGCCGACGCTTTGGCCAATCTTGCAGCAGTCTTAGCCATCCCTAACAAAAGACAGCAAGTGGTGGTTATCTCTAATCGGGAATTGTTCTGCATCGAAAACAATCGTAATATTGAGTTCATTAATCTTACTGAAACCAATGTTATCAATGAAAATTGGAGAACTCTCTTCATCGACTTCGTAGTTCATGACATACTCTCTGAAGATCCTAAGGAGGCTACGAGTATTCGTCGGCGGTCTCTCCGATTCTACTATAATCAGACCACCAAAACTCTCTACCGGCGAACTTATGACAGCCTACTCTTGCGCTGTCTTGCTGGTGATGAAGCGAAGCAAGTATTGCGTGAAGCTCACGATGGTGTCTGCGGAGCGCATCAACCCGGTCCTAAACTACAGGATCGCATCCGACGCATGGGTTACTATTGGCCTTCTATGGTATCTGATGCCATCGAATATGCGAGAAAATGTCGATCTTGTCAAATCCACGCAGATTTTATTCATCAACCGTCGGAATTCCTTCATCCAATTGCTGCTTCCTGGCCTTTTGAAGCTTGGGGCAAGGACATCATAGGTCCCATCAATCCTCCTTCTTCTAGAGGACATCGGTTCATACTGCCAATAACCGACTACTTCTCCAAATGGGCCGAGGCTATACCATTGGCTGAAGTCAAGACTAGCAGCGTCATCAACTTCGTCAAATACCATGTCATCTATAGATTTGGTGTACCTCAAAGAATCATCCATGACAACAGACCTCAATTCATCAGCCAAAAGTTCACAAGGTTCTGTGACGATCACCGGATTAACAATGTCACTTCGACAGCCTACAATCCTGCTGCTAATGGCTTAGCTGAAGCTTTTAACAAAAATATCATCAAACTCCTCAAAAAGTTTGTGTCTACTAACAAACAAAACTGGAGTGAAAAGCTTGGGAAATGTCTTTGGGCCTACCGCACTACGGTCCTTAACCCTACAGGTTGTACACCCTTCTCTTTGGTGTACGGCTGTGAAGCAGTTCTACCCCTGGAACTCCAAATTCTGTCTTTGAGGATTGCCATCGCCAACGAACTCACGACAGAGAACAACGATCTTCTCCGACTTCAAGAATTGGAGGTGCTCGATGAAAAGCGGCTATTGGCTCAACAACATATTGAGTTATACCAAGCCCGCATCTCAAAGACATTCAACCGCAAAGTTAAGGTCAGAGCCTTTCAGAAAGGAGAGCTCGTTCTAACCGTCAGACGTCCTATGACTATGACTCACTCGAGCAAGGGCAAGTTTGATGCAAAGTGGGAAGGGCCATATATCGTGAGCAAAGTCTTCTCAAATGGAGCCTATCAACTCACAGAGCTAGACGGTCGAGTTGCAATGATGCCTATCAATGGCAAGTTCCTCAAAAAGTATTATGTATAAATGTAACAGATATTGCTTGTAATCATCAGACAAGTTCATAAATAAAATTCAATTTTATTTTATCATGAATGATAGTACATAATATCAAGGAAGGTCACTATCATCCTTCTCAAAATTGGGACGTGGGCCACTGCCGTCCTTATTGAAGACATGATCAGCGAAAGAGCCGAGAACACTCTTGCCCGAACCCACCAGGAACTTGCAAGCAGCCATCCTCATGGCTTCTTCCTCTTCAGTCTTTCCTGGTTCAAGAAGGAAGTCCAAGATATCCTTTGGCAGTTTGGGTGCAGATGAACCTTCGCCCGCTGCTATCTGCTTTGGCTTGGCCGGCTCAACTGGACGTTCCTCAGTACCCACTTCAACCTTCGGGGCGATCTCAGCCTTCTTGGATGCATCTCCAGACGACATCTTTATGTTGAAAAGTGAAAGTGATCATCCCATCATCCCATTCTATTTATAGACAGAGATTCATACGATAATGAAATTTTATTTAATTCATCCGACGGTTTATCCGTTCATTAAATCCATCCGACGGTTCGCCCGTTCATTCCATTGATCTGACGGTTCGTCCGTTCATCATATCCTTTTGACGGTTCGTCCATTCATTATATTCATTCATCCGATGGTTCACCCGTTCACACATCCATTTGACGGTTCGCCCGTTCATCATCTGACGGTTCGTCCGTTCATTACATTTATCTGACGGTTCGCCCGTTCATTCCAATTATCCGACTGTTCACCCATTTATTCTATTCATCTGACGGTCCACCCGTTCATTTAATTCGTTTGACGGTCCATCCGTTCATTCTGACGATTCATTTCGACGAATCATCCATTTCGTTCATATCAGCAACTTATCATCTTTGATTAAGTTGTCTATTAAAATAATAATATTCAATAAATTATATTTTCCATGTCCACATTACCTCTGAGCAGATATAATTGAATATGATTATTTTCCAAAATCAAGAAACATATCATGTCCTGCACCTCTGAATATATTTTCTATCGCTATTATTTATATCTGAATAAGATATGCAATAAATAATAGAGCCACCAAGAAAATGTCTTTTATTGATCAAAAATTGAAAGACATTACAACATGACATATCACAAAAAGATTGAAAATACAAAAATCTTTCTCATTCTGCCGGTGGAGTCATTAAGTTGGTCATCTGCTGCTTCAAAGATTGCAGTCGCTCCTCACGAGATTACATCACCCGCTTCCTAGCTTCCTCCATCCCAGACTTGTCGTCGAAAGATGGCATGGTTACTATTCTGCGAGAGATTTCTTCTTGATGAGTTTCGACATACTCATCTCTTTCCAGAGTCAGAGCATTCAGCTGTTGAACTGCAGTCTGGTGTTGTGTGGCCTCATCCTCCAGAGCAAGCTGGACAAGTCTCAGCTCTTCTTTAAGACAGGCAGATTCTGATTGCAGCTCAGCAACTTTCCTCTCTTTCTCGTCATCAACAGACGCTACTGTTTCCACTTTGGAATTATATTCAGCAGACTTGGTAGAGAAAGTGTCCAAAAGAACTTGCAGGTCAACCTTTGCAACTGCAGCTTCTTGTGACATCTTTTCGAATTCAGCTTGTACCAAGAGCTCCATCTCTCTCCTATTCAGCTCTTTGTAAATTTTAACCGATGCCTCCAGCTCATCTAGTACATGTTCAAGAAAAACAGCCTGAGCTTCGTCGCCTTGATGACAGATAGCATCGATCAAAAAGGAGGTTGGACCTCTGACGGTGGAGAAGCCAACACCTTCTTTTTCTATCACCCTATCTACTAAGGGTTTCAAAGACTTAAAGAAAAGGTTGCTGGAAGAGCTGATGATAAAACGGTTAGTGGCTAGAGCTCCAGGAGTAGCAGCTACTCCCATAGATGTCGAAGCAGCAGCAGGTGTCTGTGAAGACAGTCGTTCAGCTTCCTCCCTTTGAGTAGACACTCTTTAGACAGAGGAGCCATCGTAGAGCTAGCTGCTCCTCCCAGATGCTCTTCTGTAAAATCAAATGAACCTTATCATTGATTGTTGTTATCATTAGCAACTAATTGAAAAGGATCAAAAGATCAAAGGCAATCTTACCATGACTTGCCCCAGCAACAAGCCTTTCATCTGTTGGCACAGATTCCAATCTAGCAGAGGTAGCCTCAGACATTACTGCCTGGCTACTTCCGGCCTCAGAACCACCCAAAAAATGTCGGCTACCGCTAGCGATAGCCATTACTTGCACTATGTTTGTGCACACGGGAGGAACCGAAGAAGATACAAGTTCTGTATGGATAAAAATGTAGATGTCAGCTATTTGAATCTATGAAAAGAAGGTAGATAACATCATTTAATACCTTTTGGATCAGCAGGAGTAGTTTCAGCAGGTGCTACTTCTACATCCATATTCTTTTTCGGAGACACGTACACCTCAACATCCTCTTCATGATGTAGCGTGTCATCTACGGCTTCAGGAGACATATGGACATCTGTGCCCTCTTCGGGATTTAATGTATCATCAACATCTTCTGTTGATGTATCTTCATTGCTTATACTATCCTCTGGAGCTTCCTCGCTGGCAGTTGTGGCAGCAGCTTGATCGACATCGTCCTGCAGACCGAAGTCACAATCATTTAGAGCTTCAATCATTAGACGATCTTCTTCTTCACGGAGTGCTCCTGGTGTAGCAGGAAGCTGGGTAGTTTTCACCGCAAGAGAAGGAGATCGCAAAACTTCATCATCCCTCTGCTCTTCACCATCCCTCTGCTCAGTTGCATCCATCTGCTCAGCTTCATCCCTCTGCTCAACCTCGTCCCTCTGCTCTGGAGAAGGAGTCTCCTGTCTAGGCTCGGGGGCAGGTGTTGGGGATGATATGGTTATTCCAGCAATAGCACTGGCCACCACCGAGGACAAGATCTGTCTCGGAGGGGTAATCACCCTCTTTCTTCTTCTGGACGCCAGTTTCTTTCTATGAAAAGGTCTCTCTGGACTCTCCACATCTACTACATCGACCTGCCTTGGAAGAGAGGTCGGCGTGGTCGCTTCTTTTCTTTGGGTCGACTCGGCCAGTTGTCGAGACTGTGACCTGGTGGTGACCTTCTCTGATGGGTCTAAGATAAGTTTCTTCTTTGCAACCGGAGAAGAAGGTTCATTAATCCTTTTCTTTCTCTCCTTGGTTGGAGATTTGACCACTTTCAAAGAAACTCGCAGTGGTTCATTGACCTACTCAGGGAAGTTAGCTTCCCTTGAGGCTTCCAATGGATCATCCACTGGCTCATGCTGCTCGTCATTACCTGGAGCTAGCATAACAGTTGCTCCTTTCTTCAAATGCGTCGCCGTCGCGAAGCTATCTACATGGTTGAAGTTCTCGGCGAATGTATTCGCGGCTGTGTAAAAAAGCGAATATGTATATAACATCCGGGGGCCGTAATCACTCTTGGTCGGCATCGAGAACACTGTCCTTGTGTCTCGAGCGTTGTAATAGTCCCATGCTCTGGCACCATCAATCAGATACCCCTTTCCTTGCTGGCAAGTTATAGCATTGCCTACGTGGAACTGGTCGTAGCCAAATTGACGAGCGAAGCGGCTTGGCAGATATGGTTCTAAGAAACATTCATCTTCAAATCTATATACAAAGTGCGACGGCCTAATCGTCCTCAGCCAATCAAATGCTGCCCGACCCAACGGCTGCCTCCCAAGGTCAACTAGATTTGTCGACATATGTTCATACCCGGTTGGAGGGGTAACGCAGTAAAAATTCTACCCCTTTCCAAGGTTCAAGGCACGTCTGCAATCTTTTAGACTAGTGTATATCCACTTGCTCCGGGAGAATCTCTGCAAATAGCTACCGCCGACTGCTCCCATGTCAGGGTTCATCAATGACGGATGGTGCAGAAGTAACCATCCGAACAAATAGGTGTAAGGCAACTCCAGCCGAGGGAAGTTCCCATTTTTACCTTTCCATTTGAGCATAGATTCAACATAAAGATGAAGACCTACGTTTACTCTACAGGTCATCGCCGACAACAGATCCATCCGGTAGCCAAAGACTAACCGGACAGCAGCAAAGAGCATGCTGCGGTGGAAGCGATCTACGGCACTCGCTCCGGGTACGACGAAGCGTCGGAGCCAATATGTCAGGAAACCCGCCAGCTGGGCTTCCTTTGACATGGGCCTGTAGCCCATTCTCATAAAACTCTCAATAAAATCTCCGGTCTTGAATGGAGGGTATTGAAGTTCGTCATTAAGTTTGATGTCCATTTTCTTGTTTTCTTCCATCAATCTTATCACTTCACTGTGGCTGAGGGGTTGGAAGAAGGTCGGGTTGCACGTGTCATGATCCTTAGTCTTTTCTCGATGATGTGATTAATGAAAAGATAGGGCAACCACTTTGATGAATAACAAGTGCCGAAAGAACCGCTCTTATAGTACATAGAGCAAATTTTGTAGTGGCATAGTAGTTCTTCAAAAACAGCCACCATCTCTGTATTCTCTCGACGAAGTTGGTCTAACTCGTCGTTTGTTGGAACATATTCCTCATAAGGGAAGTCTCCCATTGGTAAGCATGAGATGTATTTCATCACATGAAAGGCTAGTCCAATTTCCCCGCAGGCTGTCATGAATGTCCCTGTCCTAAAATTGTACCTCTCTGTCAAGGCCAGAAACAGATGAGGGTTGGGGAGGAATCCATATACGGTAGCGTATACCGCTTGATATAGCTCAATCTCTTTGAGCTTGTCTTCGAACTGAACCAATATCCAATTGGTTATACAGTTCCATCTTTTGTTGTCTGGGTTCACCAGACCTGTCAACCGGATGTCCTTATCCAGATATCTACCCTCAACCTCTGCATATTCATTAGCAAAGATCGGCGTCCTCACCGACAACAGCAAGGAAGAGTTCTCTAGAGGGATGCAGCCAGGCTTCAATCCTCTGAGCAAGGTGCTATGACGCTCAGAGGAGCTATAGACCATATCCCTGTTGTTTGGTCCTTTCTTTATACAAATATTTACTGTCCTTGCTTGCTGGAGGGGGGTAATATCCCAGTCCATCCTCCTGGGATGGCTTGCATGGGCATAGCGGGCTAGAGGGAGACATCTGGCAATGTCCGGTAACAGTATTATTTTCTCCTTTCTATAGAAGAGTCTCTGCTCAACACAAGGTCTCAGCTGAGAACTCTTGTCAATAGCTTCGCCAAATAAGAACATAGGTTTCTTATGAGTAATGGCATCGACAGTCCGCAGAGGCTGCCCATTCATCAGACTCAATAAAGTTTCATTGTTCTGTGCTACCAAGATGGCTTGACGGGAGGATGGCAGAGCATATTAGGGAAAAAGCACATGGGACAAATCTTCCTTAAACTCTGGTTCAACAAGGGTCCCTGCAAAGATTTTATACTCTGGGTCCTCTCTGATGTTAACTGCAACAAACAGAAAGACAGAATTCAGTACAAGTAAAATCAAAGATTATGTCTAAAATCAACAAATTGTGCAAACATCAGATTGCGCTGTCTGTAAAACATCAGACTGTGCAACAACAGCTTCTACGCACAAAATGTCCAGTTGTGCCAACTCATCCACTTGCGCAAGCCATCAGATTGTGCTGAATAACTTGCATAAAGCATCAGTTTGCACTGGACAGCCTTGCACAAATCAACAGATTGTGCTGACTTTTGCCAGCATTTTCCAACCGATTGCGCAAGAAAATAGTCTTCATAAAAATGAAAACTATTGGGTTTGTGCATCCAAAACCCTAAATAGGACGACACAGTATAACCAAATCTCTAAAAAGAGATAGGTTTGGGGATTCAATCATGTCGAAGAACCCTAAAAAGGGTTTTCGATCGAGTGACTACCTTGCAATGCTGGGTGACCAACTTCGTGTCGTGAAATGCGCAGCGCAGCATGAGTCGAAGACTTGGCAGGGGCTTTGCCCTTGTCGGCGGCGGAACGCTTCGGAGCCATTTGAAGTCGACGGAGAAAAAGGAAGAAAGTCGGAGTAGGCTCGAGAATTTTTCTCTCTTAAGTAAAGTGAAAACAAGTAAAGAATAATAAGAAGAACAAAGAGAACTATTTATAGTTTTTCGAGGGCAACGGTCGCCTCAGATTGCACCGAAGAAATGGGAACTGACTCCTCCAATTGCGCAGACAAGTCATTACTTGCGCAACTTGATTTTTTAAATCTTAAAGTATTTCGAAGCTTTGACTATCTTCAAACTTCAAAAACTTTGAAGGGGATCTTGTAGGTCCTAAAAAATCAAGTTGCACCCATCAAAAAAGTTATGAAAATCAAATTATGCATCCTTCAAGTGAACTGCGCAGGAGATAGATTATGCAACAACTCGATTACGCAGGCTGAACTGCGCACTCATCCAAGTGCGCAAGCTGACGTGGCCCCGTCATCATTACCTGACAGAGAATCAGATCTTCTGACAACTGAAAGCACAGAGAACGAGGAAAATATTCGTTTATCGTGCAGCACAGTGCTCGAGGACAGCTGTACATGCAGCGCAATCGGCCACTCTCTGCAGCGCGGTCCATTCCAGCACAATTTGAAGCCAGCACAATTCAGGTGGCGCACTCCATCAAGACAAATGACAAATGTACACGTGGCCTTCATGCCATTAATTACTCACCATGTGGCAACCGTCTGTACACGATCAAGCGCATTTCAATCAAACAATGCCACGCGTCACATACAGATGGTCCACGATCGAGTAACTGCCTGCGCAGTTCATTACTTGCGCAATCCAAAGTCTGCGCAATCCAGCCTGCGTAAGTCAGAATAACTAAAAGTTAGTTATTTCTAGAACTCTATAAATAGAGTTTCAAGTCTTCATTATCACAGACATACAGATAGGAGTTCTTGCCAAAGTGCTGCTGCAATCTTCAGAGGCTACCGTCTTCAAAGTTTACATCGTCCAATGGATAAAGCGATCGTCATTCAGATCGGATTCCTATAGTTGTACTTTCCCAGAATTCTTGTAATCTTCTTACAAAGTTTGTGAAATAAAGATCAACTTCTATTTTTGCAAACAATGTTCAGGAGATATATCATGTACTTAGTTTCTGTGATTCCTGAGATACCATGTCCTTTCATGTTCTTACACACCATGTTCTTTCATGTTCTTACATACCATGTTCTTTCACGTACTTATACACCATATTCTTTCTTGTACTTTACATACCATGTTTCTTTGTACTTTTATATCATAATGTCTTTTTCATTACCTAGAACTGTACGTTGCTCCGCTCCTGAATAGGATATGTTGCAGGTGAGTTGGAGGCCCTGTGCGACACTTATTATAGCCGAAAGCCAGTTGATGTAGGAGAGCTAGCTGGAGTTACTCTTGGCTTATAGGCTGCAAAAGCCTAGAGCTTTACCATTAGCACTTTATATTTTCCTTGTATTTGAGACTAGTAGACTCTATCTTTCATTTTGATGTAATGTAATAAATTCTGAGACTTGTACCTTACTCTGGGTTTGGCATACATTTATAGATGCTATGATTTCATACTTGTTCATGATTATCTGGTTAGATTTTCCTAGATTGGTACAGCTCACTTCATCGTGTCCAACGATGAAGGCTGGGCGTGTTCGACTCGTGTCCGATTATTCGGGAGCGGGTCGTGACAGCGGTGCCTCGTGCACGCGTGTCACAGAGTCGTGCGCATGACACACGACACGTGATAAGTCATGCTCGTGTCTAGAGGTAGAGGGGGACTAGGGCTAGGAGTCTAGGTATCTGTATCGAGTCGGGGTCGTGTCCTCGCGTGACACGAAGTGCGTGTCAGAGAGTCAAAAAATCAGTACACTGTGTAGTGTTAAACCAGTACAGCTCATTTTTTATGTTCGATACGATACAAAATGTCGTAAAACTTTAGGGGGTCCTGATAGTGTCTGCCCCCACCCTCGTGCCAAGTGGCACGTGTCCAAGTGGTGTGTGCAGTAAAAAACAGTGGCTGGTAGCAGGGCATGGGTACGGGGCATCGTGGTGAGGTTCGTGTCCAACTTTGGACACGAACACGTGTCTAATCATGCTTAGAGTTATAGTTTTGAAATCCCCATATGTAGGGCTACACAACCATGTAATTAGTTTTGAAATTTACTAAAATAATTCCCTATGTGGCATTTCATCGAACACCCATTTAAATGCACCGATACATGTCTGATACGGACATAAAATGGACACGATTTCCTACCAAACTTGGGCTACACCTAGGGGGACCCTAAATGAATACATCTATGGGAAGAAATCAGGAATTTATTAGGGTTTGTAGGATTTTACCTATTGAGAGTTCAAACTCAATGTAAAGAGCCTCGACTTGACGTCTTCCTCGATTGCTTTGGTTTAAACGTCCTCAAACCTTGCTAGCAAGCACCCACAAGTCTCCTCTACTATTGGGGATGATGATGAAATTGATTAGACTCAATTTGGGCTTAATTTGGATTAATTGGGAGAAGTTTAGGGAAGAACAAAGTAGGGTTCTTCTAGGTTTTTAAAAAGAGACAAGGGCTTCTTAGTGTGACACTTATAGGGGGGCTTGTATGGCTGGCCACTAGATGAATTAGGGTTAGATTTAGGTGTAGATGAGTGGCTAGGGCTTGTCCACCCAATTCCAAGCCTTCCTATTGGTTTAAGGCTTTCTTTTTCACAAATATCCTAAGAAAAATATCCTACTACAATAATATCTAGATATTACTAACCTTGGCACTTAGTAGGAATGTTCTAACCATGATTCTAACCTTAAGACTAATCTAGGTTAGGTTAAACTTCTAGGTTAAGGCTTAACTAAAAGATTAGCACAATATTTAATTAATCAAAATTACAATTTCATAAAATTATCAAAATAACCAAAATACCCCTAGGCTAAAAAGTTGTGATTAGTCATCCTAATCACATGATTAGGCTCTAGGTCAGACAGTCTCTCGGGTTTCACTAGCAGTACATCAAAATTACAAGTCATGACTTGAAATAATTTTAAATTGATTAAAAATCACCAAAATTTATAATGTGACATAAATATCAATAAATAATAATTATAATTACAAAAGTTCAAAATTACCCACATTTGGAAAACTGGGTGTAATACCAGGTGAGACCAGCTATATTCTAACATTGTGTTTTAAAATACCGAGATCGACATGTAAACGGCTGTAGGTATCAGGCACATCGCACACTCGGCCAAGTGTGGGATGGATATGCTTCTAATAGATTCCAGTTTAGAGATTCCAGATTTGGGATATGTCTACATGTCTTACTCAATATTTCTCCGCCCCGTAATACAAGTGAATCCAGAATTCGATACGAGAATCGAGATGAGTCCAGCCAAACATGATGAAACTAGCAATGGTTCCAGAATGATTCCAGTAATAGAAGCCAAACATGATGATACCAGCAATGATTCCAGTAATAGAGGCCAGACAAGATGGTGTGTGTGTCACGTACATAAATCCAGAAATATCCATACGTGTTGTAACGGAGAATCACATAAAACTAACTAGAATTGAAGTATAGTAATTGACAAGTAAATGAGAGAACTATCAGAGAATTTACTCGCCTGATACTCTGAAAAGAGTAGTATAATATCAGATGTCCGCACCGGAGTCACAATGTCCTAAATAGAGCAGTATGGATTATGACATGTCCAGAATGGTAAATTAGAACATTACAATGCAATCTACATAATTTCTAGGTCAAAGTCAAAGTTTGGTCAACCCTGGTCAAATACACTAGTCAACTAGGTTAATCCTAATCCAGTCAAGTCTCACTAGGCCTAACCAAGCCTAGGCTAGCACTCACACCCAATCACAAGGCAATCTGAACCACAACAATGCATAAAATAAAATAGATACTATATGAATACATACATTACATACATTATTGTATTACATTACATTCATGATTGCATTCGTGTATTCATTTATGCATAGTCCTATACATACATTTTATTCATGTTATCATCTTTCACATAGATACACACATATATAGAGGATATATATAAATATAAATATAAATATATATATAACTATATAAATTTATAAATATATAATTCGTGTATTCATTTATGCATAGTCCTATACATACATTTTATTCATGTTATCATCTTTCACATAGCTACACACATATATAGAGGATATATATATATATATATATATATATATATATATATATATATATATATATATATATATATATATCATGTTAACACATACATGTATAGAGAGGGGTGTGTTAGTGTCAACATGTAATGTAGTGATAGTGTAAACATGCATATAAAGAGGGTTAATGTGTGTGAGTATGTATAGATGAGTGTGTGTTCTGTGTGTGTACATGTATATAGATTCCTCTGTGTGTGACAGTAAGGGGTGTTCTCAGATTTGTGAATGTGCCTGTGTGTATGTGTAAGTCCATGTGTGAGTGAGTGACTCTATGTGTGTGTATGGATATTGGGAATTTGTGTGTATGAGGTAGCAGTAGCTATAGGGTCTCAGTTCCTGTGTATACATGTGTGTGTGTGCATACCCTAATTCAGTGTATATAGATTACACATAGGTTAGGGAACATGCTAGTGACATTTCAATGTGTGTGTGTGTGTACGCATGAGAAATCAGTACAATAGTTAAGTGCACATGTATTCTCAGATTTTAGTGTAATGTGTGTGTGTCAACGTGTTCTCAGTTCATTGGGTACATGTGTATGAGTGGGTTTATAGGGAAATCAGTGCAGCAGTAGGTAGTATAGGTTCTCAGTCTTGCACATATGTGTGTGTGTGTAGATGTAGGGTGTCAGGTCAGTGTACATTGATGTGTGTGTGTGTAATATCAGGATTCAATGTGTGTACGATTTTAGAATTTTAGTGTAAACATGAATTCGATTTCCAGTTTTCAGTTTTGACAGTCCAATAGTATTTCGAACCCATAAATCCCTATGCCAACATGAATCATAACATATAACTTAAACTAAGACATGACATAGGATTAAACCTTGTAAATTTATCATCCTTAAATCAGTCAAACACATTTCAATTCTCAGAAAATCAGTATACTGAAATCATGGTATCAGGAATTGGGGGAAACCTGATTTTCGAATTCAAAATACAATTAATAATCAAATTAATTGGTTGGTAATTAACGTGTCACATGTGAAGGTGTCCTACGAGTGTCATGGTGTCCAAAAACTAGACACAAATGTGTCCAAAATAGTTCCACACACGAGCATTGAAATCGTGCACTGACAGTGTGGTGCGCGCGTGTCATGGGTTCGTGCACACGACATGAGTCGAATCATGACACATGCTCGTGTTCCCATGTTCGCCCAACATAGGGAAACACGTTCGTGTCCCTGACACATCACCACGACGTGTCCATGAGGGACACGAAGCCCGTATCAGCAGGACGAGACACGCGTGCACAGTACAGTGTGAAACACGTGCACACGCGATTTCTCCCTCGATACGAAACCATATTGCATGAAATTTCTTGGGTGTCGTATCAGACATGTGCTCCGTGTGTCCAAGAAATTTTGTGTCCAATAGTGTCGTGTACAGTATGTACGACACCCCGAACAGCAGGGCATCGAGTATACTGCTCGTACTACGTGTTCGTGTCAGATTTGACACAAAAAAGACACATAGGTCGACTCAGTCCACATGGAAATCATAACATACATATAGATCAACATTTCCATTTAATTATTTTTCAAAAACAACAAAATAAAATCTATTGAGGCATTCTATCAAACACCTAGAACTAGGTTATGGTACGTGTCCGATACGGACAAGAAATCAATGCAAAATTACACAAATCACACACCACAGCTAGGGGATACCTAGATCTAGGCTAGTATTCAAAGAAATTAGAATTAAAACATAGTTTAGAGTGTTTACCTATAGAGTGTCAATAACAAAGAAAAAGTCCCACATTCTTCTTGCAAGCCAATAGCTCCAAATTGAAACAAAACTGAGATTTCTTTCCATGAACAGAAAATAGAGTGGGATTAGACTCTAATGCAAGAAACTAGAGTCAAAAAGGAATTAAAATGGAATAGTTATGGATTGGGGAAGAATGACCAATACCTTTCTTTTCCAAAAGTTGATTTGATACAAAAGAGGCAAGAAGAATAGGAAGAGAGATTATATAGTAGGGGATCCCTATGTGGCCATCGAATAAAGAATAAAATTAGGGTTAGGGTTATGACTAATGGGCTTGGGCCAAGTTTCAATGGTAAAGGAAATCACTCCTTAAGTCAAAAGTCCATGAACCTAATCATTTATTCTCCTATATGAACTTGA
This sequence comes from Iris pallida, assembly GCA_029216955.1. Classification (NCBI taxonomy): domain Eukaryota; kingdom Viridiplantae; phylum Streptophyta; class Magnoliopsida; order Asparagales; family Iridaceae; genus Iris; species Iris pallida. The sequence continues at coordinate 10,923,293 of JANAVB010007596.1, forward strand.
TTCTAAATGACTTAACTTGGGTTGACTTAAGTTAGATTAGGATCCCACCATGCTATTCAAGTAACCATAGCTAGAGTCGACATCTAGGTTAGTCTCTTAAGTCATAACTAGTAAAAGTCAAAATTAACAACCATCAATCCAATAATTAATTAAATAATTCCAATAAGTCAAAATGACCAAATTATCCCTAGGCTAAAAATGATAAATAAATATCCCAATCACATGGTTAGGCTCTAGGTCAGACAGTCTCTAGGGTTTCACGAGCAGCACATCAAAATCACAAGTCATGGTTTTTTTTAAATAGTTTTAAAATGATTAAAAATTACCAAAAATCATAATGTGATATAAATATCAATAAATAAATAATTATAATTACAAAAGTTCAAAATTACCCTTATTTGGAAAACTGGGTGTTACAAGTCTACTCCCCTTAGAAGAATTTTGTCCTCGAAATTAAGATGATCGTACTCCTTTTAGGTTAAACCCCCAACAATCAAGGTCAAGAAAACTATATCTAAAACATGAAAATTGTGGTCCTACTGGTCGTCATATCACGATCTTGATTAGGGTCACTATGCTATCAATCACAGCACAAAATATCCTGACAGGTACTAATGGAATC